>JAQHUG010000326.1:966988-1002570 GCA_028555095.1 Dicrostonyx torquatus | reverse complement strand
GGAGTGGTCTTGGCCATTTCAGCTTATAGCCATGCCCCGCCATTAGCTAATTATTCCGCCCCCTCAATTAGCTGTTAATTAATTAACGGGGCTGGACCACCAGGTCCCAAGAGGTATAAAAAGATAGGCCCATGTGAAAAGCGCTCTCTCTGCGGATCGCCGGCCTGCCTGCTTCTTCGGAGGAGCTTTGGTCCGGTACAGTAACCTGTGTGTATTTTGGCCCTAGTAAACTTTGTGTCTCAAATAAACTTGTACACTTCATTGTGTTGTCTTGGCTAGAACACACTATGTAGGCCATTCTGGTCTTAAACTCACAGACATTCACCTGCCACTGCCTCCTAAGTATTTTTCCTGCATGTAGGTCTGAGCACCGCATGCATGCCTGGTATCCAGAGAGGTCAGAAAAGGGTATCAGATCTCCTGGGACTAGAGGTAGACAGTCGTGAGCCACCATGTGGTTGCTGAGAATCAAACTCAGGTCTTCTGGAAGAATAGCTCTTAGCTCCCGTACCTTCTCTTCAGCCCCACTACATATATTTTTATTCTGAGCATGGTTCACTAGTTACTAGTTATTTTTAATAATCTTTTTTGTGGTCTTGCTTTAGGCATGGATTATATTGTCTGTGTATAACTGCTACATAGGGCAGTCTCCTGTGTTCTATGCTGAAACTGTCCGGCAAACAGGAGACATCAAGCTTAGGAAGCGAAAGGCTCATATCCTTTCCCACATCTGCCTAACATCTCCTGCCTTTGTCTCCCACCTTGGTACTGATGGGGAAGCAACCAGAAAGAGGCTTCTGGGTGTTAAAACCATTCTCTTTCTAATCTGGTTACATGAAAGGTTTGACTTTATAATAAATTAAAGATTTGTATATTTGATATTCATATTCTTAAGATATATTTTTAGTTATGTTTATGCATGTGTGTCTATGTGTGGATTTGTACAAGTGAATGCAAGTTGCCTACAGAAGCCAGAAGAGGGTGTTGCATCTTCTGGAGCTGAAGTTGCAGGCAGTTGTGAGCCTCTGACACAGCTGCTGGGAGTGGAACTGGGATCTTCTGGAAGAGCCGTGTAATACATACTCCTGATTGCTCCTAATTGCTGGGTCATTGCGTTCTCTCCAGACCCCCCACTTCTCTATTTTTATGGAAACATATTGTCTCTCAAAGGAATAACTAAAGAGAGAAATCTAATGTATTTTCCTTTTCTTTTGGAGCAGGAGTGGTGTGGGCTTTTGTTCTAATGTGTGTCTGTGTGTCTATACAGACAAACATTACTGTAGTGGTTGGAATGAGAACGATCCCCATAGACTCATAGGTGTTTATGTTTGGTTTCCAGGTGGTAGACTGTTTAGGAAGGATTAGGAGGTGTGGCCTTGTTGGAGGAAGTGTGTCCCTGGGGATGGACTCTGAGGTTTCAAAAGCCCACACCAGGCCCAGTCTTGCTATCTTTCTGCCCTGCTGCTTGTGGGTGAGATCTAAGTTCTCAGCTACCGTCCTAGTGCCATGCCTGCCTGCGGCATGCTCTCTACAACAATGGTCATGGACTACCCAGCTAACACTGTAAGCAAGCCCTCAATTAATGCTTTCTTTTATATGTTGCCTTGGTCATGGTGTCTCTTCACAGCAATGAAGCAGTAACTAAGAAACATACCATAGTGCATGTTGGGACGCAGGACATAATCAGAAGTCAGTTTTCAGTCTTGGCTTTATCTGAGGCTGGGTCTCTTTTGTTTCTGCTGCTGCACTGTGTACTGTAGTTTGTGATCCATGAGCTTCAGGACTATAGAAATGTGGGGATCACAGATGTGTGCTGCTGCATGTGGCTGTTACGTGGGTTCTCCAAATCCAAACCCGGGCTGTCTTTCTTAACCTGCCTTTACCCACCAAGTCATCCCCTTGGCCCTGTATTTCCCTTTGATGACTGGAAGTGGTTAAAATGACATCAAGAGCATCGTGTGTTTGTCCCAGCCTTTCCTTGACCCATCTCTCCTGTTAGGTGATGACTATATTGTACAGAGCTTCAAAAACCATTCCCACTTCCCACCTGTAATTCTTCCTCTAGGAACATTATTTCTGAGAATGCCAGTGTTGCCCTCAGATTGTGGATCAGCCTCAGGTAAACAATGTAATTTATACTTACTATGACCTCCTCTGCTGAAAACTCAAACTAATGTGCTCCACCTCCACGCCTTCCCTTAGGAGAGGCATGCAAGTCAGTGGTTCCTGTGTGCTTTTCTAGTCCCTAGAAAACCGCAGTGCCCCTTCTCTAACTTCTGTGCAGCTCCATCTGCTGCATATTGGGCTACAAACTGCCTTTTGTTTTGGCATATTATTATCCTTGGTTCTTTGCACGGCCATGAGAACACAGCAGAGCCTACAGATCTGCCCTCACACAGTGAACAGCAGGACCTGCCTGCCTAGAGTGAGGAGCTGGTCCTGTGGCCCTGTCCCCCTTTTGGAGATGTTCAGGGTGAAGGGAGAAGTTTGATGCTGAAAGCATCTTGGGGCTCTCCTGAAATAAAAATTTTGGTGAGACAGGTGCTGTTTTGATGAGTGATGGAAACTCATTTCCAGGAGGGCAGATTATATTTTTCTGGATTTTTCAAAAGACAAACTCTGACTCATGTCTCTTCCCAAAGATGGTTGCGTGGGAAGCATCCAATGAGGTGTTCATCTTCAACACCACAGGCCACAGAGATGCCAGCTACCCCAAGCTTCTCCGTGAGTCCTGGCAGGTGGGATGTTTACAGATTTTGGAAGGTATGGGGTCTTTTGTTAGATGACGAGCATGCCAGGTATAACAAGGCCATCAGTAACCTAAACTAAGATTGAACTAAGTGGCCATCACACATGATTCTGACATTCAGGTTCTATGGTGTTACATAGGAAACCAGTAAAGAGTCACATCCTATTTTGCCCCTCATCAAACAATGCTAGGTGGATTCAAAATAAAGCAGTGTCCGTTGAGCTAAGTCACAACGCACCACTTCATTCACTGAGATGCATCACAGGGCACCATATTCAGTACTAAGAAATGAATTGAGCATCACAGTTTAAAAAGCCCAGGATATTGCTGT
Source organism: Dicrostonyx torquatus (assembly GCA_028555095.1). NCBI lineage: Eukaryota > Metazoa > Chordata > Mammalia > Rodentia > Cricetidae > Dicrostonyx > Dicrostonyx torquatus. The sequence goes on along the minus strand of JAQHUG010000326.1, from coordinate 999,490 downwards.
TTGGCATTTGAGATGTTCCTCCTACCCAGGTCCCTGGCAACAAAGGCAGGAATCAGCTTGCTGGGTTTTGTTTCAGAAACCTACTGTTTGGCCACTTGGCTCAGGAATGAAGTGAAAACAAAGCAGAGCATATGGAAGACAAACATGAGCCTCCGGAAGATACAAGTGTTCTGAGTGCTCTTCACTGTAAAACGCCCTACCAGTTAGCTACCCATGGAGAAATGTCACTAGTCCCTGATTTGTCAACAAAAAAGGCATTTTGAAAAATATGCCCCCAAATGAGTTTGCAGAACTGTGCAATAGCAAGGATACAGATACTCTATAGACACTGAGACACTGTCTTTCTATGAAATTTATGAATTTTATATCACCTGGCTTATAGACAAACTGGCAAGTGTAGGACTCTGTGTGTATGTGAGAGAGAGAGAGAGAGACAGAGACAGAGAGAGACAGAGAGAGAGAGAGAGAGAGAGAGAGAGAGAGAGAGAGAGATGCAGAGGCCACTGGACAATCTTGGATGTAGTTCCTTAGGTACCTCCCATCTTTCTTTTGCTGGCCTGGGTTCCTCACTGGCCTCTACAAATAGGCTAGATTGGCTGGCCAGTCAGTTCCAGGGACCCACGTCTGACTTCCAGGGATCCTCTTCTCTGTCTGTCTATGGAATAACAAGGACAGAATTCCTTGTCCAGCATGTTTTACAAGGGTTCTGAAGAAAACTGAGGTCTTTGTGCTTGCAAAGCATACACTTTACTGACTGAGCTAGTCATGAATTATCCTTTAGTTGTGTGTGTGTGTGTGTGTGTGTGTGTGCGTGCGCGCGCGTGCGTGCAGGGGCCTGAAGAGGCCAGAGGACTCAGACCCTCTGGATCTGGAGTTAGAGGGGATTGTTGAGCCACCTGACATGGGTGCTGGAACTCAAATCCTGGTACTGTTTCCTCTGAGCCATCTCTCCAGTCACATTAGCATTTTATAAAGGACTCCAGGGACAAACTCTGTCTTCTCACAGCATCATCTTCCCAAGTATCTTGTCCAGAAAATAGAAACATTTCCTTTTGTCAGATTTAGTGACATCATCTCAACGTTAGTACTTAGTTTTTAGTGCTGAATCAGCTCGAACTCCTCTCCCCCCTTGTTCGTCAAGGAGAGAAAAGGTGCCATCTTTCTTTGATGCATCTGCCTCTGGCCCTCACCCACAGACTCTTATGTGTATATTTCCTGCTACAGGGACTAGGAACCTAGGTTACCAAACCTACATAGAGTAGAAATAAGTTCCTAGAGAATATCTGGGAGGGGGGCTTCATTGGTTCAGCGGATACTAAAAAATGAGACACAAATGCCGGCCAGGCGTGGTGACACCTAACTTTAGTCTCAGCACTCAGGAGGCAGAGGCAGGTGGATATACATGAGTTTGAGGCCAGCCTGGTCTACAAAGCAAGTTCCACTTGTCAGCCAGGGCTACACAGAGAAGCACTGTCTCAACCCACCTTCCCATGAAGAGATACAAATGCCTAATTGTGATGTATCTTTAGGTGCTAATTTTAAGATTACCTTTGTTGTTCATTATTAGATAAATAGGCTATACAGTTAGTTAAGTATTCTCCATATTATTACTGAATAGGTTTTAAAGGTTTATTTTTATTTTAGATTATGTATATATGGTGGAGAATATATGCACGTGAGTATGTCAGATCCCCTTAGAGCTGGAGTTAAGTGTGGGCAGCCAACATACATGCTGGGAACTGAAGCTGGTCTTCTGCAAGAACAGTAGGTGTTCTTAACTACTGAGCCATCTCTTCAGCGCCTGAGTGTGTTTTAAGACAGACTATCAATAAGAGCTTTTAGAGGCTGGTGATGGAGGTCAGTGATAGAGCTTGCCCAACATGCACAGAGCCCTGGATCTGGTCTCTAGCACCAAGAAACAAGATATGCACATCTTTAATCCCAGCACTTGGGAAGCAAAGCAGTTTGATTCCTGTGAGTTTGAGGCTCATAGTGAGCTCCAGACCAGCTAGAGATACACAGTAAGACCCTGTCTAAAACAACAATAACAACAACAGGCCCTCACAACAACAAAGCATATCCAAGCACCATTTTAACATGTAAAGAGGCCATTCTCCCATCATACACAAACTAAGAGAACTTGGCAATAATGAGTATGAAATTTTATACTAGCATAAAGGATATGTTTAACAACAACAAGCAAAAGATGTGTTTTTGTGTGTGGTGCTGGGGATGAACCCAGGCCCTTGGACCTACGAGAATGAACATGGCAAATAATCCATGAGCAAGCTAAGGTAAGATTCTACCTAGAAGCTACACAGTGCCTGTAGCTGCAGTGGATCAGCTGATGCGCTCTTCTGAACGTATTAAAGGGGGACTATACATACATGCTATAGCTGCACCACTCTGCTGAGCCCCTAGGACTTGTAGATCTGAAAGTTGTGTCCTAGTCAGATCTTATTATCTCAACTGTCCTGAATTCTTATCTATTAAGTCAGAATTTTGTCTATTCCAATGCTATGAAGTGAAATGTCCCCCAATCCAGATGGCATCCAGGGCCTAGGACATGCTAGGCAAGCATCTATCACTGAGTTACATTCCTAGCCTGAAATGATCTGGCACACAGAAATATACACTTTTGATGAGAAGAGAGTAAAACACCTGAGAAGACTGCCTGTGCCAATATACAATCATTGACAACAAAGAACAGAAAAAGAGTGATTAGAACACTCGACTTGCTGGCAAGGTGGCTCATCAGGTAAAGGCCTTACTATGAAGCTGAAGAAGCTGGACCCCAGGGACCCTGGGAGAACTGACCCCTGCAAGTTGTCCTCTGTTCTCTGCATGAGCGCTATAGCAAGTGTCCTGTCCCTCTGGAAATATATAAATGCAGTTTTTACAATAAATATCAAACAAATGATTTTTAAAATACCATTTTAACAACTAATTTTAAGTATCTGAATTAATTTGGAATCAGACTAACAGCATACAGGGCCCAACATTTTACCTGCTTTTATGTCCTTTTGGTAGAGTTGCTTTGTTTTGTTTTTAATGTGTATGAGTGTTTTGCCAGTATGTATGTCTGTGTACCATATGCATGCCTAGTTCCCAAGGAGGCCAGAAACCAGAATTAGATCCCCTGAAACTGAATTACAGATGTTTGTGAGCCAGTACGTGGGGTCACGGATTGAACTGCGGTCCTCTGTAAGAGCAGCTAGTGCACTCAACAATCTGAGCCATCTCCCAAGGCCCCTCCTTTGGCAGAACTTTAAGGAATAATAAAATTGAAAAACATGAGCAAGCAAAGAGAAAGATTACAAGAATAACTTGATAGGCTCCCAAATAACCTAAAAGGTGGAGTCTTTTACCTTTCCTACCTACACTAGATGGGTAAGAGGTAAAATTAAAATATATTCTTAAAATTCAAGCCAGCATTATTTACTATCTATTTTGGATCTGACATCTTCAGGAGATGAACAGATCATAGCATTATTCCATCCCTTGGAGACCTTATCAACTTTACAGAAGGAAAAGATTTACACATAAAATAATTTATATTTAAAAAGTCTCCTAAGGAAAAAAAATGTGTGTCTTCACTGCTATCACTAGTCAGGGAATCCGGCGACAACAAAGACCACATGCGTAGAATTCCTTAAATACAAGAAACAAATGAAGAAACAGAACTTCCCTTTAAAACAAGTTGGAAGAAAGTCTATCAACCTTCAATATTTCCTTCAGTCCCCTGTGTTGGGGAAAATCAGCTAAGTCAGTGTTACTCAGCTTAACAAGCAAGCGATAAGCCGGGCTTCCCAGGACCTGAGTCCCGGGAAGTCCCTTAACCTCACTATAGTATTTTTTTTTTCACTGTGGCATCTCTACTGCATGTGTAACACTGGAAAAGGTATTTCATCCATTTTGTGCCAAGCACTGTGGGTAGTTAGATGAGTAACACGGAAGCCTTACCATAAAAGATCTCTTAGAAAGACACATGTAGAGTTTTAGTTCAATGCATCTGCCAGGAAATGTCCAAGGTACCTGGAAATAGGCTGCACACACCTGTCAGCTCACCTGTTGATGACACTAAGTTGGATCATACAACTTAGTAAGGTGTCCTTCACCTGACTGTCACTATCCATAGATATCTTAGACCTTTTTAAATCTAAGGGAAGCAGAAGATGGGAAGGTGCAGAATTTTGGGAGAAAATGCAGTTAACTCAGCCAAAGAATAGTGAAGGAACAATACCATCAGGTAGAGGGGATGATAGCAAAATACCTCCTGGAAAAAAAATTCTAACATGGAGGTACAAGTGTGGAATACTAATGAAAGTAAACCAGGAATGTATGACAAGGGGCACTGCTGGCCAATGCTAAGATTCTTTGTCTAGGCCTCAACTTCTTAAACTATGGCTTGTGTCCCCATATGGGGTCCAGTAAATGAATGTGAGGGTCTGGATAAATTTGATAACAGTCAAAGGTTCCTGAATTTGAAAAAGGTCAAAGGGTAATACAAAATCACAGATGATGAATCTGAGGTGTTTCTGACATTCACTTGTATTGCACCGGGGGCCTTCACTAGAGCGTTGTCTCTGAACATACAACATGCAGGCTGCACTGTTTGTTCAGCGATACCACACATATGGCCTGACTCAGGGCCATCATATGTATGTGACTGATTGGTTTCTAGTACATGTAGAGATTTCTGCTCTTACAGAACATAATGGTTTAGCCATAGAAAGCAAAGACTTTAAATATTTTCCTTATTTCTCAGCATGTATCAATATCACCAATATCAGTATACTAGTGAAATTACTAAATATCTTTGGATTGGATTGCATCAGATTGTTTGATTTTAAGAATTGCTAGTTGCTGACTCAGTTTTATTAAAAACTGTTGAATGAATTTTGACATAGAATTAGACAGAATAATTTTCAGAATAATTTCTGAAATGGTTCTAAACATATTTCTGCTTTTCATTTTATATTACATATTTATGCAAAGTGGCATCTTCTGCATGAAAAAATCATAAAAATAAAAATGCTGATCAGTTCTAAAGGATGAATATGTGGTAAGCTAGATTAACATAATATATTCAGCCAAGATTTAATTATGTAAAACTAAGCACACCTATCTATCTCACTAGTGTGAAAAATTGCCTTCCCCTTTAACTTTAAAGCTGTATGCATAATAGAGGTTTGTTTTTAAATGAGTTTATGATTTTATTGTCAGTAAACGTCTGATATGTATAGCTATTTTATATACCAATACATCCAAGGTTACTTTCTTGGGTGAAAGGGATCATGAATTAAAAAGATTTAAAAGACCAGTTCTAGGGCCATGGTATCCAACATACGGTGTGCTCCGGAAAGCTGGAGAAATTTGGTCTAAACATTTCTACACTTTCATGTACATTCTCTCTCTCTCTCTCTCTCTCTCTCTCTCTCTCTCTCTCTCTCTCACACACACACACACACACACACACACACACACACACTCCTCCCCATCTCCATTAACTGAGATTGGAACTTTAAGAGGGTGACTGGGGATGAAGAGAGACAACTGAACACTATAGTTCATGAAAAGAATCCAGAGCCAGGGCATGGCAGCGTAGAACACAGGATGATTATGAATTCAAGGCCAACCCAAGCTTCATGAAACCCTGTTTCCCAAAAAAAACAAGGGCTGAGGATGGAACTCAGTGGCAGAGTGCATGCCTGGCATGCCCAGGAAGACCAGGGTTGAACAAGCAACACCCAGGAGGAGCTGTCCAGCAGATAGCTGTATATAAAACTGGGGATGCAGGAAGAGCCTCTGAAGAACTGGTAGACTGGGTGCCATCTATTAAAGGTATGAGCAGAAAGAGGTGAGCAATGGTGTAATCCATCTACAAAAAATGAGTGCAGCTTTTCTTCAGAAGCATAGGCAGAACAGGCTGCTGCTATTTTAAGTTCTCAAACTTATGAAATACAAATTCCATAGCTACTATAGGTCTTTTACTATTAGGGAGCTGCCTGCTCTTGGTTGTTGTCAATGTCTCATGTTGCTCAAGCCTTGAACTTGCTATGTAGCTAAGGATGCCACTAGGCTCCTGACTGCACCTCTGAGTGCTGGGATTGTACCATGCCCAATTTATATGATGCTGGGGATCAACTTAGGGCTTCATGAATTCTATCTAGGCAAGCACTTTCCTGACTGTGTCCCCAGATCCCTATTTATATGTTTGATTTTTTTGATTTTTATGACAATGAAAAAGAAGTCTATCTCTTTAGAGAAGTGAGTTGAAATTTTGAGCATTTCCTAACCTAGAAAAGTAAGGTATTCTGGATGGGCATCAAGCTGGAACTGCCAGTCAAAAGATCTTGAAGGGGAGACAACTGACATTCCTCTACAGTGTACTATGTTGGTAGTTTAGACTTGTAAATCTAATTTTTACTTGTGATACTCTCAATTTATGATGGCTTTATCATGACATAACCCCACTAACAGTGGGAAAGCATCTACTTTCTATTAGTATTTGAAAGTAAGGCACAATTTATCATAAAAAAGACATTAGTACTCTGGAAGCAATTTAGTAATCAGGTTCTTTTTTTCCTTGCCATTTTGGATTGCAGTTAACTAAGAATTTTAGAGGTGCCTTTTGCGGGATATTTGTACACTGTATGAAGATGTACTGTGTGATTGGTGTAATAAAAAGCAGAATGGCCAATAGGCGGGACTTCTGGGAAGAGAGAAACATTGCTTGAGCACCAAAAATGGTTTTTAAGTATGTGTGGGGCGGCTTTGCTTGTGTACCAACCATTACATTCATCGCCTGCAGAGGCAGGAAGGAATTGAACCCTCTGAAACAGCAGTTACAGATAGAAGTGGCGAGCTGCCACATGGATGCTAGGAATTGAACCCAGGTCCCCTGTAAGATTAGCCAGTGCGCTCAACCATTAAGCATTCTTCTAACACCTGAGGTTTTAATACACTGAAAACAAAAACAAAAACTGAGTTCAGTGATATTCAAAACATGGAAATAAAATGGAAAATCTTGCTCTCTCTGTCCCCCACTATCCCTCTTCCTCTCTCTCTCTCTCACACACACCCCTCTAGCTAATAAATGTAGTATTAAGGTGAAATTATAAAGCGCCCACATTGGCAACTGTTTCATAACTAAGAGAATCATCACTGGCTGTTTAACTGTTAACTGTTAACTGGGATGAGGACAAGGATCGCATACTCACAGGTTGCTTCTTAAACTACAGAGTGAGAAAGTGTCCCACAAAGGAGACACTTTACACAAATTTAGCATCACCAACAATAAAGCTGTACCACATGCATCCTGATAATGTGTAAATGAGCAACAGTCATATCTAACCACGAAAAAGAATGAGGAACACTGTACAAGCCCATTCATTTGTACTGTTACAAAGTATCAGTATCAGAAAGGGCACCAGACCTGAGGAACAGGTCTTTAATCTTACCTACTCCAGAGGCCAAGGCAGGAAGACTGAGCGTAGGCTTCTTTGAGCTACACTGAGTTCAAGAGCAGCCCAGGCAACCTAGTGAGAACTTATCTCAAAATTAAAATATACAGAGGGCTGAGGTGTAGCTCAGAGTACTTGCCTCTTATGCCGAGATCCTGAGCTCAAGCCTTAGCACCACACAAAACAACAAAAACAAAAGGACAGCAGTTTCTCCAGAGGACAGGATGAAAGGAGAAAGACAAAACCCAATAAATGAGTCTTCGCTACAGTCACAAGAAAGATGAAACAAAAGATAGAGGGAACAAAGGTCATGCACCAGATGTTACTGAGTCAGTATTATATTTCAGGGGTGTGACAGTGATGTGGTGACTGCAGAGAAAGCCCTTACCTATAGGGAACACACGGTGACCGGTTAGGGCTAAAGCAGCAAGACAATTCAGTTTACTTTCAACAGGTTCAGGGGGAAAAGGAAAAATACTAAAGTAGTAATAAAAAAGCGATAAAGTAATAAAATATAAATATGGTGAATTAAAGAGAAATGGATATTTATTCTATTATCTATAATCTCAGCTTTCCTCTAGCTGAGGAAAAAAAAAATTTTAAAAAGTCAGTTAAACATAAAAGCTACTCCTTGTATGACTAATAAGCCACAGTTGCTTTTCTTTAGATGAATATGCTAAATAACAAATTGTGACACTTATTTAAAGCCCTGTGACATGCTTTCCTGTCAAAGCTGTCTAGCGGTGAGGTGGATCCACGACTCACAGCCAGCAGCAGTGGTGGCGGCAGGATTCCTGCCCTTTCCTCAAAACTGTTGCACTTCCCCGTGAAATGAACACACCAGCAACACACCTACAAAAAGCAGTCATTGTATCACAGCTTAACACTGGAAAACCTATAATGTTCTGGTTTTAAAATAATTTATTTCATAGATCTGCTTTAATTTCATGTCTCAGAGCATACATTATTTAACCAAGAGGTGCTGGACAAAGATTGTAAAAAGGGAGAAAACATTTAGAATAAGAAACCAGTTCAGTCCCACTAGATTTGACTCTGCCTTGTAAAGTCTTCCTAGGATAAATTTCTACTATACTTCTTTTGTGCTTACAAAAAACATTCTGAATTTCCAATGCTGGAAATAAATTTTTACAGTTTAGTATGCATTCAACTGACACAGGCAACCAGATCAACTCTGCCATCGACATCAGCATAATGTGTACTTCCTGTCATTGCACCAACATTAAACTAAACTTCAAACCACAAAAGTTGTGACTAACATTAAAAAGGCAAGCTGTAAGATACTCAAAGCTTATTAAAGACAAATTGCACGTGGTTACGATGGGACATCATTTGACAACAACTGTTGTGCATATGGCTGCTTTTTCTTATACGAAGGCCAGCGGCAAACAGGGCAACAGTGTCTGCCCCCAGCCAACCACATAACGATGCAATTCTGATGAAATACATGACCACAAGGTAACCCCATTAGCAAACATCCATTTTCAAAATTCTCAAGGCAAACAACACATTCAGTACAGTGCAGGGTACCAGCAGGCCAAGTTAACCAGTCCGGTTCCATATCTTCATTAGTGTTATGTGATCCATATGACCTCCCCTTCCTTTCACACAGGCTGGTCTGACAATATTTATTGGCACACGAACAAGCCCCAGCATCACAGTGGCTTGCTCTTCCTGGAGAATTGTGAAGTATGCTTTGTTTATCTTCAAATACATTCTTACTACTAAAAGTGTCCATGTTGTCACTATCTGAGTCATTTTCAGTGTCTTGAGAACTCTCTGACATTTCTTCTTCAGATTGCACCCCAAGACATTTAAACCGCCACATTGGTAAGTTTTTAATATAATCAGTTGGTATCAGAGGGTGAAGCCAAAGGTCAGGGAAAGCTAACCGTTCCAAGAATAAGTCAGGGTCTTCATCCCAGTCAGATTCTACAGGAAAGTTCTGAAGAGAAGCAATCGGGTGGAAGAGGTAGCTGGTGTACCAGTCCCACAGACTTGATAACCATTCCAAATTATTTGCATTAACTTCATCATTGTTGCTGCGTCGTCTCTTCTTCTCAAAGTAATCAATTAGCAAACCATGTCCAAGGTACGTACTGAGAAACAGGGCTGGGTGTGAAGAGTAAAACATCCAGTCTGCCCTTACCCATGAAGCCAGTGTAGTTGTATTAGAGTATCGCAATAATCTTAAGCTATATTCATAAAAGCTATCTAAGTAAGGGAGCTGTAGAAAGCCCAACACAGGTAGCCAAGAAATAATTAATAGGGAATTGTATGTCCCTAAAGTGCTTATGAGAACCACAAACCGCTTGATGGTTGCTCCTTGTGTAATAAATAAGTCCATCCAAGCCATAAGATTAACTAGAACCAAACTCAAAACAAACAGATCATTTACTTCAGGTTGTAATGAGCGCAAAAATGAATCCATGGCCTGGAGGGATATAAATTCACCTGTGTGGTTACCGTATCTGTAAATTCCCTCAGGAGTTCTAAGTATGTATGATGGCATGTTATAAACACCAATATCTGTCATATAGCTCTTATTGTCCCAATTTTCCACATTAACAAAAATAAACTCAACTCTTCCAGTAAATTTTATACTTAATGCAGAGAAGAAAGCTGGTGGTTGGTCAAGCTTTGCAAATAGGTATATTTTTACCCAGTACTGATCACTTTTATTCCATTCTTCTTTCAAATGCTCAACGCTATATATAGTTTTGATTCGAGAAGCTGCATGGGCAGTTATCCACTTAAAAATGTGTTCTACTTCAATCTTGCGACCACTATACTCTTTAAGCATGACTTTTCCTTTAGATGTACTTGTCTGTGGGACAGACATAATGAGGGTGGAACGAACCCAGCCTCTTCTCCTGCAGTACCTGTAAGAGAGTAAACTGTAGTCAACAGCTAGGCCACTGCACAACTTACATCCTAACAGCTTCTTTAGGGCCTGAAAAGTCCCCGTTTACCCTCTTCTAAGATAACCTTCAAATAACCAGAGAGACCAATACTTGGTAACTGTGTCAGAACAAGCTAGTTTACTGTAGTCTGCTCTGAGTATGTTTCTAGGAAAAGAAAAGGATGTACAAAATATACCTAAAAGCATCCCTGAGCCAAGGAATCAGCAAATACTTTAGCATCTCTTATGTGCTACTCATTACATGCTAAGAACCAAAGATAATGGAAAGTAATTTATGTTCATATGGAATTTTTAAAATCCTTTAAAGGATGCAAAACCAATATGAAAGATCAAAGAAAGGGATATCAGCAGGGGTTTGAGCAGGGGAGACCTCAAGACAGGTTTGGGAAATGAAATAAGCCTTGAAAGATGGTTGGACATTAATTAGAGACAGAGAAGGATGAATGCTCCTACAAACTGAGCATCTGAGGCGGTGTAGAAAGAAACCCCGCCTTATAATTTCTCAACTAAGTACTACCACAAGGCCTTGGTGTGGGAGACTTGTCTGTTTCTGTCAATCATGTTTTAAACAAATACTGATTGGCCAGGTAGGAAGTATAGGCGGGTCAACCAGACAGGAAGTAGAGGCAGGGCGATGAGAACCTCTGGGAAGCAGGAAGCTTCCCGGGCATTCCTGCACAGACCACCAAGGAGGTAACAATGTAAGCTGCCCAGCTGAGAAAAGGTACCGAGCCATGTGGCTAACATAGATGGGTTAATATAAGTTATAATAGCTAGTAAGAAGCCTGAGATAATGGGCCAATCAGTTAATAACCTAATGTAGACTCTCTGTGTGATTTTCTTTGGGGCTTGCCGGCTGTGGGGTACCGGGCGGGACACAAACCCCAACGAGCAGGACCCTCATGTTACAAGGCCTGATGCCCACAGTGCAGCAGCACTATCGCCTACAGAGTGATTGATCTTTCCATAAGCCAATCCAAAAGAGTTACTCCAAGTTCTCTTTAATGAAGACTCGAAGAAAAGGTTTAAGACTTAAGAATCAAAGACAGTATACAGACAAAAAGAGATCTGCCCAAGAATGAGCCTCGTCTACCAGTGGAGTGAATGCAAAAGAGCATAATTACAATCACCACTTGTTTAAGTTTTCTCTAGATGCAGGGGACTCTACTCCTTTTGATATCCAACAAGTACCTGTTAGGACATTTGTCCCTTCTGAAAACTAGGTGATGAGAAGTTCTAAAAAGGAAATAGTTGCTGCATGACTATGGGGAGATGATAACTGGAAGCATTTTCCTTCTTCTTTTTTTTCTAAATAACGCCTTCATTGCCCCAAACCTGCCATGTGGAATTTTATGATACACAAAATTTATCTTGATATAGGGTTTTTTAAAAAAAATCTACCATGTGGCTATGCTTCATTACAGACTTGAAAACAGGTTCCACTTGGTTTCTTATGTTGCTACTCAGAAAACTGACAAAAGTCATAGATGCTCATTTTATTTACTAAACACACATTCATATTTATTAGGGTTAAATGAGTATGTTACACATGCATAGGATCAGAGAGGAAAGTCTAGTTGTGTGGCCTATGCTCTATAATGGTAACATGACTAATTAATCTTAGGAACACTGTGGTCCAATGAAAGATAAATGAAAATGGTATGTTGGCTTTCAAAGAGCAGGTCGCTGAGGACTCTGGAGAGCAATCTCAGTAACTCTGAATGACAGATCCTGACTCTCAGCTTCTTACTCCTCGATTCACTCCTGTACAATGCAGATTCCATTAACATGAAATGGTTTGAAAACAACATGCCTAGTCGGGCAGTGGTGGCGCACGCCTTTAATCCCAGCACTCGGGAGGCAGAGACAGGCGGATCTTTGTGAGTTCGAGACCAGCCTGGTCTACAAGAGCTAGTTCCAGGACAGGCTCCAAAGCCACAGAGAAACCCTGTCTCGAAAAACCAAAAATAAAAAAAAAAAAATGACTTAGAAGTATTTCTATCCCTTTTATCCAATGCAAAATAGTTCAATGGCAAGAATCCTGTTTGCCCTTGCCAAAAGCACAGTAGGTAAAATGCATGTAGATGACGGACTCCTTCAGAGATTATCTGACAAAGATACTTGTGATGACACATTTCTGTTCATTACAATTTGCCTTTATTTTTATGTGTGTGTGTGTGTGTATGCTTGTGTGAGTTTATTTATTTATTTATTTTTGGTTTTTTAAGACAGGGTTTCTCTGTAGCTTTGGAGCCTGTCCTGGAACTAGCTCTTGTAGACCAGGTTGGTCTCGAACTCACAAAGATCCGCCTGCCTCTGCCTCCCGAGTGCTGGGATTAAAGGCGTGCACCACCACCGCCTGGCCACTTGTGTGAGTTTATGTGTATCATGTGTGCACAATATATCAGAGCTCCTGGCACTAGAGACAGACAGTTGTAAGCTATCTAGGTGCTGGGAACTGGATTCCAGGTCCTCTGCAAGAGCAGAAAAATGTTCTTAACTACTGAACCATCTCTCCAGTGCCACATCTCTACTCTTGGTCATTATTTTTATCTTTTCACCTATAACTAACATTCATTTCTGATTTGTGTCATATATCAAATGATAATCTTATGACACAAAGCAAGGTTTTAGTTCATTTCTTCTATATTTTCTTTCTAGTTCAGAACTAGTATTTTTAAGTTTTGTTATTTTGAAGAGAACTTAAGATTACCCAACAGAAGAATATTCCCTATATTACAACTTTCCAATTAAATCATGTTTTCCAAGTTTGGGTAATAATTTCTAACATTTATAAATACTAGATTACTAATATTCATTTCTCTAAATACCAATCTAAAGGTATCCAAAAGAAGACCAGACTATATGCATATATTGTCTTAAGAATCTTATATTACTATGTATCAGCATAAAACCCTTTACATCCAATTCAAAAAGAACATTTTAAAGGTCAGAATAAATTCAGTGATACTATCACAAAAACATTCTTCAATTTTGCTGTTGTTGTTGTTTTGCAACAGTATTTCACCGCATAGGTTAGCTTACAACTTGAGATTCTCCTGTTTCTACCTCCCATTGGGAATACAGACACATACCACTTTGCCCAGCCTATTAGTCACTTCTTTTGGCTATATAAAAAACTGTTGATTATTTTTTCACCAGTGCCCACACAGTGTGGCCCACATCTACCTATTACTCCAGATTCAGGAGATCCTACACCATCTTCTGAACTCCAATAGCACCTGCACTCATACACGCATATATGTTCCTCTACACACATATATGTTCATACACACATATATAATCTAAATTCTTTAAATTAAAAAAATGGAATAACAGGACAAAAATTAATGTAATAATAGACTGAATATTGAAGATGATGACAAACCAAACCACCTTATCTAAGAAAATGTGAAGAAAAAGAAAACAGTGAAGGGTAGAAAAATTAGAAAGGATATGTTTGATTAAATAAAATGCTAAGTCTGACTTTGACATTAGGGAGAAGGGCATGCCTAGGGACAGTTGTAGAAGAGAAGGAAAGTGACTAGGGAAATGCAAACTGAAGGTGAGAAGTACGAAAGTGGTAGTGTATGCCTGCTATCCCAGCCCTTGACTGAGGAAGGGCTAGGCTACAGTGAGTTCAAAGTCAGTCTGAGCTGCAGATGAGAACAGTGATGTCACCCACGCCGCCTATCTGCAAGAGAACACTGAAACAAAAGGACTACAGACCATATTAAGGGATCGCTCAGAAAGTCAACAAACAGCAGCTTATGCAAAACTACAGACATCTTAGTAACTAGCCGTACACTAAACATAAAATTAGTTTTCCGTTCAGGTGGGTTTCTGGTAGTGTTGTCTTTATTAATAAAGCAAGAAAGATTCTGGTCAGGGTTTAATCTCTGAATTTCCAATCCACTTACCTGGGATCACTAGAACAGTTAAAAGTGCCTGTTCGTATTCCAAATCTTGACACCTTTTTTACCATTTTCTCCCAGTGGATTTTACCCACCAAAGGACTTCTGTCATTTGCTATGACCTATTTCCCAAAAGAGAAAGAAAGGGGAAAAAAGTGAAACTTTAATTAGCTAAACCGGATCATTCATATCTACAGCAAAAATCCTCTTTTGATAAAGACTTCCTCTTTCTAGTTCTGGCTTAACTGAATTACTTCACTATTACTACAGTTCCTTTTGAATTTTAATTTACTGTTATTAGTGTGTATATGCGTGAGTACTACAGCACCTTGTGGAGAGCAGAGCACACCCATGGCAGTCAGTGCTCTCCTACTGTGTTGGTCCTGGGGACAGAACTCAGGCCAGCAGGCTTGTGCAGCAAGCACCTGCTGAGCCACCTTACTGGCCCTCACTTACAGAGCTAAAACTGTCCAACTAGAAAAGAAACACAAGTGCAGGGTGTTAAACCCCATGCTCTAGTAGTAATAGGAGTCAAAAGCTTGTGAAAAATCTAGCCATATTCTCTACCACGTGACCTAGTCTCTAGAATTATGTTACACAGAAAATGGCCCTGAAATCAATTTCTCCTTGAAAATAATGTTTTAAAAAAACAAATAAAACTTATAAAAATTATCATACGTGGACTTAACCAGTTCAAATTTCACATTTTTCAAGGGTCACTTTTATAGCCAAGAATCAAACACATTTTCTATTAAACTATGCTTTGACTAAATCAAAGAGTTTTAGCTTCTCTATGTCAGTTTAGTAGTTAGTATCTCTTTATCCTCTGATCTTCCTGACTTAATGGAGGCAGAGTCTCACTGAAGATAGCAATAAAAAAAATTAAATATAAAATACAACTAATTGGAAAACCAAAAAAAAAATCTAAAGTTTTTGTGAAACCATCTAAATTTAAGTACAGCATATATATAGGCCTAAGCTGTTTTCATAAATGCCATCTTTACTAACACTACTCAATTTAATATTACAACACAATACTCCGGGGCCTCTACTCTTTCTGGCAGGAACAACCATTTCCATATTCAAAAATCCTCCAGGAAGTGAAACTCCAGGCATGTGTTTGAACTGAGTACCAGCAGTCAACTCCCTGGGAGAGAGACAAGGGGTAGTACAGCTACCTCAAATGTGGCCTTTCTCCTGGGAAGTCTAAAATGTCAGGGGCACATGGAAGTTAAAATGAAGTTTCCTTTGTGTGCTACCAGATCACTCCAGTAACTCCACAATGTCATGGATGCTGCTGTTCTAACCCTTATGGAAATGTACATGTATATGTAACATATAACATACATTTGATACTCAATACACACACAGATTAGAGAATTAAGCAAATGGTTTGATAGTGCTTTTAGTGAAAATAGATGAGTTCACCCATTCGCAGATAACTGAGGACATAGGCATTTTAAGGAGGTTCATGTTAATCGCATTACCCAAGATGATATTTAATATTTACCTTTTCTCTAGTCCAAAGCTATATTCAAACGTTTACCTGGTGAATCAGGGCGGTCGGTCAGGCATGGTATGTCTGCTTCCTGATTCCTTTTGCGTGTGTGTGTGGTGGGGTTCAGGAGGTGGAACATAGGACACTAAGGACATACTAGGCAAATGTTCCACCACTCAGTTACATACCCAGCCACAAGGCAAGTGTTATTTTCTTTCCTTATACTTCTCGAGAATGAATAGTAGTTCTCTTGATCCCGGAATGTAATTTTCAGACTTCTCAGGAGACAGACAGGTCTCTGTGAGTCTAGAGTAACTCTCTTGTTCTTTGTGCTCTCTCTTACTCTCTGGATTTTGCACTCCCCTTTTTATCTGCTCTTCCTTTTCTCTCTCTTTTAAAATAACTTTCTTTCCCAACATTTTTCCATTTCTTTACTAAAGTTATAAAATAACTGAGGCACTTTAAGCCTGTGTTGGCAATAACATCACTCCAAGGAGCCGAGAGCATGGCTCTAAGTCTCCGGACACCTTTAAAACCCAGTTGCAGCCGGGTGGTGGTGGCGCACGCCTTTAATCCCAGCACTCGGGAGGCAGAGGCAGGCGGATCTCTGTGAGTTCTAGGCCAGCCTGGTCTACAAGAGCTAGTTCCAGGACAGGCTCCCAAAAGCTACAGAGAAACCCTGTCTCGGAAAACAAAACAAAACAAACAAAAAAACCAAGAAGACCTAGTTGCTCACTGTGGAAGTACCTTGTAGCCTCGTGACAAGCATTCCTGTGTTAGGAATGAGAGAGGGCTGTTCCAGGACACATCTAGGCTCTGGCAGGGAAAGCAGGAGTGAGTGAGGAGAGTTGGGAACACAGCTGACAAGCTACATGACAATGTTCAACCCTGGGGCCTTATTTACTCAGCAATCTGTTCTAGCATCTGCTCTGGAAGTGTTTAAGGATACCCGACTGAGAGAGCGGTACAAAAATGTGAAGTCATCTAAGCTTTTCATGAAATCATTTTATATAACTCTGTCATTACAGCTATACAATTAGAAATTTCTTTGCTAAAATCCTATACAGTTATGTTAGTCAACTGAAAGTTTTGCATACATTAACTTTAAAGGAGGGTCAGTGATGGACAAAAGCTGAAACTGAATAGCATTTTAATTAACTAATTTTTAAGTATTCACCCTGTTACCATTTCTCTAATTTCTGGCTAAAATCAAGTGTACTATTCTCACTGGCTTACATTATGGGTAAAGACATAAACTTTTTCACCAACATAAAACACAAGTGGCTTACTTGTATTATGTTTATATTTTGCTCTGTAGTAGCCCAATAAAAGGATGAATAAATTAGAAATTCCCTAACAAAACTCTTATCTAAGAGCAAAGATAAACAAGTTTAAAATCAGCTTCCAGCCAAAAAGGAAATGCATTAACATAATGTCAGTAAATAGTGTCTAAGCTTTCCAGTACTTTAAGGAAAAAAGTCATAAAGAATTTTTTCACTGCTGTGCAGCTTCAAAGATTTTAAGCTCATTAAGTGGGACATCCAGAAAGGAACAAGCAGCTATATCCCTTTTTGAATCATGACAAAAGTCAAAACAAAGAAATAAAAATGTTAGAGAACAACTCCATAAAAGCCACTCACTATGTAACTTTTTCATTTCAAAAGCCTTTGCCATTTGTGTCTCTGACCAGCAACATTTTGAAACAAAATAATCATCTTCTAATTTTGGTGCCAAGAAGACTAGCTAGTTGTAGAATCAAAGAATCCATAAAATTGGGAAATAAATGGCTAACGAGAGACAGCAGTTTAGGTTAGGGACAAAGCAGGAAATTGTAACTTTGTATCAATTGTGCCACAAAGAAAGGACTTGATTCCGTGTGCATTACATAGTACATATTATTGGTAAAGCTGTCAAAAATTGGTAGATTTTGCTACCTTTAAAAATGAAAATTAGTTCTTGTGATGGTTGGTGGAAGGAGAGAACCAACTCCTACAAGTTGTCCTCGATCTCAGTAAGTGCTTCTCACCACAAAAGATAGATATAATTTTAAAAAGTGGGGGAAGACAGGGGATCAAATGGCCTCGTGGGTAAAAGCATTTGTCTGGCAAGCCTAGTGACCTGAGTCTGATTGCCAGATCCACATAAAGGAAGGAGAGAATCAACTCTGTAAAGTTGACCTTTGGTGGCCACACAGTGGGCATTCCCTCTTACACTGCTGCAGCCATGCTTTCCCCTCCATGATGGACTATATCCTAACACTGGGAGCCCAACTAGACCTTTCCTTCCCAAACCACTGCCACCAGGTATCCTGTCATGGCAACAAGAAAAGCAATACAGTCCAGTCTCCAAACACGCTCGAGGATTGAGGACGCACAAGGAATCTAGCTCAACAAGCTGAAGACAGAAGTGGTCAGAATTAACGCAGTGCAGTCTATGAAAATACTCCTCATTAAAAAAGGAAAAGAACAAACACACAAATGTACGTGTCTTTTACAATACCTAACACGGAGACTAACATGAGGCTGATACCTATAATCCAGCACTCAGAAAGATGAGGCAGGAAGACTGCTAATGCTTGGACTACAAAGTGAGAACCTGCCTCAAAACAGACAACAGCAAAAGAAAACAAAGACAGAAGTAGAAAAGAACTGCAATTCAAACTGTAGAAAACGTATTCTTGAAAGCTATCCTTTGCAAAATACTGAATTAATATGATCTGGCAGAAGAATGACAACCGACCAAGAGAACACTTTCCTTCTCTTCCTAGCAGATACTTAAAATTTTTTAAATATAGTTTAAAACACTAAAGAAATCAAAACCCAAAAATAACTATGAAGCTTACAGGAGGTGCCCCGCCAATAAGCTTAGCAGGTCAGCTCCCAGTGCCAAGGAAGGTCTCAGCTAACCAGACCAGAAGAGCCATCTGACAGACGTCAGTCACTGGCCACAAAGAACACAAGTCAGACACTGGAAATCAGTGCAAACTTTGATTTGACTGCTAGAGAACTGTGTCCTATTGCCCTGTTTCTTTATGAAGAACCCACATAAACTCATCCCATTGTTAAGAGGTGCTTTTCAACTATGAATATGCCTTTGAAACACTTTGGGAAAAGGCAAGGTAGAGACTAGAAGCTATAATGGCCACCTTGTTAAAAAAAAATCCTCATTATTCTGTCTCTTTAGCCTGCTTCTTTTTCTTTTTATAACTTTCAACTTACTGGTGTTGTATTAAATATTAATTTATTTGGTGTCTGATTTTCACAGCTGGAATGTGAGCTGTCTGAACATAGCCCTCGGTATCTTCCTGCTGTATCTCTACGTCCTAGAACAGGGCCTTGCATAGCCATTTATACTGAATAAAGGAGTTAATTTTGTCTATACTAAGGGATTTAATCCATATATATCTTCAGTAAGACATCAAAAAGTAGATAATTGGGGCTGGAAAAACAAGTCCGTGGGTAAGAGTATTGGCTGCTCTACCTGTGTTGATTCCCAACACCACATGGCAGCTAACAACCATCTACAACACTAGCTCCAGGGGCCCTGACACCCTCTTCTGGCCTCTGTGAGCATCAGGCACGCACATGATGCCCAGACAAAACACCAATATACACGAAATAAAAATAAATCTTTTTTTAAAAAGATAACTTAAAAGTGAAGAATAGATTGCTAACTAGTCAATCAGATATACCCTTGATTACAGGTGGGTCCTGGATTTCAAAGCAATCCCCAGGACCCTGTCATGACTCTTCTGAGTTTCACAGGTGCATAGGCCTTCTTCCCCATTCATTTGCAGAGAATCAATTCATGTGAGTGATAAGCACTTAGGCCGTAAATACACAGTGATGGGACTGGCTATTCAATTCTATCTTGTTAGATCTAAAATTATCAAAACCAATAAATCTTCCTTGACCTGATTGTTAGAAATAAGTACTGGGGGAAGAAATAGAATAACAATTTCTTAAAGCTTTAAAGAGATGGATGATTGATTTTTTTTTTCTTTCAGTCCTGGACATCACATCCAGGGCTTCATGCATGCTAAGCACATGTTCTACCACACAGCTATGTTCTCAACTCTTTCATCATATTTCTTAAGTTATGAACTAAGACAGAAGTAAACTAGAATTGACTGCACAGTGTAGGGACCCTCTCAGGCTCCACCTCTGCTAATTATGAGAAGGCAAAAAGTCAGTGCAGTAGGAACGTACTATACAGGGAAGGCCAGGGGCTTCCAGCAAAATCCTCCACAATTACAAAGCTCACCTTTTCGGTGCACTGGATGGCAGTGTCACTCCATCCTCTTTAAATGCCTATGTACTTGAGGCCAGACACAGAGAAAACCTGACTATTTCCAATCAGACTGCAAGCCAATGACAACACTGGGCCTCTAATTAAGGTTTCGGAATCCAAACCTTATTTTAAAACCAAACCTTGCAGTCTTTGTTCTCAGAAAGCAATATGAAGAAACTAATTTTCACACCCTTAATCAAACTTTGTCAACAGCAAAGTGAAAGCTCAAAAGCACTGAAGAAGGGGGAGGGTATCTCTATGAACTGTCAATGGCTAAATAAAAACCAGTCTGAAAAAGGAAAAAAAAAAATCAGAGGATCTGAGATCTGCGCCCAGTTCAAGTCCCAGGACCTTGAAGAAACCACGTCCCATCTTAGTGCTTCAGAAAGGGTTAGTCTGCCAGGACTTCTGAGATTCAGTCATCTACACTACATTCTTCATTCATGCCACATTCAGGCCTCTAGTCTACTTGTTGTGTTACTGTAAGTGAATACAGATTTTAAGAATTAAACGGTGCTTTCTTCTAAGCAACATTTAGGATAACATTACATGCTCAATATCACATAATTATTCTATTTACATGGTTACACTAATGTACATCCACTTACCCTAAACCATGCCATGAAAAGCATGAAAGATAATTTTTAAAGCCCTTTACAACTTGAAATTTCTAATATACTAATCAAATGAGTTTTGATATCATAAATGATCTCATCATCATAAACAAACTAACGCATGCTCCCCAGCTCCCCAGTACAGTCAAGTTGTCTACTTAGCCGCGTTGTTGATTCCGTGCTGGTTAGTAGAGCTGCCATTCAAAGTGGGCTACTTTGCTAATGCACAGATTTATTTACCTTTGTGTTCTTCCCTTACATATTAAAATAATGTGAACTAATGAACTCAAAACTAGAGTTAAAAATCATAAAAAATAGTGCACACTGTTAAATAAAAGTAACTGGAGAAATGGTTCGGTCGTTAAGAGCAGTGGCGGCTCTTCCAGAAGACCTGGATTCAATTCCCAGCACCCACATGGCAGTTCACAACTGTCTATAGTTCCAGTTCCAGGGAATCTGACACCCTCACTAGACATGCAGACAAAACATCAATGCACATAAAATGAAAATAAATAGCCAGGTGGCAGTGGTGGTGCACACCTTTAATCCCAGCACTTGAGAGGCAGAGACAGGCGGATCTCTGTGAGTTCGAGGCCAGCCTGGTCTACAGAGCAAGTTTCAGGACAGGTTCCAAAGCTACAGAGAAAAACCCTGTCTGGAAATCATTAAATTTTTTTTTTAAAGGAACACATGTGTTTCTATACATTTCTTTTTGCTGGTTCTCAAAACAATTCCCTTTCTCCACTCTTTCATAATCCACTCTTGAAATTTTACTGTTTTTCAAAGATAGGGTCTTGCATATCCTAGATTGGCCTTGAATTCACTAAGCAGCTGAGGAAGACCTCCTGCTTCCACCTCCTGCATGCTGGTGTTTCAGGTGTGTACCACCACACCTGGTCTAAGTGGTCAGGGACTGAAGGCAGGGCATCACGCACAGTAGTACTAACTACCAAATGAGCTGCACTTCCTGCCATTGTTTTCATTATTGTGGTTTGAAAAACTCTATGAGAACTGAGTTTTGCCTAGGAAGCATGACACAACAGAAGTGTCGGTCAGTGGAAATACTATTTTAGTAGAAATACGGTTCTCAAGTGTTACTGCTCTTTCTACCTGAACAAGCCAGATGCCATCTTTTGTATCTTCCACAAGCTCATAGAAGTGCATTTCACCACTGAAATTGGTACTAGAAACAGACTCAGATGCCTCTTCTTCCTTAAGAGCGGAGTAGAGTTCACCCTCCATCAGGTCACCTGAAGGAAACAAAAAACTTGGTAAGATTTAAAAAATCCCATGTTCCTAATGATTAATTTCATTTTATATCATAAATAGCCATATAATATGTTCATTCTATGGGAAAAAAGAATAGCACCTGAATACAAGATTCATTCATCAGCAAAGAGTGAAGAGACAAAAACCCATCTCTTATAGTACAGTTTATACTCTAATGGGGTCATCATACAACCTGTTAATAAATTACCAAATTATACCAATCCAGAAAAAAAATTGAACTAGTAATCATGTAATTTTATATAAGCCTGCATTTTTCAACAACCTGGTTTATGTGGTCTGACTCAAAAGATTTAGAAGTAGGTTGACAGAACTTGCCATCAGCCTGCCTAAAATAGCAACAAGGTTTTTATGTGAGTGGGAGATAGAATGTTTACCTATCAGAACAAACCCCACATTCATATACAAGTTTACAGTGTAAATTTGGATCCTGTATCATAAAATATAAAAGCCAAATCACTCACGTCACATTATTTAACTTTTGGCATAAATATTACGTAGTGAGTCAGTAACCCCATTCCACTCCAGAAACAAAGCCATCCACAGCAAACATTTGGGTTTACAGGTGAATCGCCATTCCAAGACTTTTTGTTGTTACACTGTAAAACGTGTGATCTGAATCATACTTCAGTTGTCTATTCTTTAGGCTATATATGGATTCCTTATACATTCCATATGACAATTACAAGTTCAAAAGGCAGCAAATACCTAACATAAAGCTCAAAGGGGGGAAAAGTGTGCTCAAATAACTCCATGAGATAATAACTTTTACTTTAGTCACCCCACTTCCCTCCCCCAACAACCAATGCAGCACAAGAGCCATACTAATACACAGTTGGAAAATGGATTCCTTCCCTCTGCCCCGGTGGTGAGATGAGTCGGCTAACTCTTAGGCTATAATCCACAAGTGTTGGCCTGCTGTACTTTGCATTCTTTCTTGCCTATCACACTATAGGTCTAGACAGTACTAAATAAGGGAAAAAATTATCTTGTAAAAGGCCCAGCTAACAGATATACTTGAAACGACAAAAAAGATAATCAGTAGTTTCAAACGCTTCCTACAGCAATTCAGAATGCCTCTCTCAATTTACATGCCTCTATCAGGATTATTATCTAAACAAAGAGGCATTTTTCTTTGTACAGCAGTGAATCAAATTAACTGTATTTCCCTACCCAATCCTAAACCCCAAATTAATGGCTAATGGAAATATATTAGTTAAGGCATTAAATATTCTTTCAGCGTTTTTTTTTCAGGTCTCTTCCTCAACTCATTATATGACACAGGGATGCCTGTGACACATGACAAGAAAGGTATACATTCAAAATTCAAAAATAAAAATTGTAATCCTGCAAGAAAATATGAACTCCAAAGAAGGCCGATAGTCAAATGTTCACTTCATTTAAAGCATAAAGAGAAAATCTGCACCTTGCACACCTTACCCGTACTGAAACATATCATTTACATGTAAATTTTTGGTCCACGTGCCTCTTTGTTATTATTTTAATGATGTTTTTACCCTCCCGGTAGCTTGTTTTTACTATGGAGGCAGATGCTGCTATAGACAACTACATTTCAGAGTTTTTCCTTTCCCTGTATTTTAATCAATTTCAACTGATGTTCCTGAATTCTGGAATAAATCAATTTAACATTTTTTTTCAAAGCTATATTTTCAAACTGTCATTTCCAAAGAACCTTACAAACACACCAATACACCTAGTAGGCCCCCTTTTCAAAACCCGGATTTACATATTCGTAGAAAACGTGGTCAAAGAAGACCTGGGCAGCTCTCGGGAGCAGTGAGCTTGACCATTCCGGGGGCCGTCTCATTCCAGGGAGGAGGGAAGAGCCAGGATAGTGGAGGCGACCTCGGGGAGCCCGGCACTTGCCTGACTTCTCCACCAGCTCCCGAACATCTTTCTTCTCGGGCAACCCGGAGTAGCCCAAACCTCGACACTCCAGAATGGTCTTCAGTTTCTTGAAGCTCAATGCCACTGGATCCACCAGCTGGGTAGCAAAGATGCCGGTCTCATACCACACAATGGCCTCAAAAAACCTGGCCAGGACGAACAGGACCAGGAAATACAGGAGCAGGAAAAACAGCTTCAGCCACATCTTCGCCCTTTTGGCGTCGCCGGGAGCCGGGACGCCGTGGACAGGGGAGGAAGTCGAGCGCGGGCCGACGCAGCGCAGCCTGGAAGAGGGCAGCTCGGGCGCGCGACAGTGGCGGTCACCGGCGGGCCATCCCCGCGGGGAGGCAGATGGATGGCGGCGTGCGTGCGGCTGAGGGGACAAGCAGGGCACGGGCGCTGTCCTTGCGGTCAAGAGCTGAGAAAGGGAGCAGGGGGGACGCTCAAAAGCACCCCACCCATCGAGCTGCGGACGGCTGGAAGCCGGCAGGAACCAACCAGGGGTGACCCCGGCGGCGGGGCCCGAGACGGCGGCGGCTCCGAGAGACTGCGGGCGGGAGGAGGGCGGTTGGGGCCGGGCTGCGTGGCCCCAGTCGGGAGGGCGCGGCGGTCGGCTGGGCCAGGCCCGGGGCCCGGCGCGCCCAGAGCGGGCAGGAGCGGCCGCCGCAGTAGCACGCTGAACGCCCAGGCTTCAGGCCCCGGCAGCCGCCCAGGCCCGTCAGGGGCTCCGGGTTCCCAGGCGGCGCCTCTTAGGCCCGTGGCCCGCGAGGGGGCGTCGCGGCGGCTCCTGCAGAGGAGGCTCCAGAGCGCGAAGCGACTGTCGTGAAGGGAAAAAAGGAAATAAATAAATAAAAGCAAATAACGCTAGGCCCGGACGCGGCTCTCCCGGGCGGCTTCCTGTCAGCTGCGTCGCTGCGCGGTGCCCACCCCGAGCGGATACGCCGCGCCAACCGCGGCCGCCCTCTGGCCGCCTCTGCAGGCCGCAGCCGCCTCCCCCGGAGCACCGGACCGCTGCAGCCAGGGCCGGAGTCAAGGCATAACAACTGACGTCGGCATCGGGGCGGGGCCTCGGGAGGGGCGGGGTCAGCTGCAGGGAGCCCAGGGAGAGGGGCTGCCACCAGGGCTGGGCTGGCGGCGGTTACCTAGGTTAGTGTGCTCTGGCGTTCCCACCCTTCGTGTCTGCAGAGGTTTAGTCACTGATTTCAATCCAGGATTGGACATTGGACCCTGCGGCGTTGTGCAAGTTTGTGGCTGTATGTGAAAATAAAGGCAGCTAAGGATCTTTGGTTTTGTTTGTGGTTTTTGTTTTGTTTTGAGACGGTCTCATTTGGTGGTCCTGGCTGGCCTGGAAATCACTTTGTAGACCAAGCTGGCCTCAGAACTCACAGAGATCGCCTGCGTTGTCTAGAGCGCTGGGACTGAAGACGTGCACCACCACGCCCACCCCAAATCAAGATCTGTAAAAATCTGAGCCTGTGTTTTAAGGCTAGTCCCGGTTAACTGGGGACTATTATTATTAGCATAACTGGCTTGAGGTGCTTAAGGTGAAACAGAAAACAGTTCATTGTCTACCTTTACGTTAGCATATGGTTTTCACACATATGTGTTGGAGGTTTACCCAAGAAGAATATTAGTATAAGACCCAGTTGTGACTAGCTATTACAATGTCCTCCTGAGTTCTCAGGACAAAAGTTGTCAGATGTGGATAGGTCCGGGTGCAAAGGTCTGTGTGTTTTAGCCAGCCGGAGGAGCTTATATAATACAAGTTTGACAGACAAGCACAAGGTACCTGGTTCCGTGTTTGTTTAACTCTAGCAGAGGCATACTCTTTATTTCAATTTCTGTGTCAGTCTTGAGGTACAACATAGCTGGATTCATGAACTGAACAAGGCTTCCATGAGCCCCTTGATTAGTAGTAGAACAAGCAGGAATTCTAGGGGAGATGTCAGCCAGCATGCAAAACCATAAACAATCCTAAACTAGGGGTGAAAATTTTAGGGACAGAGAGTGTGGCCCTCTACTCAAGAGTAAATGAGCCGTGGGAAACAAAGAATGGACCATGAGAATGTAGCCAAAGAATGGTATACCTTTAAAAGGTGACTAAGAGAAATTTCAGTGTCCACCTAGTGGAGGACTTAGGAGGGAACACGGCCAGGAGTGGGAGGGGTGGGGTGAGGTGGGGAGTGGAGGGGTGTAGGGATGTACAGCTTCACCCTTCTGTCTTAAACAGTTCACTCTGACAGGCTTGAGTCTGTAGTTTGTGCTTCCTTGATTTCATGGTAGCACTGTTATATGGTGGCATTGCTATTTAAATCTAAACACATAAATGATATCCCTTGCCTCAAAGGAATGCATTTTAATAATAATAGATTGTCACACAGTCAATAATAGAAAAGATGTAGGGAAAGTTGGGAAGATGAACCGAGGACAGAGTTTGAAAATGACAAAATAAATCATGTGGGAGGGGCTAGAAAAAGACATTAAGCAACAGTTTTGACTTCATTGGTTTGTCCTCATTGCCTCAATTCCCAGCCCTTTGCCTTGTTTCCTCAGTGGTTTAACCCTTAGGAAAGACAGACATACCACTGAAAGTAGACACATGGTGGCTGGATGAGGGCGTATGGATGCATGCTCTCTATTGGTAGAGGTAACAACCTCCCAGGAGGGTAATCTACAATGTGAGTTAGAAGATCCCACAAACGTGTACTCTTTGGTACAGGAATCTTTCTTCAGGGAAATTCTCTTGAGGAAATCATTGGATACAGATGCAAAGATGTGCGCTGTGGAATAGTTTAAGATGTGTTACAGTCATGTTTGCTGTGGAGGATTTGCTTAATGATGCATTAAGTAGATTTACTTAATGTATTTCATTCTTTTATGTTGCACTTGTTTAACTCTGTAAAACTGTGTCTATTTTGCCTGTCTAAAATACCTGATTGGTCTAGTAGAGACCCAAATGACCAATGGCAAGGCAGGAGAAAAATAGAGGGGTTGGAAGGCAGAGAGAATAAATAGGAGGAGAAATCTGGGAAGAGGAGATAGAGGAACAAAGAAAGGAGGAGAGAAGATGTCAGGGACCAGCTACCCAGCCACACAGCCAACTACAGAGTAAGAAGTAAAGAAAAGTATATAGAAGAGAGAAAGGTAAAAGCCCAGAGGCAAAAGATAGATGGGATAATTTAAGTTAAGAAAAAGCTAGCTAGAAGTAAGTCAAGCTAAGGCTGGACATTCATAAGGAAGAATAAGTCTCTGTATATTTATTTGGGAGCTGGGTGTTAGGCCCCCATGGAGCAGAGAGTAAAAAAACACAAAACAAAAAAGACAAACCAACTACAGATATGTATATAGCATTTTTCTTTAAGTGTAGAGTTGATAGAAAGAAAGGCTCATATGATGAAAAAAATCTTCATAGCTGAATTGGAATCACCTAGGAAACAGCTCTGGTATGGCTGTGAGGCAGCTTCCAAAGAGGGTTAACTGAGAAAAAGAAAACCCACCCTGAATGTGGCACCATTCCAAGGGCTGTGGTCCTGAATGAGCATCAGCGCTCATTACTCTGCTTCTTGGCTGTGGACATAAGGTAACAGACACCTCCATGTTCTCCTCACCATGATTCTCTACCCTCTCAAACTGTAAGCCAAAAGGAAAGCCTGGCTCTGACTTGAGCTACTTTTCTCACAGCAATGAAAAAGTAAAAAAACAAAGACAAAAAAAAAAAAAACCCTGAAGGCTGATTAAATTCAATAATACAAATGATTTACATTACACAGCTAATGGAAGGAAAAGGTGGTCAGGTGGTTACAGATATGGATTTCTGTCCAAAGTAGCATTTACAAAAAAACAAACAAATGAACAAACAAAACAGCTAACTCAGAAGTTTATGCGACCCTTCTAATTTTAGATTTGTATTAGAAACGGACTCGGGAGGTGGCTCAGGAGATAACAAGCTTGCTGTACAGGTCTGAGAACCTGGATTTGGATCCCCAGAGTCCATGTAGAAATAGGCGCCTCCAACTCTAGTGCTGAGGGGTGGACACAGGGGAGCTCTGGATCTACGACAAGCCAGTCTATCCAATCAGTGAGCTACAGGACAGTGAGAGACCCTGTCTCAAAAACTAAAGTAGAGCCAGACATGGTGGCACACCCTTTTAATTCCAGAACTCGGAAGACAGACATCGGTAAGGAGACAGACTCTAAGTCTGCAGCCAGCTTGGTCTCCATAGCAAATTTCAGGCTAGCCAGGACTATATAGTGCAACCGTGTCTAAAAAACACATTAATAAATAATAAGAAGCCGGGCGGTGGTGGCGCATGCCTTTAATCCCAGCACTCAGGAGGCAGAGACAGGCAGATCTTTGTGAGTTCGAGACCAGCCTGGTCTACAAGAGCTGGCTCCATAGCTACAGAGAAACCCTGTCTTGAAAATAAAAAAAAAAAAAAAGAAAAGAAAAGAAAGAAATTCATTTGTTTGTGTTGTTGGTTGGTTACTTGGAATAGCCCTGGCTGTCCTGAAACTCAATCTGTAGACCAGGCTGGCCTCGAACTCAGAGATCCTCCTGCCTCTGCTTCCCAACGGCTGAGATTTAAAGGCATGCGCCCCCACCCACTTGCAGAGCAGCTACTAGAATGTCTCTATTTGGAGATTTTTGAGGGAACAATTTATTCTTTGAACTCCAAGGGTTGGGGGATGTGGTAGGAGGGCTGACCTTACCCAAGAACCTTAAACCTAGCTGGGCATGTGGCTCAGCCCTGTGACACTGGTAAAGCAGAATGCCACAGACTAAGCCATTTATGATGAGCAGAGGTTTCTTTGGATCACAACACCAAAGGCTGGGAAACCCAGAACTTGGAGAAAGGCTTCCTGCTGTAGCACCCCCTGATGAAGATGGGGGTTTGGGGTGGGGGTGAACTCCTTTACACAACAAACCCACTATTAAAAGTTCTCACTTCATAGCAACGTGTGGTTAGGATCCCAGCAGTAGGCCAGCCTGGACTACATAGTGACTCCCAGGCCAGCCTGGGTTACATAATCAGGCTGTATCACTAAAACAAAAGAACAGTGAAAAGTTCACCTTTCAACATAGGAAGTTCAGGTGCAAATCCAATCCATACAACAAACTGATGAGAACTTCCTTCAAAGGCGGGCTTATGAAACGATGTTTGAGTGATCCACTGTTTTGCATGGTCTAGTTTTCTAGTAGCTAGGCTATTAATGTGGGTCCTTGGTTTTACATCTTAAATTCTGATCATTTGGGGGATAGCTCAAATGCTTCATGATTTGAAACTGTCACAGAGCATAGGAAACATCACTAGAATCCTGTCCAGTGAGGGTTAATGTCTACTGCCCTTATCACCTTGTCAGAGGACCGCTCTTGACCTCGTTCTCACCACTGGTAAAAGGAGATAGACTGTCCACTCTTAAAGTTGTTGACAAGGTTAAAGGAGTGTGCTGGCAGAGGTAGGTGGATCTCTGAGTTCAAGGTCAGAGATCTGGTCCACAGAGTAAGTTCCAGGACAGCCAGAGTTACACAGAGAAACCCTGTTTTGAAAAATACAAAACAAAACAGAAAGATGAGATAGTGAAAGAAACAATGTTCAAAGGCAGACATCATTCATATTTCTACACGCTGCTTATGTTAACTGAACTAATTTAGGGGAAAATGTCAAAAGTAACCAAGTGTGCTAATCCACATCTGTGGCCCCAGCACTGGGGAAGCTGAGGTCAGAGGTCTCTGGGTTAGAGGCCATCTGGGCTACAGAGTGAGACTCTGTCTCATAACAAGAGGGGTGGGGGAGGGTGTGGGGCAAAGGAGAGGAAGAAAAAAATAAAAATATTTGGCTGAGCTCGATGAAGCAGGGTGGTTCTACTTAGAGTCCATAGATTCTGTTCTTCCTTTCACAGAGTCATCATACACGCATAGCCGACAAAGGCAGGGGGCAAGTCAACATTTTATTCAAACTGGAACAATTTTGAGAGTGAAGGGAATGCTAATAAAATTGCACCAAGCTGATAAATCTAAAGCAGAATTTCCCAAGACAAATCCTATTAGGAAAAACACAGCCCGCTTATCCTAACAGGCGCCATCCCGTTTCTCAGAGATGACTCCCTCCAATCTAGTCAGACAGCCGGCCTGACTTCTTTCCTCGCTTCCTTCTTTGTGTGCGTGTATGCGTGTGTAGTGTGCGCATGTCCATGTGTGCATGTGGAGGTCAGAGGTTGATGCTGATGTGTTTCTCAAACACCACCTTATCTGCTGAGGCAGAGTCTGGGTAGGAGGAGCTCACCGACTGCGCTAGACTTGGGTAACAAGTCCAGACCTGTCTCCAGGATTACTGGGGTCTCATGACTTGGGTGCCAGGGATCAGACTCAAGTCCTCTTTCTCGGAGAGCAGGCACTTCGCTCACTGAGCTCTCTTTCCCACTCCTGTGTTTAGCAGTTCTTTTGTATGTCTACCTCTATATTTTCAAAGAATAATCTTCTATTGCTTTTCTTGATTTGTCTATTTTATAAATTGCATATTAATTTTTTGTTTTGTTTTTTCTCGAGACCAGGTTTCTCTGTAGCTTTGGTACTAGCTCTTGTAGACCAGGGTGGCCCTGAACTCACAGAGATCCACCTGCCTCTGCCTCCTGAGTGCTGGGATTAAAGGCGTGAGCCACCACCGCCCGGCTCCCTCTAATAATTATGACTTTGAATTATTCTTCTGTTTCTATCCTCCATGTGCTAGTACACCTGGGACATGGCATTTTGGGTTGATCACTCTGAAAATGTTAATTATAGCAGCTTCCCGCTAAAGTTTCTGTGACCATTTGCACTGTCTTTTTGGTTTCATTCCCATGTGTGCTTGTTTCATCTTGTTCTTTATGAGAATGGGTCTCACTCTATTCTCTGGCTGACCTGGAGTTTGCGATGGGATCCTGGATTTGTGGGTATCTACCAAGGAGTCCTGACTCCCCAGTGTTGGGACCACAAGTTTGTGCCACTTGAAATCATTTTTCTATTTGTTTATTTTGGGTTTTGTCTCTTCCTTTAGAGAGTTGTCTTAATTACTTAGAGATTCTTGGCTCTCAGTTCACATGTTCACAGATGTGAGATGCCAAGGAACTCATAGGCAGTTAGTTACCTTCAGGGGTGGGGCCCCTGAAGGGTGAGAAGCAGAGCTGAGTACCTCTCTTTCTGCCATCTGCTTGCCTTCTTCAAAGTGTGTTCAGATATGGTGCCCAGCAGTCTAGGACCTAGAGAAAGAGCAGGACACAGCAAGGCTCAGCTATTCCTAGAGGGTGTGTCTTAGGGTTTCTATTGCTACAGTGAAACACCATGACCCAAAAGCAAGTTGGGGAGGAAAGGGTTTATAAGGCTTATCTTCCACATCACAGTTTGCCATCAAAGGAAACTTAAGCAGGGAAGGAACCTGGAGGCAGCAGCTGATACAGAATCCACGGAAGAACGTTGCTTACTGGCTTGCTCCAAATAGCTTGGCCAGCCTACTTACAGAACCCAGGACCACTAACTCAGGCCACAATGGTCTGGGCCCTCTCCCACCAATCACTAATTAAGAAAATACCCTACAAGCTTCCCTACATCCCGATCTTATGGAGACATCCCCCCCCGACTTAAAATTAATTAAATTTATTCTTTTATTTTACATCCGAACCACAGATTCCCCTCCCTCCTCTCCTCTCACTCTCTCCCGCACTTCCCCTCTCCATCCACCACCTATCCACTCCTCTTTTGTTTCTGTTCAGAAAGCGGCAGACCTCCCGTGGGTGTCCACAAAGCATAGCATATCAAAGTTGAGGTAGGCCTAAACTCCTCCCCTTGTGTTAAAGCTTGGTAGGCAATCCAGTCTGAGGAATAGGTTCCCAAAAGCCTGCCAAAGTATCAGGGACAGCCCTGCTCCCACTGCTAGGAGTCCCACAAGTAGACCAAGTTATACAACTGTCTCATATGTAGAGGACCTAGGTCAGTTGCATGGGGGCTCCTTAGCTCTCTGGATTCCCTTGTGATGACCTTGACCCCCCTGGCTCATACAATCCTTCTGCCCTCTCTTCAACAGGATTTCCGGAGCTTAGCTCAGTGCTTGGCTATGGATCTCTGCATCTGCTTCCATCAGTTACTACATGAAGGCTCTCTGATGACAGTTAGGGTAGTCACCAATCTGATTATAGGAGATGACCAGCCAGTTCAGGCTACCTATCCATTATTGCTAGGAGTCCATTGCTGGTGGGAGTGCAAAGTCTGAAAATCAGCATGGTGGTTTCTCAGAAAATTAGGAATAGATCTACCTCAAGACCCAGCGATATCACTCTTGGGCATATACCCAAAGGATGCTCATTCATACCACAAAGACACTTGCTCAACTATGTTCATAGCATCATTATTTATAATAGTTAGAACCTGGAAGCAACCTAGATGCCCCTCAGCCAATGAAAAAAATACTAAAGAAAATGTAGTATATTTACACAATGGAGTATTACTCAGATGTTAAAAATAATGGTATCATGTTATGATATCCTCAAAGAATAAATAAAATATTATTAAAATATTTTTAATTGCTGGGCTGTAGTGGTGAACACCTTTAAC
>JAQHUG010000326.1:943795-956782 GCA_028555095.1 Dicrostonyx torquatus | reverse complement strand
TCTTGCCTTTACTGCTGACAATATGTTGTACAGACTGGACAAGCAGGACAAAGACTTTTGAACTTTGCCAAGAAAGGTAGAACAGTCCTTCAAAATTCCTGTTTTACAGAAGAGTTTGCTAGATACTCTGGGCCTGTAAGCAAAGATGGAAGCCTCAAGGTTGCAGAGGAATTTTGGGTGACTGTCCAGGCAACCATATGTCTCTGTTGTTAGGTAATATTACATCCTTCTGGGGTCTTTGATGTAGTTAAAGAGAAAATAGAGTTTTCCTTAATTATGATAGATGGAATCACTAAGATAAGATACATAATGGAGTATTTTCTCTGAATTTACTAAATACAAATGGACTGAATATTATAAATGTAATTTTTACTTGGTAACTGTTTTGTTGTATATAGTTTTACTATGTTAAAGTTAAGACCTTTTTATTTAGACATTTTTATTTAGATAAAAAGGGGAAATGTTATAGATTATTATTTTAATATGTGTTACATTCATTTATGCTGTGGAACATTTGTTTAATAATGCAAAGATGTATTGCATTCCTTTATCTTGCATTTGTTTAGCTCTGTAAAGTTGTATTACTTTGCCTGCCTAAAACACCTGATTAGTCTAATAAAGAGCTGAATGTTCAATACCTAGGCAGGAGAGAGGGACAGGTAGGGCTGCCAGGCAGAAAGGATAAATAGAAAGAGAAGTCTAGGCTTGAGAAAAAACAAGAAAGGAACAAGAAGAGGAGAAGGAGAGGAGGATGCCGGGGCCAGCCACACAGACACACAGCCAGCCATGGAGTAATAAGGAAAGCAAGATATATAGAATAATGCTATGGGATAATGCTCCTGTACACTGTAAGATTTGTCACTCATATTGGTTTAATGAAATGCTGATTGCCTAGTAGCTAAGTAGGAAGTATGGGGCGGGGAGGCGACCAGACTAGGAGAATTCTGAGAAGATGAAAGGCAAAGAAAGAGTCAGTCACCAGCCAAGCTCAGAGGAAGCAAGATGAAATGCCTTACTGAGAAAAGGTACCAAGCCACGTGACTAAACACAGACAAGAATTATGGGTTAATTTAAGTTGTAAGATAATTAACAATAAGCCTGAACTAATAGGCCAAATAGTTTATAATTAATACAAGCCTCTGTGTGTTTCTGGATGGCTGTGGGACTGGGCAGGACAGAAACTTCCATCTACAGAATAAAGAGAAGTAATTTTAGTTAAAGAGAAATGGGATAATTTAAGTTAGAAAAGCTGACTGGAAACAAGCCAAATTAAGGCCAGACATTCATAAGTAAGAATAAGTCTCCATGTATTTATTTGGCATCTGGGTGGCTGGCTCCCAAAGAGAAAAATAAAACCTACAATAAGCAATATATCCAGTTCCCAGGACTTGGAGCAAACCTCTAGTTTTCAACCCCATACTCCTCATTAGGCTTTCGAAGTGTTGTGCTCCCAAATTCTGAACTTGAGTTCTGTAATCTGTGCCCTTTCTTGCTGAATTGTGGTTAGTGGGGGACTAGTAGAAGTGATACATACTCCATGTAGACCGGTCCCTCATTGTCCGTTCTATCTCTCACCAGACTGGGTGGCCAGGAAAGGGAGTGGACTCACACCTGCCCTAAGCTTCTGTACTGTGCCTGAACTGTGGTTAAACAACGAGGCCCCAGGACCCTGAGCTTTGTTCTCAGCTTCTGTGTCTATTTTTTTAAGTCATTAAAAATCGTTACATTTTTATTTAATTATTGTGTGCAGATGTGTGTGCCATGGAGCCCATGTGGAGGCCAGAGGGCAACTTGTGAGAACTTCTCTGCTTCTACCCTGTGGCTCCTGGGCATCAAACTCAGGTCATCAGGCTTGGTGGAAAGTGCATTTACCTGCTGACCCAACTTGACAGTTCATATACCTATTTTTCCTTTTTTGTGGAGGAGTTGTTTTTTTTCCCTATTAACATAATTCTCTGTGTATCTAAGACACAATCAGTTGCAAAGAGTCAGTGATGTAATAATGGGGTTTGTCGCAACCTGAAAATGGTAGACTGCAAATAGAAGTCAAAGAATCTCTGCTGTTGCTGATAGTGCACAAATGTAGTTTCTACACTGGGAGGCACAGACAGGAGTGCTGCTGGAATTGTGACCAGCTTGGCTGCATGGTGAGGCTATGTCTCAAAACATAAGATAAAAAAAAATAATACCAACGTGATTTTCCTTCTGGGGAGACAAGGAAAGCAGACAGAGATCTGAGTTCTACTTAGATTGTCTAAATGTTATCATCTTGTGTCTAGCAGCACAGATTTGACACCGGCAAGAGAACAGTTTTAAGTCTGTATTTAGCATATGTCCCAGAATACTAGCATATTTAATATTTCTCACTTCTGGAATGAGCATGCATGTGTGCATGCGTATACGTGTGTGTGTGCATGTGCATGTGTGCATGTGCATGTGTGCATGCTTGTGTACGTGTGTGTACGTGGTGTACGTGTGTGTGTGTGTGTGTGTGTGCAGTGCTGGGTGTGGAACGACAGAGTTATTGTATGTTAAGCATGTACTCTACCACCGAGGTATATTCCCCTCTGAGTTATTGTGCTGGCTGGTTTTTGTCACCTTGACACGAACTTAAGTTACTTGAGAAGAGGAAACCTCGATTGAGGAATTGCCTCCACCACGTTAGCATGCCTTTAATCCCAGCACTCGGGAGCAGAGGCAGGAGGATCTCTGTGAGTTCCAGGCCAACCTGGTCTACAAGAGCTAGTTCCAGGACAGGCTCCAAAGCTACAGAGAAATGCTGTCTCGAAAAACAAAAAACAAACAAAGCAAAACAAAAAAGAAAGCAAACTGAGCAAGCCAGTAAGCAGTAAACTGTCTCAGTTCCTGACTCCAGAGTCCTCTTTGGCCCCGAGGATGGATTATAATCCTTAAGTCAAATAAACCCTTCCTTCCCCAGGCTACTTTTTGCTGTGGTGTTTAATACAGCAATAGGAAAAACAACAGTCATAAAAGATAATTTAATAACAAATACTAATAATAGTGGAGTGGGAGCCCTTCATATAGAGGCGCTCCCTCTCAACAGGTTGCCAAGAAAACTTTTGCCATGAAAGGGTACAGGCAAAGAATACATATCAATCCCTGTGACACTCACCTGGATTCTCCCATCAGCCCACTTTCTGAGGGAAGCTGTCCAGGAGTTAAACAAAACAAACCCTTTGTTTTGGATAGGAGGTCTCACTATGTAGCCCAGACTGGCCTTGACTTGACAATCATCTTGCCTCTACCATGTGCTGAGATTTCAGGCATGTGCCACCCTAACTAGCTGACTTATATTTGAAAGCTTACCATTAGACAGGGTATAATTACATGTACAGTTGCTTTCAATGTAATATTTATAGTCACTGAAAAAGAAGAATTTAGATTGAGCCCTTAGGCAAGTAGCCTATTACTGTTTATTGTTACTGTGAGAAACAACCCAGCTGCCTCAGCATGCCACCTCCAGGTATGGATTCTGTGTGACAATGAGAAGTGTCTACCCTGTCCTTGCCAGGTAGCAATGACCTTATTGACTTGCCCAATGTCATGATACTGGTAACAAGTTGCTTTTCTGGTACCCTGAAGCCGGTCCCTGTAGGAACAAGTATGGGTAGCTGAGGAGGCCTTGAGTTATTGTGTACTGTTGATATGGGCAGAACCATGTTAAGGACAATTCCTCAGACCCATGGACATGGATGGCAAAGCCTTCCTCTGGTCCGAGTGTGAATGTTGGCAGTGTGTGCAAGTACTAGTGATTACCAAGGATTGACCAGTTTGGGCAAAAACTGACAACTGCGGCTACCTCCTCCAGGATGGTTACAAGCTAAGACTGCTCCACTACAGAGACTTCCTGCCGAGGCAGCCAGCTCCTCCTTTTTCTGCTGCATACCATAAACACATGGAAGTTCAGGGCTGGTATATAGTTGGTGCACTCCATCAGAGCCGGCACAGTCCATGGGGATAGCAACACCTTCCTTCGGCTGAGGCTTAGAGCTATTCCCCTTTCCTCTCAAGGGTCAGTCTGGCTAACAGGTATTTTAGGTCAGTGGTTCTCAGTCTTCCTAATGCCACTCTTGAATACAGTTCCTCATGTTGTGCTGACCCTAACCATAAAACTATTTTTGTTGCTACTTCATAACTGTAGTGAATCATATTGTAAATGTCTGTGTCTTGACTCCACTGGGGTCACGACCCACCGGTTGAGAATCACTATTTTAGGTGAAATTTAACTGTGTTGTTGCAAAAGAACCTGTGAAAGTCTTTTTTTTTTTATCTCAAGGTTGTTAATCTGGAGTAATTTAAAACATTCCTTCATTTTAATCAAGCACATAGTCAAAGAAAAAGACCCAGAAAGTCTGATGAATACAATTTCAGAGAGAAAACTAAATCATGTAGAGAAATATCAAAGGAATTAAGAGTGTGCTAACATGGAAAAGACAAAGAGAAAGGCGAAGTGTTTTCATGGACGCCATGGTCATCTGCATAGCAGTGCTGAAAGGGAGGGTGCTAGTTATAATAACTTCTTTTGAGATGGTCCCACTGCGCACCTCGCCTGGCCTGGAACTCGCTGTGCCTGGGCTGCTAGCCTAGGCTATCTTTCTGCCTCTGTTTCCCAAGAAATGGAACTACAGGCAGCTTAGAACTAATCATTTAATTATAAAATCCCGGAACCTTGGAAGTCACATTTCTAGAAAGCCTTTAGAAGACAGCACAGGCAAAAACCAGTGTTCTTTTTTTATTGATTTTATTGAGCTCTACATTTTTCTCTGATCCCCTCCCTGCCTCTCCCCTTCCTTTCAACACTCTCCCATAATCCCCATGCTCCCAATTTACTCAGGAGATCTTTTCTTTTTCTATTTCCCATGTAGATTAGATCCATGTTTTCTCTCTTAGAGTCCTCTTTGTTGTCTAGGTTCTCTGGGATTGTGAATTGTAGGCTGGTTTTCTTTACTTTATGTCTAAAAGCCACACATGAGTGAGTACATATGAAATTTGTCTTTCTGAGTCTGGGTTACCTCACTCAATATGATGTCTTCTAGATCCATTCATTAGCCCGCAAGTTTCAAGATGTCATTATTTTGTTCTGCCTGTGTTCCATTGTGTAAATGCACCACATTTTCTTTATCCACTCTTCGGTCAAGGGCATTTAGGTTGTTTCCAGGTTCTGGCTATGACAAACAAAGCTACTATTAATATACTTGAACACATGTCCTTGTGGCACGATTGAGCATCCTTTGGGTATATACCCAAAAGTGGTATTGCGGGGTCTTGAGGAAGGTTGTTTCCTAATTTTCTGAGAAATTTCCATAATGATATTCAAAGGGGCTGTACCAGCTTGCACTCCCACCAGCAATGCAGGAGTGTTCCCTTTTCCCCACAACCTCTCTAGCATTAAGTTGTCATCTTGGCCATTCCTATGGGTGTAAGATGGAAAAAAATTCTGTGTTCTTAAGGCAAATATCTCCTAGATGCCACCAAAGCAAATCTTTAAAAGAATTGATTAATTTTAATTTTATTAACATTAAAAATATTCATTAAAAATTAAGATAAATCTAAAATTCATTAACTTTTAAAATTTTATCATTAGTTTGTATGGTTGTGCCCACAGTGTCTGTGCCACTGCACACACATGGAGGCCAGAGGGCAGCTTTGTGGAGCTGGTCCTCCTTCTCCTCCATCTTTACACAAGTTCTAGAGATTAAGCTCAGGTCATCTGGCTTGCCTGTCGAGTATTACCTCATGGCCTAAAAGACATCCTTAAACTCATGAGACACAAAATATGTTGAAGGAAAAAATGTTTGCAAAATGCATACATGTTGAAGGAAAAAAATATTTGCAAAATGTTTATCTGATAATCTAGAATATATTCTAGTATATAACCCTCAAAGCTCAACACTCAGCTAACAAACAAAGCAATCACAAACTAATCAAAGGGTTTAGACAGAGGCCAGAGATATGGTCCAGTGGTTAAAAATGAGCTGCTCTTCCAGAGGATCTGAGTTTGATTCCCACAACTATCTGTAACTCTAGTTCCAGGGCACCTGCATTCATGTGCACATACCCCACACAGACATGCATATATAAATTTAAATAATAAAAACTTTTAAATACATGGATGGCAAGTAAACATGCCAAAGCTGCTCACCACCATGAATCATACCTTTAACATATATCTTCTAGAATAATGAAAATGAAATTTGTAAGATTGTCCACCCAAATGTGAGAATATGGAGGATGCAGGATGCCTGTGAACCTCTCTGACAACACAGGTGATCTAACCAACTTGGAAAATAACTTGGCAGTTTAAACGTGCAATAAGCCACAGTGAGGCATGAGTCACCAATCCACTTCTAGATGCTTACATAAATTTATAACTACACAAAGGTCCTCCAAGGCTCTCCTGTCATCACTGGAAAATAGTGATTACCCTTTAACAGGTGAATGAATGAGCTATAGCATATTCATAAATGGAATACAATTTTGTAATAGAAAGACTGATATATGTATAAATATGTACATATACATATATACATATCAGTGTATATCTGATGAGACTTAATATTGTTTTCTGGATAATTAATAAGCTCCTTGTGGAAAGAAACCTAAGAACTAACCGGATGTCTTGCCTCCATCATAATTATTTTAGTATTCTCTAGTGTTTCTTGCCTCCAATAGTTATTACTTTGGTGTTTAACAAATGGATCTTTTCTGTCCATACTTAGTATCTAGAATTTTGCTTCAAATAATATTCATCCATTTTTCTCCACTTATTTACTTATTCAGCTCTTATCATAGCATGTACCCAAAGATATTCATTTTTATCCTATGGACTGTAACTCACAGCTGTTCTTATTTTTGTTCTCTAGTCTCAGACTTGACTTTGGGAACATGTTCACATCAACTTTTACTTTTTTTCTCAATATGGAACTAAGACATCTAAGTATATTTTAAAATACATATTCAGACATGTAAATTTATTTCTATATTCATTTATATGTGTGTTGAAAAAAATAAGAAAACGTCTGGGTATTGGTGGCATATACCTTTAATCTCAGCACTTGGGAGGGTGATCTCTGAGTTTGAGGCTAGCCTGGTCTAAGAGTGTAATAATCGTTTGTACACTGTGAAGATGTGTTACTCAGACTGATCTCTGAGTTTGAGGCTAGCTTGGTCTGAGGGTGGAATAATCGTTTGTACACTGTGAAGATGTGTCACTTAGACTGGTTTAATAAAAAGCTGAATGGCCAATAGCTAGCAGGATTTTCGGAGTAGACAGGATGCTGGGAAGAAGAAGGAGAGAAGCCATGAGACACAGAGTGAGCAGGATAGACACTATGGAGATGAAGTAATAAAGCCTTGAAGCAGAAAGTAAATTAATAAAGATAGGTTAATTTCAGTTCCAGGAGCTAGTTAGAAACAAGCCTAAGCTATTGGCCAAGCTTTCGTAATTAATAAATCTCCATGTCATGGTTTGGGAGTTGGTTGGTGGTACAGAGAAAGACTCACTACAGCCAACGATTAAAAAAAAAAAAGAAAGAAAGAAACTGTTTCGAAAACCCAAATAAATGAATAAATAAAAGAAATAAAGATAGAAAAACAAAGGTCTGTTTGGAAGCCTCCAATGCCAACTCAAGACTGTCAATTCCACATTCCCATTTCCTTTTTTGTGTTTCCCCTGATGGGGTGATATATACGTAGGTTATTTTTTTGTTTTGTTTTGTTTTTGAGATAGGGTTTCTCTACGTAGCCCAGGCTGTCCTGGAACTCTCTTTGTAGACCAGGCTGGCTTTAAACTCATAGAGATCCACCTGCCTCTGCCTCCTGAGTTCTGGGATCAAAGGTGTGGGCCACCACTGGTGTAGGAGGTCCTTCTGTATTTCTGTTGCTTTCATTAGTTGAATAAAGAGACTGCCTTGGCCTGTAGGATAGGGCAGCCCTTAGGTGGGCGGAGCAGACAGAACAGAAGGCTGGGAGAGAGAAGGCACTGGGGCAGATGCCATGTTTCTCCAGCCCAAGATGGACCTTGATTAGAATCTTCCCGGTAAGCCACGACCACTTGGTGATACACAGATTACTAGATATGGGTTAAACTAATATGTATAAGAGGTTAAAACTAATGGGTCAGGCAGTAATTTAATTAATACAATTTCTGTGTGGTTATTTCAAATGTAAGCTAGCCCAGAGGTTGGGAGCCGGGCAGGACGGAACAAAAGGCTGTGTTCCTCTCAGATTCTGGGAACACAGCCTGCATCCCTTACTACACACCACTGCACATCTGACTTCATTTTTCTTTATGGCTGAATAATTCTTCATTTCGTACATAAAAATAGGATATATATCTCTGTGTTTCTTTATCCATTCATCCACTAATGGAGACCCTGATTCCGTGGCTTGGCTGCTGTGCATAGCACTGCCGATGTGTCACTATCTCTATTGTGTGTGCTTTGATTTCTTTCAGTAGATTCCAGAAAAGGAAAGGTACAGCTGGATCTTGTTTTAAGTTTTGATTTTCGCTTGTTTTTTTGTTGTTTTACTTTGTGTGTGTGTGTGTGTGTGTGTGTGTGTGTGTGCGTTTTAAAGGAACCTCTATAATGTTTCCCATAGCAGTTGCACGAGTTCATGTTCCCATCAACAATGTGTAAGGATTCCTTCCGGCCACTCATCACATCCCCAGCAGCATTTTCATTCTCAAACACGGTCTCATTACATAGCCTATCTGACCTTGAACTTGTGGTCCTTCTGCTTTCACCCTGCTGAGGTGGGCTATTAGGCATGTATCTATGCCCACTCTCTTGCTAGCTTACTTTGAGAAGGGCCAGCAGTCCATGTGGCAAGGAGCTGAGCTCTGACCAGCAGCCACAAGGGTGATCATGAGAGCTCCTTTATCCACTTTTGCTCTTTGCATTGATCACAGCTGGAACCTGGAATTCAGTGTCCTGAGAATTCAGCTACATGGAAGCTCCCAACTCAACCATGCCTGATCACGCCCCCCCCAGAAACAGTAGAGGTGCAGACTGGCTTTTGTTGTCAACTTGACATGACCTAGAATCTCCTAGGAAGATATCTTCAAGAGGAATTGTCTACATCTTGTTAGCCTGTGGGCATGACCTGGAGGGGCTTTGTCTTAGTTGGTGATTGACACAGGAGAACTCAATCCATTGTGGGTAGGTAACACCATTCTCTAGACAGGGTGGCCTGACCCATGGAAGAAAGGAGAAAGCTGGATGAAGCAAGCAAAATGATGTTTATTCTGTCTTTTCTCTTGCTCTTGACTATGGACGTCATGTGACTAGCTGCTTGAGTTCCTGTCTTGACTTCCCTCCATAATGGACTGTAACCTAGAAATGTAAGCCAAATAAACCCTTTCTCCCCAGACTCTCTTTTGGTCAGGGTATTTGTTACAGCAACAGAAATGAAACTACAACATGGGGATCATGAATGTTTGCTATTTAACACTGCACACTGCAGGATAATTTGGTACGCAGCAGTCGGTAACTGATACACACAGCAGCTCACTTTCATCTGTCATTCTCAGCTCTGTCACTGCTTCTAGACACCTTCCCCCTCTCTGGCTTAAGGTAATTTTTTTCTTATGCTGCCTCTTTCCCGGGCCACATTCTAATCCAATGTCCCAATCTATTTTTTTCCGCCGAATTTATCAACTTCAATGAATTCACTCACTGTGTGTGGACTGTCTAATAGTGCACAGCTAGAGTGCCAGCCTCTAACAAGTAGGACTGTCACCTGACCACTTCAGTGATCTACAGCTAGAATAACACCTGGTTCAATGGCTTCATGGTTCTGAATTATTCGCCCAGAAATATCCTGGTGCTCAGTGAAACTGCTCCTACAAACCAAGAATAAGCTGTGTTTTGATAGGAGATGTGACAGCCAAAATGTCCTGGAGCTCTTTGTAAGTTTCAAAACAAGGCCTGCTCTTACACAGTGGATCAGGCAAGAGACCTGCCAGAGACCCAGAGCTGGAAGTTGCAGAAGCAGGATCGAAACAAAAATCTGTCTGTGTTCAAAACTCTTGTTTTTAGAAACAATAAAAAGTTTAAAACAACACATTAGGCAAGAGACGCTCATCAAGGAGCTGGGGAAGGGAGAGGGAAATGATGGGACTGATCTGTGTGAAATGGAAGAAGAAGGTATCGTGGGGCCTTGGGCTGCTTAGACAGTCAGCTGAGAGTGGGGTGCGTGAGGCAGGGGGAGGTCCACAGGGAAGAATTTACTGCTGACGTCTTGCTGAGCGGATGTGGAATCAGACTGCTTTCTAAATATTGGTGTTCCATCAGAACCATCATCCACCATGATCATGTCAGCTTCATCCTGGAGATGCAGGGATGGTATCCCAGGGATGCAGGATACAAAAATCTGTCAACGTAATCCACCATATAAACAAACTGAAAAATAAAAACCACATGATCATCTAAATATTGGTGTTCATCCCCATTGAGTAGCACCGAGTGTGGGGAAAGCATCTGATTAGAGAAGCATCTTTCTGAGTAGGTAATTAATGGAGAGACTTCCTACTGACCAAAGTGCTGCAAACTTGCAGTGGTGGGTGTTCAGCCCTCCACATCTCCATCACCCACTCCAAGGGCTGGCCAGCACTGAGGAAGAGAGAGCAAAAAGATTATAAATGCTGGAGGATGGAGAGGAAGGCTGTGAAATACTGTCTTCTAGACACAGTCATTGCAATCCTGAACACAGCGACCAGAATACTTGCACAAAACCTGCGCGCGCGCACACACACACACACACACACACACACACACACAAAAAAAAAAACACAAGGGGCGACAAAGATGTCTCAACAGTTATGGGTGCTTGTCATGAAGGCCTGATGACTAGTGCTCGGTCCCTGGAACCAATATAAAGACTGAAGGAGAGGAACATCTCTGTGGAAATTGCCCTCTGGTCTCCACCTGCAAACTGCGGCGTGTTTCCTTTGACTCTGAGACACCACGAATACACATTGACAATAAATATTAAACTTGAAAGTAGGAGGGGTGGTTGGGAAAGAGAAAGGCATCGACAGCAGTGGGAGATGAGTACGTGAATGAGAACGAGGGCGTGACCGCTCCAAGGTCTGGTTGAGGAGAAGGTTGTTATTTGTAGATGTGAAGAGAGCGCAGCCCGAGTCTGCTGGGAGAGCCCAGAGCAGGGAGGAAAAGTGGTAGACTGAACTGGTCAAGAGAGGGGAGAGGGAGGGAGGAAAAGAGGAAGAGAGCACAGAGGGAGCAAAGGAGAGCGGTCCACAAGAACCAAGAGCACAAAGAGAAGGCATGGCGGAAACGACAGGTTTTTACAGGAAACTGGAGGAGGGGAAGGGAAGCCCCTGGGTCAGCGAGGTGTAGGGTAGTGTTCAGAGGTGAGAGGTGCTGACAGGAGCCACAGACACTGAGTGAGCCTGGTGGCCACTGTCCACACTGGCATGTTAATACGGGCGGTGGTTAGCCATTTGTCCTGGGTTTCTTTGGGAC
This sequence comes from Dicrostonyx torquatus, assembly GCA_028555095.1. Taxonomy (NCBI): domain Eukaryota; kingdom Metazoa; phylum Chordata; class Mammalia; order Rodentia; family Cricetidae; genus Dicrostonyx; species Dicrostonyx torquatus. The sequence goes on along the minus strand of JAQHUG010000326.1, from coordinate 945,275 downwards.
CTGTTAATGAGGAAAAGTGAGTGGGGAGTGGATAGGCACTCAAGACGTGGTATAAATGTACCAAACTGCCAAGATTGAAAGTATTAACAAAAGAACCTCCCAACTCTGCCGTTGCATCTTCCAACCCCGTAACCCATATAGCTTTGTAAATGCATGCATCTGATCCTCTCCTATGTGACTGTGGGTTCTACCGCAGATTTCTCTGAGTCTTGCAGGTCCGGCTGCCATGACATAAGATGTAATGTGTGGTGGCACATGTCTGTAACCCCAGCACTTAGTATGTGGCAGACAGGAGGATTGTGAACTAAAAAGCAGTCTGAGCTATTGTGGTTCCTATTTCAAAAATCCAATGTTGCTTAGTGGTTGGGTGCTTATCTATGTACAAGATCCTGAAGGAGGAAGAGGAGGAGGAGGAGATAATGTCCAGGGACTGCAAAAATGTAGCACACTTGACAAAATGGTTAAAGTAACCCGACTACTGCTGCCCAACTTGCCCCTCCTACTTAGTCTCTTTAGCAACTTTTAGAGTAATAGATACCTGGGTCCAAAAGAGGCAGATGAGACCTGGTGCCACGACCATGACCCCAGTAACCAGCCTGAACTTGCTTTTCTGAGAATAGGAAAAGGCAGAGCCACCAATGGCTACCCAAGAATCCTCCAGGCTTCTGGCACCAGGCTGGGACTACTGAGGCATCTGGCCTCATGGACTGAGCAGCTACTGGATTTTGTGATTCTCCAGTGTGAGGCAACCATTGTTAGACTCCCTAGACTATATCATGTATGTAATCTGATAACCTCCATATATATGTATATATTCATTCTGTCAATTCTGTTCCTCTAGAGTACCCTAATATAACCTTATGTTTACTATTTCTCCAGGGCACATCTCAAACTATTAAAAGCAACTTCATTAAAATAAAACAAAACCAAAAATAAAAACCAGACAAGAATATACATTCCTGACCTGGGTTCCCACAGCTTTCTGTTTGTGATGCCATCGTGAGCACCTCAAAAGCTCCCAGCACTGCCTGTTGTAACGGTGACCAAAGTAGAAACCAGTATTGCACTTCTGTGTGGGATATTCTGACAGCATCTGAACTAGCTCCTTGCTTTGTACCCAGGAACATTTTTTTGACATACTTTGTGCAATCTACAGGACTCCACTGAGCTGTCACCTGCTGCACGGAAGAATGCTACTTTAACACACTGTGCAGTGAAACTTTACTCATGGGGTGTGGGCTGGGGTAGTTGATGGATAAATTTGTCTTCTGTCTTCATTGGACAATGTGGTAGTTTGATGTAATTGGCCCCCATAACTCAGATAGTGGACTACTAGGAGGTGTGGCCTTGGTGGAGTAGGTGTGATCTTGCTGGAGGAGGTGTAGCACTAAGGAGGCAGGCTTTGATATCTCCTATGCTTAAGCTAGTGTCTCAGTTTACTTCCTGCTTCCTGCAGATCAAGACACAGAACTCTCAGCTC
>JAQHUG010000326.1:914007-939288 GCA_028555095.1 Dicrostonyx torquatus | reverse complement strand
CTTGAGTACTTGGCCACATATTGATCAATGTGTGCATGTGAAAGAATCTCCCAAGGCTAGGTTAAGAGCCACTAAAAGGAAGAGCGATAACAGTACCTGGAATTCCTGTAGAACTGAGAATAAGGCTTTTTCCCACAGACCAGGGTGAAAAGCTGTGATTTATAAGACCTAGGCGAACATACAGCATGTCCCTTCAATGGGAGAATAACCAGCTCTGAAGTTTGCATTGGTCTGGTCTCACCTGACAGTTCAGGAAAACAAGGTCCAAAATATCTTGCTGTTTCCAGAGAACAACTGCACACAAGAGCAGAGCTTGCTAGCCTAGATTGCTATGTTCCTTTTGTCACTGTAACACACATCTGAAAAAATCTTACAAAGAGAAAAAAATTATTTGGTTCAAGGTTTGGGAGGATTTCACCAATGATGGGTTGCCTTTGAGCCTGTGATGAGGTAGTTCAGCAGCAGTATATGGCAGGAAAAGCTCATGGCTGGGAAGAAAAGAGACCAGAGGTCAAGGTCAGTGTCGTCCTCTGTCGCTCTCTTATTATTATTTGAGACATAGTCTCTTTTAAGGACACACCCCCAATGGCCTAAGGACCTTCTACTGGGTCTGTCTGTTAAAGGACCCACCATCTCCCAATAGCATCATCCTGGGACCAAACCTTTAACACAAGGACCTTAGGAAGATACTAATCCAATCTTAGCATCGTTGTGAATAAAAAGCTTGATAGAAGTCAGAAAAAGGAGGCGCATTACACACAGAGGCACGTTTCTAAGGACAGCATCAGATTTATTGTAAAAAAAAAAAGTAATAAACAAGGGCTGGGTAGATGATTCAGTGGTTAAAGCAATTGATGGGTAAGTGTGAGGATCTCTGTTTGGATCTCCAGAGCTCATATAACGCTCAAAACAACAACAAGGGTCTGAAATCTCTTTCCTCTTAAAACAAGATGGGAGGCTGGAATAGGAGAATTCCTAGAAGTCTGTGGGCCAGGTAGTCTGGTATCCATGGAAGCAAACAACAAAGACCTATCGCAAAGGATGTATAAGGCAAGGATCAACACCCAAGGTTGTTGTCTAATCTCCACATGTGCGCCATTATATGGACATTATATGGACCATTAGATGGTCATGCATATACCCAGCCACATATATGAAAATACACATAGACACGTACACACATAACTCAATAAATGAATATATAAACATGAAAAATAAACAGAAACAAATATGAGACAATAGCACACATACATGCAGTTTTATAAATTGATTTTTTTTCACTTGGAAATGTATTCTAGTTTTTCATTTCTGTAACACTATTTATCTCTCTATAGCTGTACTTTAATCTATGCAACCAAACCTCTAATTTTTTATGTGGATATTTTCAATATTTAGAATTCCAATGGGCATTGCCAACCATCTTTGATTCCACTACATGATCCCACAAGTTATCAGAACTGATAATTTTCTTAGGAGAAATTCTCTAAAAGATATTTTTAACCCAAGGGCAGGGACATTTTAAATATTTTTGTATAGTATCCTATTACCCGTCAAAGAAGTTATGAGCCCCTCACCATTAGTGCACATAACTTTTCTTCAAAATATACTCCATAAGGGGAGACTGTGAAGACTGTGTGCATCCTGTGCCCACTTTCTATGTGTGAGTAGCCAAATGCAAAACAGATGGGGCTGCTTTGTACATCTAAACTGGAGTTAGGGTACGCAGCTCCTGGTAATTAGGGTGAAGCAGATGGATTTCCATGGAACCATGAATAGAAGGCATTCACCTCTGTATAAAAATAGAAGGAAAAAAAGGCCTTCTCAAGGAAATAGGAGGAAATCAATAGTGTACCCATCTTTGTTAGTCTTGTAAAATTGCTTTTCTCAATACATTTTTTTTTTCTGAAAGGAGCAAGGTCATTCTGAAGATGGAAGATGACGGTCCCAGGAGGAGACTTGAAGGGTCAAAGTCAGTGGAAAAGATGGCCCTAGGAGGTCTGGATGAAATGTCTAAAAATAAAATGTAAACAACTGTCCTGTAGATCCAGAGAGTAGTCTGTGAGAGCTGTGTTTTTGGTTTTGAACAAGCAAGTTTATATTAAGGTACCACAAGTGAAAGGTGAGAGAATAACGAGTGAAGATCAATGGAGAGAAGCAGCAGACAGCGAACCCTCACAGCTCAGTGGCTCACATGTGCAGCAGAGGTGAGGGAGAAGCCCGACTGAGAACAAGGAAGAAGGCAGCACTGCCAAATCAGGGCTCAGCAGCATGCAGCAGAAATTGACCACAGACGTGGAGACAGCCTGCGGGTGCTCCTGATGAGGGCGGTTTGGACAGAGGGTCCTTTCTGTCTTCTTCAGGGGTTGCCTTCTCAAGCTGAACTCTTGGCTTTATGACCCCCCTGTAGGCATTTTTATAGGATGGGATAAAAATAGTAACCTTGGTTCGAAACTGCTTTCTAGATGTTCTCAGTGACTTGCTTGTTTTCCTTTCTTTTTGCTGTGGACTTAGGGTTCGCCCTGCCTCAGAGCAAGTTTTGGAGACAAGGGAGGGCCTCCTTCTCCCAGAGTATGCTTTCACCAAATTTAAGCAACACCGGGAAATTTACCAATATAATGCACATCACTGCATTTCCTGCTTCTATAGTCCTTTAAAACTTACCCGACATTTTTATGGTATGAAGGAACACAGTAGGAGCATAGCAGAAGGTGGGACAGGGCTTCCTCACTACCATCGTACCAACCATCCCTGAACTTCTTGTGACTCTGAGAACTCTCTGGTTTGTTTGTTTCTTTGTTCATTTCTTTGTTTATTGAGACAGGGTCTCACTTTGTAGCCCTGACTGGTGTGGAGATTGCTTTGTACATCAGACTGGCCTTGAACCCACAGAGATCCACCTGCTTCTTGAACTCACTGTTTTTTGTTGTTGCTGTTTTGTTTGGTTTTTTTGTGGGGTGGGGGGACGTTGTTTGATTGGGTGTTTTGTTTATTTGTTTTTGATTGATTTGGTTTTGGGTTTTAGAGACATAGTTTCTCTATGTGTAGCCCTGGCTGTCCTGGAACNGTCTCACTTTGTAGCCCTGACTGGTGTGGAGATTGCTTTGTACATCAGACTGGCCTTGAACCCACAGAGATCCACCTGCTTCTTGAACTCACTGTTTTTTGTTGTTGCTGTTTTGTTTGGTTTTTTTGTGGGGTGGGGGGACGTTGTTTGATTGGGTGTTTTGTTTATTTGTTTTTGATTGATTTGGTTTTGGGTTTTAGAGACATAGTTTCTCTATGTGTAGCCCTGGCTGTCCTGGAACTCACTCTGTAGATCAGACTGGCCTCGAACTCACAGAGATTCTCCTGCCTCTGCCTCCCAAGTGCTGGGATTAAAGTTGTACACAACCACCCAGCTGCACTCACTGTTTTTAATCAGTGTAATGAGCTGTCTTTGATAATCAGTTAAGTATGAGCCTAATTTATACAATGTATGAAAGAGTTTGATTCCCGAGAGAAGGGCGTTTTTGAATATTATGGAACTAGAACAGATCAGCCCTCACAGGAAGAGCCCAGAGTTAGAAAGCATGGAAATGTTGACATACAGAGTGATAAAGTAGTGGGCAGTGGGAATCATCAAGGAGAATCTAAACAGCAAGGAAGAGAAAACAGCCAAGGCAAAAATTCAAGGAGGAGGTACGGATAGGGTTAATAGGGCTAGGGAAGAAGAGCCAGCAGAGAGAGAGAGGTGGAGAGGGGAGAGGAGGGGAGAGACTGAAAAAGACAGAGTGGGGAGAGAGAGCCACACAGAGAATATGGCAGGAAGAAACCAGCAGTGTTTCATGGACTGAGGAAGGGGTGGGACAATGAGGCCAGCCACATACACTGATCCCAGACACTTGAAGTTAAGCTACTGAGGTGAGCAGGTCAGAGCATGAAGACCACAGTTCAAATTCCCAACACGCACATAAAAACTCAGCCATGTGCTGTTGTGGGCAGAGAGAAGAGGATCACTGTGGTTTGATGACTACCCAGCCCCAGGTCTAGGAACAGACCCTGTCTCAAAGGAAGAAGGTGGAGAGTGACAGAACTGGACACCCACCCTCCTCCTATGTCTTCTACGTGTATGTGGGTGTTCCTACTTACATATACCTGGCACACAGACAATCTTTCTCTCATCACGCACACACTCAAACAATAAATAACAAAACATTTTAAAATATTCGAATTTTTCATATAGAAAATGAATTAAATTTGTTTAATATAACAAGGATGTAACAGGTATTTCTATAAGAGGTAGAACAAGACACATGGGTAAAAGATGATGTAAAGGAACAGATTGCAATTCAATGTAGAGTAGGCATGTTCTATTTATTTATTTATTTATTCCTTCTCCTCCTCCTCCTCCTCCTCCTTCTTCTTCCTCTTCTTTTTTTTCCAAGACAAGGCTTCTCTGTGTAATAGTCCTGGCTGTCCTGGAACTCATCTTGTAGACCAGGCTGGCCTCAAACCTTTTTGTTTATTTTATTTTTTATTTATTTTAAAGATATTAATTTTTAAGGCTTATTTTCAAGAACTTGGGAGAAGGTTCGTTGGGTAAAGTGTTTTCTCCTCAAGCATGAGGACCTGAGTTTGAATCCCAACACCCGTTTTATAAAATGGCAGGTAGAGTGGTGTGTGTGTGTGTGTGTGTGTGTGTGTGTGTGTGAGAGAGAGAGAGAGAGAGTGTGTGTGTCTTATGTGTGTATGTGTAATCCAGGTGCTGTGAGGCAGGGTCTTGCTGGCAAGTCAGGCTAGACAACTGGTGAGCTCCAGCTTCAGTGAGAAGACCCTCTCTCAAAAGGTGAGGTTCTGGGCATGATGTGCAGGCCTTTAATCCCAGCACCCAGGAAGCACAGGCTGGCGAATCTTTTTGAGTCTGAACCCAACCAAGGTCCACATAATAGGTTTTAATTCAGTCAAGGCTACATTTTGAAACCCTGTCTCAAAAAAAAAAAATTCTTGAGAGTGATAGCAAAAGACACCAACATCAACCTCTAGTCTCCATGTGTATAGACATGTATGTCATTTACATAATACATATAATATACACAGATACTTATTTTAATTGACTTGATAATTAAACAATTTTGTGAGTTATATTATAATGTAATGTTTGATTCATGTACTTAATTGGTGCTTTTCTTCTATTAGGATGCCTGTGCCTCTACAGATCGTTCTATTGCTAACCAGGTTCTTGTTTAGAAGATGAGCTAGGACCTATAATTAGTCAGTGATTATTTCATCTCTTTGGCCCCATTGCCTAGACTGGGCATGAGTGTATAATACCAGCCAAGGCTATCAGACTTCTTATCTGACCATCCCCTCACTGGACTGACCTTTTCTTGCCTGCTGGCCATTGGCTATTTTGACAGTGGGGCACAAGTTTTGAACGCATGCTCCCTGCTAGATGGGGAGTGTCTCCTGACAAAGGAGATGTGTTTCATCACATGGGTTGGTTATTGATTAATTACAGAATGTGATCTGTGTGGTAGACCAGTTGCCGTTGTTAGAAGCATACCCTGAGCCAGCTAATAGAGCAGAAACGGAGAAAGAGGAGCAGCCCAGATGCACTGAGTGATTTCATGCTTTGCCAAAGCACTGAGTAACGGGGTTGACAGGCTTGTGTCCATGACGTACTGGTGATAAAGGTGGTGAAGACAATCAGAAATCTAGGAAGACTGGTATAAGATGGCAGGACATGTTGGTAAATACAAAATTTAGCTCCCTTAGACTTTGTGCTTCCGCCAAGAGAAGGAAACATCTTATCAGAGACTGGGTCAGGGAAGTCTTCATCCATTTCGATCTGTCTGAGTAGGCACCCTCTCTCTCTCTCTGCTTCCTGGATGCTACAGTGTGAGCTGCCTGTGCACTCACTCCTTCCTGCCACAATGTCTTACCTGCCACCATGGTGACAAAGGCCAGAAGCATGGGCCCAGTCTACCAGAGGCGGGAAATTGCGAACCCAAACAAATCTTTCTTCTTTTAGTCTATTAACCATAAAACCTATCATGTGTGTGTGTGTGTGCGTGTGTATGTGTGTGTGTGTGTGCGTATGCATGATGTATGTGTGGGTGATACATACGTGTGAGTACGAGGGTGCATGTATCCATTCCCTTGTATGAAGAGACCAGAGAAGAGCGTTAGGTGTCTTTACTCCTTGAGACAGTCTCTCACTGAACAGGAAACTTGCCATTTTGGCTAGGCTGACTGACCAGTGGGCTCTCAGAATCTGCTTGTCTGCATCTCCAATTCTAGGGTTACAGGCATCTCCAGCCATGCCTTGCTTTTTATGTAGGTATTGGGTCCTCATACTTGCTTAGGGAAGTGCTCTTAACCACTGCATTGTCTTCCTGCCTCCAAACATGTTTGTTATATTGCTTGCTTGTATTGTTGTTACAAAATAAGAGCATTTCTTTCTTGCTTCTCCCTTCTATCCAGACTATGTGTTTTGTTATGTCAATTCTTTTTATTTTATTTTGTTTTTTTATTGTGCGATACATTTTTCTCTCTTCCCCTCCCTTCCTCCTCACCCTTCTACTTTCTCCCATGGTCTTTATGCTCCCAATTTACTCAGGAGATCTTGCCTTTTTCTACTTCCCATGTAGATTAGATCCATGTATGTCTCTATTAGGGTATTCTTTGTTGTCTAGGTTCTCTAAGGTTGTGTATTGTAGGCTGGTTTTTCTTTGCTTTATGTCTAAAAGCCACTTATGAGTGAGTACATATTATATTGTCTTTCTGGGTCTGGATTACCTCACTCAATACGTTTTTTTTTTTCCTAGATCCACTCATTTGCCTGCAAATTTCAAGATGTCATTATTTTTAACCTCGGAATTTTACTTCATTGTGTAAATGTACCACATTTTCTTTATCCATTCTTCGGTTGAGGGGCATTTAGGTTGTTTCCAGGTTCTGACTATTACAAATAATGCTGCTATGAACATAGTTGAGCACATGTCCTTGTGATATGATTGAGAATCCTTTGGGTATGTACCCAAAAGTGGTATTGCTGGGTCTTAAGGTAGGCTGTTTCCTAATTTTCTGAGAAACCGCCATACTGATTTTTAAAGTGGCTGTACTAGTTTGCTCTCCCACCAGCAATGGAGGAGTGTTCCGTTAAGGTCATTCTTTAGCTATGCTAGGGAAATGCTTTAGGGAGAGATATTTGTGATGCATGTAGAAGACTGGGAATTGCTGATGGAAGGAATTAGTGATAAGGATAGAAAAATATCCCAAGTCAAGGGCAGCCAGAGGATGGGAACCACAGAACAGCAGAGAATGAATACAGGGTGTAACTCTTCCTCTTAGGAAGGGGAATGCACTATGCATCACACATCTGTTGTGCTGGCTGGTTTTTGTCAACTTGAAGCCTAGACGTATCTGGGGGAGGGAATCTCAACTGAGAAAATGTCTCCTTCAGATTGGTCTGTGGGCAAGTCTGTCGGGACAATTTTCTTGATTAATGATTGATGGGGAAGAGCCCAGCCCACTATGTTTGGTGCTATCCCTGGACAAATGGCCATGGGTTGTATGAGAAAGCAGGTTGAACAAGCATAGTGTTGTCAGGAAAGAGAAAACAAACAGACAGACAGACAAATAAATGGGCTCTAAATTATTTTGTTAGTTTCTGGTTTTGAGAAAGGGCTCACTGTGTAGCCCAGGCTAGCTCTAAACTTGCAATCCTTTTGCCTCTGCTTCTTGAATGCTAGATTATAGTTATGCCACCATACCTAGATGACCCCAGAATTTTGATCCTGGAATGATGAAGGGTTGGTAACCAAAGGAGCCAGAGAAGAACAGCTTTGGGGGCAGTGAATTCCATCTTAATCATGCTAAGTTTAAAGGATAACCTTAGATCTAGGAGGAGTCCTAAGCATCTATTTAGGCAAAAAGAACTCGAAACCAAATGGGAAAAGAAGTACACTGAATGGGAACCCAGTGAGCACCGGGGTGACTAGAGCAACCCTCCCACCTCCGTTCCCCAAGCATCTGAAACTATAGGTAGGCACCACTCTGCTGGGCACAGCTGGTATGTCTATGAGCACTGCTCAAGAACAAAACAGTTTTCTGTGTTTCCCTTTAATGTGGTCAAATAATGTATCCTGGCTTTTTTCTTGAGGTTCGAACACTTCACCTTTAATTTTTTGGAGAAAATTATGTACAAAATGATTTCCCATAGTTGTGTGACTATTTTGCCAATTTGTACCAGTGTACAGATTTGCCTATATATTTATTTTGAGACTGACTGTCAATCATTTGTGATCATGGCTACATATTCATCCCATTTCTGTTCATTACCCTCTTTGCAATGTGGCTTAGATGTGCCTTCTATCCAAAGGTGGAATCCATCGCCCCTCAACTTGCCTCTTTGTTGGCCTGTGGCTGACTTTGAGCAGCAGTGGTTTCTATAATTGCACTGCTTTGCTGTCACCAGCTTCGATGTCAACAGCATCAGGGAGAGAAGCTTAGACTTTGGCTGGGAAGGTGGCTGGGTTGGTAGACGGCGTCCCTAGTATCCGTGATGCTCTGGGCTCCATCCCAGTATTGCATAAATGGGGTCCAGTGGAACATGCTTATGATCTCTGCACTCACATTAGAAGTTCACAGTCATCCTCTGCTACCCAGGGGACTTGAGGTCAGTTTGGACAGAGAGATATACTGTTGTAAAAAAGAAGGAAGAGAGCAGCAGTTGCAACAGAACTTGGACTAGCCTCCTCCCAAGATCATCATATTTAGAATGAGGCAGGCCAGTCCCCAGACAATATCCAGCACAGATATTCAAGCAGAGATTGCTTATATCATCAGATCTAAATTGACCAGATTGATTAATGCAGTCTAGTGAGCAAGCAATTTCAGGCCAAATGACTTAAAAACCACCCACTGAGACCAGATCAAATTGATTAAACTTGATCTGGGATCAAATAAACTGTGATTAAATAAAGTGGTGGTTTTTCAGGCCACTAGGTTTTCGATAGTTTCTGTGTAATATAGATTAACTAATATAATTTGGCACCTGATATTTGTACTTTGGAATCAACTTTTTGGCATAGTATTTCAGCATTTGATAAGCTGGAAGATAAGCTTAAAGGACTGTATTGCTTTACTAATATTTACTTAAACCTTCCCCATAATGGAACATTAGGTTTGCATATAATTTCCATCTTCATGAATAATATTGCTTCAAATATCTTTCTACAACTTGTTTACAAAGCTTTGTCTGTTGCTGTTCTTTTTAAGAAAATTAGGAAAAAAAGAAAATTATGTATGGAACCTGGGAGATGGCGCAGTGGTTAACAGCACTGGCTGCTCTTCCAGAGGACCTGGGTTCAATTCCCAGTATCCACATGGCAGCTCACAGCTGTCTGTAACTCCAGTTCCAGGGGATCTGATACCCTTTTGCAGACATACATAGGAAAACCACCGATGCACATAAAATAAAAATAAATCATTATAAAATGGAAATAAATTTTTTTAAAGAAAGTTATGTATTTATACATTATGTAGTATTTATTGCATTGCTGGGGACTGAACGCGGAACCTCACAACACTACCTCTGAGCTGTCTCCACAACCAGCCCCTTCTTAGGAGTTATGCACACCAAAGTGAAAACACCAGGGAAGAATATCAGATGCTAACTTTCGTTACACATTACCTGGTACTTTCCAATAAGCTGTTATCAATCTGTGCTCCGGTCAACAACGTACACATATCCCCATCTCCACCCAGCAACCTTTTCACGCTGGCAACTGCTAAATCCAGGCACTCTGTGAGTAGAACCTTCGTGTCTCCCGACTTTATGCTGAAAACCTTGAACCCTGGGAATGGGACTCAGAGGGGCTTACAGAGGAGAGGAAGACAGACAGACAGACAGAGACAGAGACAGAGAACAGAATATTTCCAGCTCACTTTCGTCCTGTTCTAGGTGATACCACTGTACAGTATGAAACCAACTACTATTTCATCAAATAGTTTTTCTGATGTTAGATGCCATGGAACTGGAATGTGAGCCTGCCTTCTTCCGCTCATCATTGCCTTAGTTAAATCCACCTAAGTTGCTGTTGTATACTCCCTCTCTCCCTGTCACTGAATATTATTCCACTAAATGAGCTTGTCATCATTTATTTACCTATGGTGGGAATTTGGGTGCTTTGTATTTTGATGGTAGTAATGTTTTAAAGCTCATTTCAGTAACTGAACAAATGGTGTGGTATCTTAGAGATTTTTCAGTATTTTCAAGTGCTGCTGAGGAAGAGGTAGGGGAGGTTGAGCGGTGGTGGTCAGGGTGGTGAAAGGCATTATGAGCCATGCTGAAGAAGTTAGAGTTTATGTCCTGAACAGAGGAGAAGTCACTGAGGGGTCTTGATCAAGAGGAGGAACGTATGAAGTTAATGAAATAACATGAATGATGGGAAACAGAATGGGTGTGATGTAGGATTTCCCTCTGTATGCTGTGATTACCATTACTGAATAAAGAAACTGCCTTGGTCTGTTGATAGGGCAGAACTTAGGTAGGCGGGGAGGACTGGACTGAATGCTGGGAGAAAGAAGGGCAGAGTCAGGGAGATGCCATGGAGCTGTCACCAGAGATAGATGTTCTGAAACTTTACCAGTAGGCCACGACCTCGTGGTGATACACAGATTAATAGAAATGGGTTAAATTAAGATGTAAGAGTTAGCCAATAAGAAGCTAGAGCTAATGGGCCAAGCAGTGATTTAATTAATACAGTTTCTGTATGATTATTTATTGGGGAGGCTGGGACAAACAAGCAGCCTCCTTCCAACATGAATGTGTCATTAATTGGCCCAGGGTTCTGTTGCTGTCCTATTCAGATAGAAGTCATGAATAAGCAAAGTGTGACTTCCTCATGTTAGCAGTTATGAGCTTTCAGTGCCAGAGGCATACAGCTCTGGGCTTTTACAATTTTTCAAAATTATAGGAGGAAATATATTTTGAAAGCATGAGGAATATTTGTATTTAAACAAGGTGATAAGCGGTTGTCTTGCAAAAAAAAAGCATTAAGATTTTCCTTCAAATTTCTGAATTAAGTTGTGTGTTGCTGCCTTAGGAAGGGAGGGAAACAACACAGTGGCTGGAAAAACTTGAGAAGGTCGAGTCAGATCTGCTGGGCTGTAAGTTTACAAAAGAGAAAGAGGAAGAAACATGCTAACTGTTCAAACTGATAAACTGTAGTCCCAGTTAGTGTGTGTCTTGAAATAGCCTTAGGCCACTGGCTTATCTGTCTTTGACAAGCTAGTCAGTTATTTTAAAAATGTGGGCTACCTCACGGATTTCCACGTCGTCCTTGCACAGAGGCCCTGCTAATTACTCTATCTTGATCTAACGTTTTACAAAGATTGTGTGTGTGTGTGTATACTACACATACAAGCATACCTGTGTGAGTTTAAATGAGCCATGTTTGTGCAACAGCCCATACATGCCAAAGGAGGGTGCAGATTTCCCTGGAACTGGAGTTACAGGTGACGTGGGTGCTGGGAACTGAACCTATCTTCTGTCTATCCACTCGGTCCAGTTTTAACAGGAAGGCTCCCGAGGTGAGCACCATAGTCAAGGACTACCAGCAGCCCAGCACCCAGCATCTGCTGTTCGCAGATCTTTGAATAAACCTTGGTGACTGCCCAAATCAGATTGATGCCCCGGACCTCTTCCATCAGCCAGGGATTCTGTAGTCTCAGTTCATTGCAGCCCTTTGGAAGACCTACCTGTGCCATACCAGCTCTTTGCAGTCTCCGCTTGCGGCTGCTCTCTGTAACCCTTCAGCTGCCCTCTGGGTCCTGCTGACTGGCAGTCCCAGAACATGTCTGCTCTTCACACTGCCAGTTCAGCCTCTCTACCCACGTGTCTGAGTTTCACTTCAGTTGCTATGACTGAAGAGCCTAAGAAAAAGCATCTTAGAAGAGAAATGGTTTACTTGGCTTGCAAGTCAACATTGCAGTCCACCATTTGGGGGACATTACAGTTTCAGGAGTTTGAGACATCCATAGTCAAGAGCAGAGAGAAATGTGTGTGTGCGTGCTTGATTGCTACCTTGCTGTGTTCTGCATAATTTTTCCATTCATACAGTTCAGAAGTCTCTACTCATGGAAAGACTGTCCACTGTGGGCTACTCTTCACACATCAATTAACATAACTGAGACAACCTCCACAGACATGCCTTCAGGCCAACACTATTTAGACAGCTCCTCATTGAGACACTTTTCCCAGGTGATTGTAGGCTGTGTCAAGTTGACAAAGCTAATCATCACACTATAGCAAAAACCAGAAACAGTAAAAACAAAGTAAAACAAAATAACAGCACAAGGCTTATTGAGGCCTGAGCTGTAGCACATCGCACAGGAATGTATAGGAAGAAGGTGTGAGGAGAGAGTAGCCAGGGCTGCTTGTATAACCCTGTCATGCATGTACATTAGCTGCCATGGGCTTTGAAGGCACTGGTACCCATTCATAGTGAGGCTGTGTCTGCACACGGCTCTGGATGGGGTCTGCTAAGGATGATCTAAAATCATCATGGCTGGTGAAGCCTCCTGAGGCAAAGTGTTATTAAAGTGGCAGCCATGACAAGAATGAACATGCTTCATGCCTGGTTGGAAGTCTTCTCTTGTGTCTGTGGCTGCATCAGATCTTCCTGAACAGTGGCAGGATGTTTAGAACAGCCATGGCTGTAATGACGAGAGCAAATGGAAGGGCAAGTGTCCACTGCATTGGCATCTCCTTTTCCTGAAGCTGCATTTGCTGTTGTCTGGCTAGCTAGACCCTGAAGAGCATCAGTAATATCGCTCACAGTACCATCAGGCATGGGAACCATGAAGTTGACAGCGAGAGTCCTGAGTGGGCCTCCATACCTGTGCAGCTCAGGGCAGCAGTCACGGCAGCAGGGTATGGTGGGAAGGCCTGGATAGCTGCAATTCATTTGGCCAAACTGCCATGCCTGATAGCTTTCATGAGTTAAAAAGTAGAAAAGTGGACTAGAGAGACGGCTCAGCAGTTAAGAGCATTGGCTACTTTTGCAAAGGAGCTGGGTTTGGTTACCAGCACCCAAGTGGTGGCTTACAACCGTCTGCAACTCCAGTTCCAGGCAATCTGATGCCCTCTTCTGACCAGGCATGAGCCAGGCAAACAAAACACTCACACACATAAAAGTAAATAAAGTAAATAATTTTTTTGTAGGGGAGGGGAAAAAACCACTAAGGGTATTTATAACCAAGATCTATCGTAAAATTAACCTTATTGGGGCTTAACATCTACCCACATACCCTTAAGGAGGGTTGGGTCCTTCGATCTGCCTCAGGTGGTTTGAGGAGAAAGCTGGAGGCAGATTTCTAGGTAAAAGACCTCAGTGCCAGCCCAGGTGAGAAATGAACTGGGTAACAGTGTGTCCTGGGGACTGTGGGAGAGACAGACGATGAAAGACTAACACAGAGCTTAGGAATGGGGAGCAGGAGATGGCATCCGAGAAAAGATAACAGAGTCACTTTGGAAATTCTCAATCCAAGGTGACTGTGGCATGTCCAGGTGGACACTTAGTTCTTGATCTCTGGAAAGTGGTGCTTTCTGAGACAGAAATTTGGGGTTTTCTGGTGTATGGATGGAAACACCCAGAAGGTGGTTAAGGTTAGTTAGGGTCCCACTGAGGAGGGGTAGATGGTTAATGAGAAGGAGAACCAAAGAAGAAGACAGAAAAAGAGGTCTCAGGTGTATATAGAGGTGTATGTGGGCCTTCGAGGAGAGAAAATTTCAAGATGGGGAGGGAAGCGAGATTGCAGAGAGTGGAGGAAGTGGAAGCAACTCATTAGACTTTGCTTTTAAGGTATGTCAATACAAAGTCAGAGAGATTAAGAGATGCACTGCTCTCACAGAGAATCTAAGTTCGATTCCATCCTGGGTTCCAGGATGGATGACTCATAACTGTGTATAACTCCATCTCCAGGATGTCTGAGGCCTCGGACCTCTGAGGACACCCACAAACACATGTACAGACAGATACACATGTGCACACAAATAAACATCATCAAGATCAATGTTTTGCTCCCTTATTTAAGTGATATAATATGTCCAGGTGAAGAGCAGGAGACTGAAAAGATATGAGAGGGAGGGGGCTGGATGGAGGAGAGGAGGCTGGCTGGAGAGGAGGCTGGGTGGAGAGGAGTGGACAGGTGGCTGGATGGAGAGGGGGCTGGATGGAGGAGAGGAGGCTGGATGGAGAGGAGGCTGGGTGGAGAGAAGTGGAGAGGAGGCTGGATGGAGAGGAGTGGACAGGTGGCTGGATGGAGAGGAGGCTGGATGGAGAGGAGGCTGGATGGAGAGGAGTGGACAGGTGGCTGGATGGAGAGGGGGCTGGATGGAGGAGAGGAGGCTGGATGGAGAGGAGGCTGGATGGAGGAGAGGTGAGTGGATGGAAGGCCTTCTTAAAACATGACCCTGCCCAAAAACAGATATTGTCAGTCTGTGGGGGCAATGCTGGGGTCTAGGGTGTGGTTTGCCTTCAAAGACTGAATGACCAAGTAACCTTGGGTTGTTCAATTCTCTAGTAATTGATCACAAAGATGATTTCTAGTTTTTCAACATTTTAAGTAATAGCAAAAATTTTATCCTTTTCATTGAAAAAAACCAATAGTAAGTTAAATGCTGGATCCATTTCCTCCCCTTTTCCTTTATTGTATTGAAGTAGCAATTGCTCATCATCTAGGAAGTGAGATGGCACACAGTAAGGAGAGCCAATTGAAGCCAGCATCTGAATGAGGAGCTAGTGAAATGGCTTGTAGGTAAAGGCACCTGTCCACAAGCCAAACAGCCCAAGTTTGATCTCCAGGATCAAGTGGCAAGGTTCTTGAATTTGTATGAAAGAGAAACAACAAATAATATTGCCACAACAAAGGATTTTTGTTTGGTTTGTTAGTTTGTTTTTGAGACAGGGTCTCCCTGTGTATCCTTGGCTGGTCTGGAAATCACTGTTTAAACCAGGCTGGCCTCAGACTCACAGAGCTCCAGCTGCCTCTTCCTCCTGAGTGCTGGCATGAAAGGCATGCACCACCGCTCTTGCTCATTGGAAAGGAAATCCTGGTGTGTGTCCGTTAGGACCGCTCTGGATCTGAAGGTGAGAGGTTCCACATGGCTCTGTGAGACGTGTGTAGAGAAAACACAAGAAAAGGACTGTGGGAAAACGACAAATCATCTGTTCAACCTGAGAAGGTGACACAGAGCACAGGACCATGTGACCTTATATCTGATCTTATACACAAGGAGGGGTTTACTGCTCTGCCTCTCTATAAATTCTAGAAAATTTATGGAAAAAAATGAAGTTATTTATGGAAAGACAAGGACATTTTGCCCAGGACTTTACCTTCTTAAATGTGTAAATAGCCTTTTTGTTTAAGAAGAAATTGCCAGCAAGATACGGTAGCACACTCCTTTACCCTTAGGCAGATATGGAGTTCCATGACTTCCAGGCCAGCCTGGTCTACATAGTGAGTTTCAGGATAGCAAAGGCTATGTAGAGTCCTTGTCTCAAAATAACAAAAATAAACACAAACATAAGAAATTGCCTTCCTTTAGTTAAGAATAAAAGCTGTGTTGGAGCAGCAAAAACACAACACAGCCACGAGCTTCGATTAAGAGATTTCTTTCTTTCTTTTTAGGTTTAATTTTAAAACAATAGTTTGGAGGCTGAAAAGGTGGCTCAGAAGTTAAGAGCCCTTGTTCCTCTCGCAGAGACCCCGAGTTCAGTTCCCAGCACCTCCATGGTAGCTCACAACCATAGGAGATAAGATGTTCATTTCTGACTTCTGTGAGTGCCAGGCAGACTTGTGTACACAGGCAAAACACTCATACACATAAAATAACCTAAAAAGTAAACCACGAAATAACAGTTTTAATCCTTTTTATCCAACATATTATATTGTTTATAGTGTTAATAACTTTTCTTCCAACAAAATTGCTAACAAATTTTCACGTTGTAAGTAACATTAATGAAAATCAACTGATGAGCTATATAAATTAGACTACTTCCATTTTCAGAAAAGTCAAGTCCCATTTTGTCTTAAGCAAGTAATTTTACAAAAATATACGCTTTTCTTTTCCTCCAGAGTTTTCACATTTGATGAAAAGGCACTAAGGACATCCATTTCAAGAAAGGTAAGCTAATTTTAACTAAATAACAGATGGCTCAGAGACATTTGAATTTTAAATGAGGACGAGAGCTACAGCTGCACACATGCAGTGTGTATCAAGCTCATCAAAGCCTCCTCGGTCTGGAGTTTTGATGCGGTTTGGATACAGGCATAAGCTTAAAAAAACCAAGTGTGGTGGGGAGGAGGAACTATACAAAGATTCTAGCAAAGCAGTTGACCAAAATAAAAGATTGTCAGAAAAATATATCATTGCCTATTCAAAAGAAAACTGGCAGTTATTATCAAATTGTCACATCTACAACGTAATGATTCCCAGATAGAGTTTTCCTGAGACTTGGAAATAATTTCAGGGGTTCTCCAGACTAAGAGTACGCTTGTGACCCTCCTCATGGGCTAAGAGTTGCATGGTGTCACCTGACTGCAAGGCCAAGTATTGGATAAGATGTGTCACTTATAGGCCCTTGTTTGAATTTTGGAGATAGGGTCTCAAGTGCTTCAGACTTACTGTGTGGCTAGGGACAACCACGAACTCCTGATCCTCCTTCCTCCAGTTTTGGAGATAGGGTCTCAAGTGCTTCAGACTTACTGTGTGGCTAGGGACAACCACGAACTCCTGATCCTCCTTCCTCCAGTTCCCAACTGCTATGATTATAGACCTGTACCACTATGCCCAGATAAAATCGACCATGTTCATGAATCCTGTAGTCGATACTGTAGGAGAGGCTGAGCAACACTAACCTGAAAATCCCCAGTGTTCCAAGTCCAGAAGGTTTTAAGCACTAACGTGACGCCGCAAGTGGAAGATTCTACATTCCATGAAATGGACCACGCTCAAGAGAGTTGCACATAACTGTTTCTTCAGCATCTCCAACCGGGGGAGTGTGAGGGTAGGGGGTGTGTGACGCTCAGCTCCTGAAGGTACAACACACAAACTGCTTCAAACACAAGATCATTAAGAAGATAAAACCTTACCTTCAATCCATATTTAGAAGGCTTGTATCAATGAACCTTATGTTCAGATTTGAGTTTCATCTCTAGATAAATGATCATGTAAGCATTCCAAAATTTGAAAACCTGTGACATATTGGTTCTGGAATTACCTCCATGGCTTTAAAATGTGCCCCTGAAAGGATTATCAGGACTGGGACTACTCCTGGGTTTTTCTTCGCTTCGCGGCTTTCTCAAGGACAACAACCTCAGCCACTTGCTTGGCCCTGATCTACTGTTGTTGTAAGTGGGGGGAGAGGGGTGCGTTGTTGTGTTCCCCAGCTGCCAGCCGCTGGCCGCCTGCACCCGAAATAACCACATGACAAACTGGATTCATTTAAATACTGCCTTGCCCGTTATCTCTAGCCTTTTCCCGGCTAGCCCTCACCTCATAAACTAACCCATTATAAAAGTCTGTAAGTCACCATGAGGTGGTGACTTACTGGACGGTCCTAAGGTACCTCCATCTCCGACGGGAGCCTCATGGTGTCTGACTCACTTCCTTTCTTCTCCCAGAACTTCCGTTCTGTCTACTCCGCCCACCTAAGGACTGACCTATCTATAAGCCAGGCAGCTCTTTATTCAACCAATAAGAGTAATACAAAATACGGAGAACACTCCCACATCATACTGTGACACCACAGACCCAAAGGTCAAGTAACCATAGACTAATTTCTTAGAAACCATGAGCCAAACATCTTCCTTCCTTTTTAACTAGTTATCCTCAGGGATTTTTGTCCCACAGATGCAAATCTGACCAGTACAATCCAAAATCTACCTCCAAATGCCATTTTGGAAGCCAACCTGCATGTTACAATATAGAAAGGTAATAAACAAATAACAGAATGTGTAAATGGCATTACCAGTCTGTCAACATTACTAAACTTAGTTTCTTTTTTATCTTAAGGATATATGTATACATGTTATTTTAGTAACATGTTATATATGGTATATATTCAATAGATATTTTCTACACCTTCAGGGACATATGTACCCATTTTGGAAGCTACGGTTTTAGGCAGAGGATTTTATAGCTGACATCACAGTCAATCAGCCTCATTAATTGGCACTATGTCTCCATCCAGCAGTATCAGACTATGTATTCTTTTCAAGTGTCCATGGTAAAATTTATCAAAATATAATTTATTCTGGTCCATAACAGCAAGTGTCAATAAAGTAAAATGAACTCAAATCATGCAAAGTATACTGTGTACCAATGCCTGATGAAAGTTTGCTGGAGGACCCCAAATACCTGGGAACAAAATAATGAGTCACGAAGAAATCAAAGTGGAGATTGCAAAGTATTTTTGAACTGAAAGAAGATGAAAACACAGCCACCAAAATGTCTGGGGTGTGCTCCTAACAGCACCTAAGGGTAATTTAAAATCACAAACATCTAGATTAGAGCAGAACAAAAGTTTCAAGGTCAGAGATGTCAGCTTCTATCTTAAAGCCCTAGAAAAAGATTAAACTTAAAGCAAGGGAGGAAATAATAAAAATCAAAATAAATATGCACTAATTAAAAGATAATTAGAAAACCAAGAGAAAAAATTAAGCCCAAAAGATTTTTCTTTGAAAAAAAAAATAGTATAACAGCTCCCAGCGAGGGCGATACTGCTGGCGTGACACTGTCTTAGAGAGTCAATGTGAAGTGAGTCATGACATCCTATGTGCACCACTGACATGCCAGGGGAAACTAGGGAGGAGTTGCTCCATGAGTGCCATAGTGCATGAGTGCATGGTGGTTTCAGTGAGAATGGCCCTCATAGACTTATGTTTGAGCACATGGCTCCCAGTTAGTGCAAACATTTGGGAAGGTTTAGGAGGAGTGGCCTTGTTGGAGGAGGTGTGTCCCTCAGGGGTGTGGGCTTTGAGGTTTTAAAGGCCCACACCAGGCCCAGTTGCTCTCTGCGCCTGAAGCTTACAGATCAGGCGTGCGCTCTTGTCTATCACCACGCTCCCCACCATGATCATGGACGACCCTCTTAAAAGTGTGCACAGGCCCCCAAATAAATGCTTTCTTCATAAGTTCACTGGTCATGGTGTCTTATCACAACAAAGTAATCCTAGCTAATAGAGTCAGTGAAAATTGCCAAACTGGTTCCTAGCATAAATAGCCATGGGAGAATAAAATTAAAGTTGAATTTTCCTAAGTAGCTGAGTGTAATCTTCTATTCAGTGGAAAATCTATAAGAAATTCTGGTTCCTGGCTATAAAATAGAGACCTGTATATTTTTTATAACAAATCCTTTAATGATTCTTTGGAAATTTCACATCATGCACCCCAATCCCTTTCACCTCCAGGTCCCTCCATATTTGCCCCCACCCTTGCAGTATCCTCCCCCAAAAGAAACTCCCCCCGGTTAATTAAAAACCAAACAAACAAAGACCCACCTCACTCCTCTGTCTTTCCTTTCTCTCCAACATCGCGTTATTCCTCCTAGCAGCATCCAGAGCCGCTGCGGGTCCCACAGTATATACACCCTTTTGTCTATTCAGCCCGACCCACAGAGGTTCATTGCACTGAGTTATTGGTTTGGTTCAAGGCCTCTGGCCTGCAGTGCACCATCATCACTGGACCCTCACGGAAACTCTTCCCAGCTGCTGGTGCCCTGCCCGAGTCACGGAGATCCCATGGCTATCATTTTACAGCATCAGTCCCTTCGCACACTCCAACAGGCCACAGATGGGGTAGATGTTAGGGTGGACCAATCCAAGGCCCAGGATGTGGGCCTGGGTGGTACCAGAACTGGTCAGAGACTTGTATATTTTGTATGTAGAAATGGCTGAAGAGAAAAACTCGGTAGAGAAGCATCGTTTACTTCTGGGCCTCAGGACAGCCATCTAAAATAAACGTCAGGGTGATTAAAGATGGCTCAACAGTTAAGAGCACTTACTACTCCTTTTTATTTATTTATTTATTTATTTTATTTAATTTTTGGTTTTTCGAGACAGGGCTTCTCTGTAGCTTTGGAGCCTGTCCTGGAACTAGCTCTTGTAGACCATGCTGGTCTCAAACTCACAAAGATCTGCCTGCCTCTGCCTCCTGAGTGCTGGGATTAAAGGCATGCGCCACCACCTCCCGCAGAGGTCCTGAGTTTAGTTCCCAGCACTCATATCGGCGGGGCAAACCCATCTGTAATTGTAACTCTAGGAAGATCTGATGCCCTCTTCTGGCGTCCCTAGGCAACTGCACCGACATGCACATTCCCCTACACAGACATGCAGATACATAATTAAAAATAATAGGAAAGGTAGGAAACTGCCTGCAAAACAACCAAGCTTAAATTAAAAATCCAAGACATTTTTCAAAAGTATAACATATTGTAAGTAAAGGAAAGAAGAAATAAATCCACACATGTCACAGAAAGCATACATGCATGCTCACATATGTGATACTTGATACATATAATATTTCTAGTAAGACGCTTTGAAACATGAGTTGTAGGCAATTGTTAAGTTGCCTGTGAATTAAATATCTCTTAGTTGTATTCTGGAATTTTAAGTTTGCTATAAAGCAAGCAGAAACCTTCTGTTTAATGGAGGAAGGGCATTCTGCTATTCCTGCACCCTTGAGTCTCAAGGGTGTGCAGCACTGCTTGCCGACATGTGGTGACACCGCACAGGGCCCGCTCCCGCTCTGTAACCTGCTTTACCCCCAAGGGTACGGGCTTGAGAAACAAATGTCCCGAGGTTTTAGACATGGGAAGGTTATAACTAAACTGGTAAGTATTGAATAATCCAAATCCAAGCAAGGAGCTGGAGAGGTGGCTCAGGGCTTAAGAACACTGGCTTCTCTTGCAGAGGATCCAAGGCCCATTCCCAGTACCCATGTAACATCTCACAACTCTGACGCCCCCACTGGCCTCTGTGGGCATCTGAACACACATAATGCACATACATACATGCAGCTAAAACACACACAGGCACACACACACCACACCACACACATATCCATTTTTAAAAAAAGAAAGAAGTAGCAACAATCTACAAAAAGCAATCTATTGGAGGGTTCATGTGGCATAGGGAATCTCTGAGGATAGAGCAGGATTCAAGTCTCCAAAGGGTGGGAAACAGGAGGATCAAGAAGACTGTGAACAAAGAACACGAGTACAGATGCTTTCCTCAAACTTTCTGTGTTCAATTTAAATTGGAGCAGGAAGCTTAAAGTGTTTCCAGAACACTGGGTCAGTAATGAGAAGGTCAAGGAAGGTTACTGGCTTTAATGAGTGGCATGGATGGTGACCCCTAGACAAGTGGGCAGCGCATGGTGACCTCCAATGGTCGTTTTTAGGAGATGACTGCTTATTATTTATAATATGCCGCTTGGCTTTGTGTGAACTGTTTCCTTTAGAGTTCCTCAAGCAAAAAGCAAAACAGAAACCCCTAGTGGGTAAGAGCACTCAACATGCAAACCTGAAGACTTGAGTGCGAATCCCCAGTCCTCACATAAAAAGTAGAGCACAGCTGTGCACACCTGTATGCCCAGATTGGAGGGGCAGAGGTAAAGGATTCCAAGAGCTCACTGACAAGCCACTCTATCCTAAATGGCAAGTCAGTGCTCTGTCTCTAGGCAACAAGGAAGAGACTGATGAGGAAGATACCCAAGGTCCTGCTCTGATCCACACATGCTTATACAAGAGTGTAAACACCTGCACACTCACATGTATGCACCACTCACCAGACACACACAGAGACCCAGGCACACACAAACAGACATAGACACACATACAGACACAGAGACACACACACACAGAGACACACACAGACATAGGCACACAGGCACACACACACACACAGACACACACATAGAGACCCAGGCACACACACATAGATACACATAGACACAGACACAAACCCAGAGACACACACAGAGACAGACACACAGACATAGGCACACAGACACACACACAATATTTTTAAAAACAATACTTCCCTCAAAGATGCCCCCTAGGTCCCCACTGAAGGATTTTCTTTTCTTCTTTTTTTTTCAAAAGTAAGAATGGATCTTTGTCTCTAATAAATGAGGTAACTTAAGAACCTCTCCTAATTTTGATAATGTAATCCTCAAAACTTAAGTTTCCTTAAAATCCTTCAAAGTTCTAACAGAGAAGAAACTTTCTGATCCTCTAGGATGGGAATAAGAAAGGTAGATTTTTATCATCATGCCATCAAACTGCAGTCAGCCCTCCTTAAGTGTGGGTTCCATGCATGAACTCAACACAGAAAGTTTGAGGAAAGCGTCTGTACTGAATAGGTGCAGACATTTCTCCCCACCACCATGCCCTACACCATACGGTCTAACAACGTACTATCTACATTGCACTAGTGTTCTTGAGAGTTGTGTAAAGTATGCAAGAGGATTGTGAGCTCATAAGCAAATGTTAAGGCATTTTATCTAAGGGACTTGAGCATCACAGGTTTGGGTGTCCCGGGGAGTCCTGAAGTCAATGTCCCATGGATGCTGTGGGACCCGTTGACTTAGGTTCATTTCCTCTGGTTGTGTCAAGGTATTCTACTCTGCTTCTCGTAGACATGGTGTTAAAGAGGCCATGGGGATGGCTCAGCTGTTAAGAGCATGTTCTGCCCCTGCAGAACACTGGAGTTCAGTTCCCAGCACCCATGTCAGACAGTTCCCAACCACCTGCAGCTCCAGCTCCAGTGTATCCAAAACCTTCTCTGTCTTCTGTGGACACTTGCACTCCACAGTGGACACACACATTTTAAAATGAGATAAATCTTCAAAAAGGAGAAATGGCTACTGAAGTCCCTCCCTTGGTTGGGCTCGGTGGCACAGGAATTGACCCTGTGGTGTTCGTTTATGCCTAAGAAAATGTGTATCACAGAGGCAGGTTAGAGAGCTAAAGGACAAAAGCCGTGGCAATTCCTTTCAATCTAGGGAGCAAGGTCACTGTAGCAGCACACAGCTATAGTTAGAGACTGCACCTACGCCCTGACGATGGTTGGAGGAGGAGGGCTCCCCTTCCATCCAGCAATGTTTTTGCTATTGTATCTCCTGGGACCCCTGCAGTCAGGAGCTGAGTTGTGACATGAAGTAGGAATGATCCACAAGCGAGCAGAATTACAAGGGGTAACTGACTGGCATTTAAGTTGCATAATTTACTTTTTCATCTCCGGATATATCTTCAGATTCAAATCAAATATGGAAATGAAATTGAATGAGAATATTTAAAATCTGGTTGTTAAATTCTCCAAAGAGTGTCAGGATATTCAAATCAACAATCAGAAAAACCTTGGCTATATTTCATTTCTAGAATTTTATGCATATAACTGGGTTTGCTAGTGTGAACTCCTATAGTTTTCTTCCATAGTGAAGACCATTACCCTCTTCTCATTTTTCAAATCAATAAGAGGAGCACAGTTCCAACTGTGACTAGCGTCCAGCTATTCACCTCCAGTCGGGTGAGACTTAGGGAGACTTTGGAAGGCCGTGTGCTCTGCATGTGATGCATTATGAAACCTCAGGGTGTGAGCCCTCAGGGTCAGAAGGCAGACTGCCTGGAGGAAGGTTCCCAGTGACCTGCCCGCCCTCATTCTTGGACCTGTCCAATTCTCTCACCTGCACTGTGGCCTAGACTTAGTGACTGGCTTCTAACAGCTGGGCTCCCAGCAGGTGAGTCACTTCTGAGTCGAGGCTGTAAAAACAGGGCTATTGTCTGTCTGGCTCACGCCTTCCTGTTTGCTCATCCCGGGGAAGCCAGCTGCCTGTCTCAAGTGCCCACAGAGAAGACTGTGATGCAGAACAAAGGGCAGCCTCTGGAGGAGCTGAGGCAGAGCTCAGCCCAGTGAGTGACTTCAGCCACACTCCTCCCCAGTTGACTGACAGTGATTGATTACAGCCTATGAATGACTGTGCCATCTAAGTGTTCCCAGATTCCTAACCCACAGAAATGGAGATGCTTTATTTGGTTAAGCATCAAACTGTGTAATAACTTTGGAATGACTTAATAAGACATTTTTTTTTTTTTTTTGGTTTTTTGAGACAGGGTTTCTCTGTGACTTTGGAGCCTGTCCTGGAACTAGCTCTTGTAGACCAGGCTGGTCTCGAACTCACAAAGATCCGCCTGCCTCTGCCTCCCGAGTGCTGGGATTAAAGGTGTGCGCCACCACCGCCAGGCCTAAGACAAATTATTTACACCATCAGGCTAGTAAAAATGACACTGTTTGGGGGAAATGGCACAGCCTTGTTGGAGGAAGTATGTCTCTGGGGGCAGGCTTTGAGAGTTTATAGCTTTGCCCCACTTCTAGTTCCTGGTTCTCGGCTTCACACTTGCTATTAAAGATATAAACTGTCAGCTTCCTGCTCCGGCTGCCGTGCCTGAGCTTGCTGCTCTGCCTCCTGGCATGATGAACAGTGGACTCTAACCCTCTGGAGCCATGAGCCAAAATAAACTCTCTCATCTTTAAGCTGCCTTCGGCTGTGGTGTTTTATCACAGCAACATCCAAGTAACTGGTGCACTGCCCCGTGACAGATGGGAGGATCTGTCTTGAGTTCGAGGACAACAACCAAAGCCATGGACTTAAATAAATACTCTAGCACAAAGTATCCTGTTAGTTATTTGATAGGAAAATGGGGGGGGGGAGAACAAAAAGGAGGATGAAGAAATTAAAAAGGAACAATTAAGTCAGACAATACTAAAAACACAGGTAAGAGGTTGTCAGCACAGTGGTTAGGGACTAGAGTGGTTGCTCTCACTTCCTTATGCTAACTCGCAAAAGCTGTACACACACTGAGGGCTGGAGAGATGTCTCGGCACTTCAGAGCACGTGCTTCCTTTACAGAGGACCTGGGCTCAGTTCCCAGTACCCGTGTCAGGTGATTCACAATCACTTGTGACTCCAGCTCCAGGGGATCTGATATCCTCTTCTGGCTTTTGGAGACACTTACACGCATGTGCACATACCCCCCCCCCGCAACACACACACACACACACAATTTAAAACAAAAGTAAATCTAAAAACTGGTTTGAAATATTTGTATATTTTCATGTGTTTTTAATCAAAATATTATTTTGTGAAGTGTGTTCATGTGGGGGGGGAGTCTTAGGCCAATCTGAGGGACCCAATTCTCTCTTTCTACCTTGTGGGTCCAGGGACTGACC
>JAQHUG010000326.1:891972-902239 GCA_028555095.1 Dicrostonyx torquatus | reverse complement strand
TAATAGTTGGAAGTAAAAAACTTCCTTTGAATGACCTGCACAGACTTAGCTTTTATGGCTGGCCCCCACAGTTTCTGGACCACACATATTGTCTTTGCTGTTCATTTTCGTGGTTTGTGGTTTGCATCTAAGCATATGCAGTTATGATGTATGTTTGAGGTGTTTCTTGGTGGAGATATCTGATCTTTGGGTGCTGTTGCCCTCTCTGAATGCTAGGAAAGTGGTGGGTATGAGGTCCCTGGTAGAGAATGCTCCTATTGGTCTCAGATTACACAAAGGAATTAAGCTATGCTAGTAGGAAAGGCTGAAGGAGTCCATGGGAAGAGCTGAGGGCACATGGATCTGCACCAAGAGGTGGATTCTCCAGGGAAGTGGAGGTAGGGTGGGAGGAGGGGCTGGAGGAAAATGAAAAGAAAATCTGGAGAGACATGGATAAAAGGATCCCCCACACTTTTTTATATGGTTTCTGGGGGATATGGACCCAAGCCCATACTATGCGTAGCTAACATTTTACTGTCTGAGTCATCTCTCCCCAGCCCCTAACTTGGTACTTTTAAATTATAACCTCTATGCTTCACTGTCTTCATCTGTAAAATGAAGATCAAAATAGAAATACTACTTACTTTACATGATGGATTGAGATAACTACATATTTTAATTATTTATTTGGGCGTGTGTGTGTGTGTGTGTGTGTCTTCATGAGTTTTTGTGTACCACATGTACAGGTGCCTGAGGAGGCCAGAGAACATCAGCTCTCTTGTTACAGGCAGTTGTGAGCCACCCGATATGTGTGCTGGGAACCAAACACTCTGCAAGAACAGTGAGTGCTCTTAACTGTTGAGCCATTTTGCTAGTCTGAGATAGTACATATTTAAAACAGAGCACATTTTATATTGTAAGCACTGTGTAAATGGTAGCTGTAATTCAAGACAAAGCCACCCCCCCACACTTCATTACATTCCAGTAAAGAGGAAGTCATTATTCAAACTCAAAGGTTTCAAAAGCCGGGAGGATGCATCTCTCCATATCTGTTTCACTGCGCAGCATCTGGTGTGACTTAATAAGCACCGACAGCTCTGTCACTCAGAGATGACTGCAAGGAACGCACATGAAAGAGAGGTCAGGAAACTAAGACAGATTACAGGAAGAAAATGAATCAAACCAATAAAACCCAGAGGAACAGGTCCACATGGCCTAAGTACCCCCAGGGGCTTGGTGCCGGATACAAGGGATCATCCTCACAGGAAGTCCAGAGGAAAGTAGCCTTTTCTCTCGGTAGCCAGATCAGAGCCACTCTAGCCTAGAAGCAGCGGTAACTGCACTGTGAGAGCTTGGCTGCGTGGAGGGGTTTAACTTCTGCTAACGTTAATGGAGCAGAAAGGGCGGGTGAGATGGGCATAGAAGAAACGTGTTGTTCTCCGCACTGCCCCCCCTCCCAAATCCTAGGGCGTAGGTCACGACAAGCATTGTTCATCCAGCCGGTAAAGGTCAGTGTGTCCCAGACCATACAGTGGACACAAAGAGCGGAGAACATTCACGCTGTCAATACAGGCCACTGCACCTCGAGCTTTCGTTCCCTTCTAAAGATGGGCTTAGAGGTAATTTCCAGAAATGAATATGATGGAAATTGATTTTGTGAAATATCAGAGAGGAGTATTTTTCATGATTCAGTGTTTCTTAACAGTACATTTGGTCAGTTTGCCCTTTTCTTTTAGCTGTGAGCTATAACAAAGCCAGGTACTTGCTCCAAGTTTGTGAAGACCTTGCTGGTCCATTTCCAGTCATCATCATGGTCTTTCTTGTCCTTATCTCAAAGTACAGCTTGCTTAAAAATATTTTTAAGGAAGTAAATTAAAAAATCTGAAATCTGGGAGGTGAAAGTTAGAATTTTCTTGTGTTTTGTTTTGTCTTGCTTCTTTCTGGTTTCCAGAGTTTAAGAATAATCAATCTGTTCCTTTATGTCCCAGTTTGATTTCTATTGCTGGATTAAAGATCATGATGTAAAGCAACCTGGGAAGGAAAGGGTCTATTCCCTCTTAAAGCTCCTGTTATAGTCCACTGTGGAGGGAAGTCAGGGTAAGAACTCAAGGCAGACATCTGGGGCAGGAACTGAAGCAGAGGCCATGAAGGAATGCTGCTTGCTGGCTTGCTCGGCCTGGTTTCTTAGAAACACCCCAGAATCACCTGCCTAGGGGTAGTACCACCCCCAGTGAGCTCTACCATACCAGCCATTAGCAATCTGATAGAGGCATTTTCTGTCTCTTCCCAGGTAAATCTAGCTTGTGTCAAGGTGACAAAAACCAGGGCACTTTATTTCCATTTTAAAATGTTATGTATGACCTGTGTGCTCACCTTGTGAGTGAGGATATATATATACATCGTGGCATGTGCAGATTCAGGGGACAACTTTGGGTGTCAGTCCTCACCTAATTTGCATGAGGTGGTGCACTGAGTGCACCAGGCTAACTGTCCTATGAACTTGTAGGCATCCTCCTCTCCACCTCCCATCTCTCTGTAGAAGTGCCAGGAGTACAGACACACACAACTGTATCCAACTTTCTGTGGGTCGTGGGCGCCCAAACTCGGGTCCTCAAGCTTGGACAGCCAATGCTTTACTCACTGAACCTTCTCCCCTGTGCAAAGTAGTTATTTAAAAAGAATAAAATCTTGTGGGTTTTGTTGTTGTTGATGTTACTAGACAACAAAAGCTGTTTGTAACATAGTGAAATGAAGCCAGGCAGTGGTGGCGCACGCCTTTAAGCCCAGCACTTCAGTGGCAGAGGCAGGTGAATCTCTGTGAGTTCAAGTTCAGGCTTGTCTTACAAGTTCCAGGACAGGCTCCAAAGCTACACAGAAAAACCTTGTCTTGAAAAACAAACAAACAAACAAAGATACTGAAATGTATTTAGGGATGTAGGTCCACTGATAGAATGCACAGAGCCCTGGGTTTGACCCCTAGTACCGTATGACATCTGTTACAGTGGCACACTCTTGGACTCTCAGCAGTGCCAGCACCAGGGACGCAAAGATGGGAGATCAGGAGTTTAAGCTCTGGGTACTTTAAGAGTTTGAGTACAGCCTGGGAAAACGTGAGACCCTTTCTCAATGATGAAATAGTAAAGCCGTAAATATAATGAAATCTCTCTTTGGTGAAAATGCACATGGAGGTGTCAGCATAGGGATAACTAGGGGAATTCACCCCAAAGCCGTTCCTCCCAACCCACTTCCCAGGTCTTGGGATTTCAAAGGATTTTTAGTTTTGTTTTCATATTTGTATTTCTAGTTTTCTTAGAATTAGTATGTATTCTGATCAAACGACAACAAGCTCCCTACCTCCTTATTAGTTAGTTGCCTTGTTGCTGCAGCAAAGTTCTGAGTGAAGCGATGCAGGGAATGGCGTGCTTAGGCTGGAAAATTAAAGAGACAGCCATGGAGCAGCAGAGTCATAGCAGCAAGAGTGTGAAGCAGCTGTCACCTTGGAGCCATGGTCCAGAGGCTTCTTTTTTTTTTTTTTAATCCAGTATGTGGTGCCCCTCAAGGAATGGTACCTGCTTACATGTAAGGTGGTTCTTCCCAGATCACATAACCTAAATCAGACACTCTCTTACAGGCATGCATAGAGGCTCGTCTCCAAGTCGTTCCAGATTTCGTCAAATTGATGGTCAATATTAACAGCCATACACCATCCCTTTTATTTAGCCTGGTGTAGGGATCAAATGTAGGGTCTTATGCACACACATGCTTTCCTACGGAGTGACAGCTAGCTCCTTTACTTTTTAGTTAATGTTTATTTACATGTCCCCAAGAATCAAACTGAGAGTGGAGGGGAGGCCAGAGCAAAGTCCACGACTGCAAAGAGAAGGTTCTTTATACTGAACAGGATGCGATCCCAGGAGTCCACTCAACACTGCAATGGGCTTTCCTGTTGTGGTAAAAATGCAAGAATCCTAGAAACAACCATTTGTGGCTGTTCTGGAGAATGAATTCTCTCTTCAAGATCTGTTACTTTGCCTCATCACTAGGACAAAATGCTTGCCACACACAACATAAAGGGGAATGACTTCCTCTGCTGAAGGTCTCAGAGGGTTCTGTCCGGGCTTGCTCTGCCTCATGTCCCTGTGGCAGAAATACGCAATGGAGGTTCTTCACCTCATAGTGGGGAAAGAAATCAAGGAAGGGATCCGGGACCAATCCAACTTTCAAAGACTCACCTTCAGGACCTACTCCCTCCAAGGAAACTCCCTAAATACTGCCACCAGATGGGGATCAAGTGATCACGACATGAGCTCATGGGGAACATTCATATTCAAACCCAAATCCTTTTTTTAAAAATGTTTTATTTGTTTTTATGTTTGTACTTAACTATGTAAGTTCAGAGCCTGAAGAGGCCAGAAGAGGAAATCAGATCCCCTGGAACTGAACTTACAAGACTGTTGGCTGTAAGCTGCTGGGAACTGAACCCAGGAACTCCTCAAGAGTAGCAAATGCTCTTAACCACACGACCATAATATTTCTTGCTTCTAAAGATCCATCTTTGAGAATTCAGTGCTTAGGCTTAACACAACTATGAACTGGGTAAGAAGACCCACGCAAAGGGAACATGAGAGCCTCTGACCCTCTAAGTACTATGTTACTTACCCCGCCTCTCAAGCTGGAAACTTCCTCTCACCGACCGTATTGCTCTCTAACATACATTGAGAGCATCTTTTCTGTTTAACTCAAAGAGAAGGGAAAGAAGTCTGGTCCGATCTGGGACCTACCATGGCAGTCATGGTTAGTTAGGGTTCTCATGGCTGTAATAAAGCACCACAACCAAAATCTGGAGGTGGGGGGAGGGTTTATTCCAGCTCATGACACTCTCCATTGCTGAGGGAAGTCGGGGCATGAACCTGAGGCAGGAACTGAAGCAGAGGCCATGGAGTGGTGTTGTTGACTGGCTTGCTCAGCCTGTTAGACACCCCAGGACTATCTGCCTAGAGGTGGTACTGTGAGCTGGTCTTTCCCATGTCAATCATCAATCAAGAAAACGTCCATCAGGCTTGCTTACGGGCAATCTGAGGGAGGCATTTTTCTCAGCTGAGGTTCCTCTTCACAGATACTTTGCCAAGCTGACAATAAATTAGCCAGGCTGGTACACACAGTGTAGTCAACTAGAAACGGAACCAGAAATACGGCCTGCATGTAGGTGTAGGATGGCGTCCTGGTGGTTTTACTGCCGTCAAAGCCTCAATCAGCCCCACGAGAACGTCCCACAGGGAGGCAACTGTTCACTCTGTACTGCTTAGTACAGCAGCCACTAGCCACAGTTAGCTTACTGAGGGTCTGAAATGTGGCTAGCACAATTAAGGACGAAAATTTTGATTTCATATCAGTTTTAATTTAAGTATGGATTGGTACTTTGTGTATCTGTGCGGGCTCAGGTGTTACCAATAAATACAATTTGTCCTGCTGTGGGGATGGAGGGGGGACAGAAATGAGTTGTGCTCAGCTCACACTGAGAGTGTGACAGTTCTGGGTCGTACGATGGGGCTGTGGCACAGGGCATCATTGCAGCTCACTGGGTTTGAAGCTGCAGTTAATGGCGAGTCACTGTTTATTTCTGAATGGTGGCTAATAGTAGGGCTACCTGTGCCAGACATTATGTTGAAGGCCTTGCATGGATTATCTCGTTTAGCTATTGTACCAACCTGTAGGAGAAAGAGACATAAAAAGGTGACAAATTATCAAGGAGATCACTGGACAAAGGGGAGGTACAAGTGCAGATTTGTCTGTGCAGAGTGGGGCAGCTAAGGTCGGAGGGAAACAGCTTCAGGGGACCAAGGGAAGGCTGTCCACACCTGGGGCTAAGTCAGGTTCATTCCAGTTCCAAAACAGGAAAGAAGAACCAAAGTACAGTGGCCAGGAGGATCTAGGCAGTTGTAAGATGAGGCTCAGCGACCTCCGGCTGGTCTTAGAAAGAAAGAGGGCCTTTTATTCCTTTGGGTGTCTGAGAACTTTTACAAAATGGATGTTCGCTGAAAACCTTTTGAGGAGAATGGTAAGGCTGCTGGAGCTAAGCTGTTTTTATCTTCGTGAAGCAGGAATCAGGGCCATCTGCCAAGAAAGAGGGATAAAACAAACGGAGTGATAAGGGGTAGAAAGGAGCCCCCATCAGCTGGAGCGCCCATATATCCAGCACCGCCCTTTTATCATGTTATCACATTAAGTCTAACCAACCAGGGAAGTATTTCTTTTTTTCCCCACTTGTTTCCACATGATGGAAATGGGAATCAAAATTCAAAAGGGTTACCACCTTAATTAAGAAAACAAAGACTGTCCACTATGGGGCAGGCAGTGTTCTAGGTAACAAACATAACACAACAAAGGGGGTGGCCCTTCACAGCTTTACTTAAGTGATGCAAGTAAAACAAACGAAACTCCAAAATTAGTATTTAAGACTTTGACAAATGATGTGTGTGTGTGTGTAAATGGTGCCATAAGAGGTATGGGGGAATTGATGGAGAAAATGTGGGGAGGCGGAGGTGACATAATCATGGTGAATATGAGGATGCTGTGAGTAGACTAGCAAACTGGAAACTTCAGGACCTGGAAGGTGAACTCTCCCAGACCTAGCAGGAGTTTTGAGGCCGAGACTTGGCGAAAGGCTAGTGGGGTAGAAGCCTGGTGAGCAAGAGGGCACCGGCCAAGGCCGGAACCCGTGGTAAACCTGCGAAGGTAAGGGCAAGGAGCAAGGGCCAGGTTGCCCAGCTCGCCGACGCGTGTTCGTGACCGCCGCCAATCCGTCCGGCATGTGGACGAAGCGACAGAAAAGGCCACTCGCAGGCGGAGGGACAGCGGGGAAGGAGAGCTAGACGCTGAGCGCCCGCCATCCTTGGAAGAGCCACCACCTTCCACCGGGTGAGAGACCCCACCCGGGCCCTCCGCCCACAGGCGGCCTGACTGCCTTTCGTCTCGGGAGGCGGGCCTAATGACGGAACTTTGGTCAAGATGCCAAGCGGAGATAACATAAAAAGCGATTAGGGCGAAGTCTTGGTGGAAAACAGTCCTGTTGATTCCTGCCTAGCTTCCCCGCGCGGATTCCCGGTAGAAGGAGACCCTCGCTTTGCTCTCCAAGCCACCCCCCTCCAACAGCGCACGCATTGGTTTGGCCCCTCGTTCCGGATTGGCTAAGGTTTTACGCCTCGGCCAGGGATTGGAGAACGTCCGGCTCTTTCGTAACCCCCGCGCCCATTGGTCAGTCTTCCGATTCTGGGCGGAGTCGCCGGGGACGGTTTCCACCCTCTTGTTTACCGGCCGCGTAGTTGACGCGAATCGCCAAAGTTCTTCGTTCAGCGGCGCGGACCAATTGCGCCGCTCGCTCCTCCCTCGTTGCGCTCCCTCGCCGCCTCCCGCGTGGTACGGCCCACGCCTTCCGAACGCCGGCGCGTCCCTCCGCCCAGCGTTAGCCCTCTGCTTCCCCCACGCACCCCGCACCGAGCCCGCGCTTGGTACGGCCCGCGCCGCCTCCTCCGCTCGTGAGGGAGGCTCGACCCCCTCCCGGGCCGCGGCTCTTGGTGCCGCCCGGGAGAACCAGGTCATCGGCCGGTTCCCGTGAAAACAAAAACAATCGGCGGCGCCGCCGGGGGGCAGCCGAACGTGGCGAGCCAGGGGGCCCAGGGCGGGACGCCGCGCCGGGTGGGGCGGGCTAGAGAGCGCGAGCGGCGGGCATCGGCGCCATGGGGCGGGCGGGCACGGGTTACGCGGGGCTACCCCGGCGCCGCGGCTAGCGCGCCCGCCTTACCTTAGCCTCCCGCGCCGCCCGCCGCCTTGGGGGACGAGGAGCAGGACGCGGCCTCGGTGGGGCCCGGGCCGAATCCCTGCGGACCACCGAGCGCCGGGGAGCCGAGCACCGCGGTCTCCGGCATGGATCAGTGCGTGACGGTGGAGCGCGAGCTGGAGAAGGTGTTGCACAAGTTCTCGGGCTACGGGCAGCTGTGCGAGCGCGGCCTGGAGGAGCTCATCGACTACACCGGCGGCCTCAAGCATGAGATCCTGCAGAGCCACGGTGAGGGCGGCGGAACGCGCGGGGGTCGGGGCCCGTCGCTGCGTCTGCTGATCCCCCAGGCCGCGGCGACTTTCCCTCCTTGCACAGACCCACCCGGAAACGCGATGGCCTGGGGGAGCAGCCCTCCGCACACGGCTCGGGGCGCGAGTCTTGCGTGGTCGAGCGGGCCGCAGGTGTGCGAGTGATAAAGAGGGTCTGCTCGGGGCTCTGTCCACTTCCTCCGTCTCGGGGACTTTTCCCCCTGGTGGTTCTGGGGTTAGAGAGTTGACTGTTAGGTGTGGGCTTCCATATCAGCCGCTCCTGCAACTTCAGAGTTGGACTGTTGTGAGCAGGCAGCTCTTCTGAACTCTTCGATACCTAGGAAGCCGGCTGAGTCAAACTGTCCCAGCGTTCGTGCTATAGCCTCTCGGAGACCGATGGAGCGGTTGTTGAGTTGTTAGTTACTTGCCTTAACCTGGCCCAGTTTGTAGTTGTTAACCCCTTTAGTAAACGGGTTTTCCGTAGAAAGTGCTTTGCCTAGATTATTTCATTAATTGGCCTACATCTTGGAGGACAGATGCCAGGGCTAACTTGAGAAAGGGTTTTGTGTTTTAAAAATAACACTGAAGGTCTGGTGTTTGGGAGCCACAATGCTGACTCTTTCTGAGTGAGAGGTAAAGGACTTGCAGTGAATTTATTCAAGAGGCCGAGCCCTTTTCAGTTAGTGGGCTGAACAGAAATTAAAGGGATGCTTGCTAGCCAGGGAGAAATGCAGATGTAGCAGGTGGGGTGATGGCAGTGTTAGCCCTGCCTCTCTGCTCTCCTCTCCATCTCCCTTTTCCACACAGTGCAGTTGAGGGTGACTGCTCTTCCCTGGTAGGGGAGTCTGACAACTTCTGACACAGCTGTCACTTTGGAACTCTGGGGAAGAGCCAAGCTGGAGCCATTGTGGTTGAAATATTAATTGGTGGGAGGGGTACTATTTTAACTGTAGTAAGGGCTTCTGTATAGGACTTTGAAAAACAGATGTTGGATGACTGCATGTAAATAGACATGTGACTGTTTCGGTGGTGACGATGTAGTTGATACAAGCAGGGAATAAGGTGGAGTGTGAGGGAATCTGGAAACGTCTTGCGAATTTTGATTAGTGAGATCAAGTTCAAGGGTTTGCTGAAGATTGCACAAGGGTTGTGGGTTGTATGTGAGACTGGTTGTTTTCTTTTGTGTGTGGTGTTTTGAGATAGTCTCACTGTGTGGCCCAAGCCAGCTTTGAACTCATGGCCCTCCTGTATTCATCTTACCACCCAAACACTTAGAAACTGTATCACCTGTTTTCTGAGGAGGAGATCATGGAATGTGAGATGAAAGAGCTTAGGCTCTAACACAAGCAAGGTAGAACAGAAGTGAAGAGGGGAGAACGGCAGGAAAAGACAGGCTACTTAGCTGATACTGGACCATTTTGTGCACCAAAGATTATTGGAGTTAAGAAAAATACAGCGGCTCCTCAAGGGGAGGGCTTCCCAAGGTGGCTCCAGTTCAGTGCTTGAAGACGCCACACCCCCTTTCTCCAGAGGAAGAAGCCAGTAGGGAAAGAGAATAAAATATAGGGCTTTTACTTGGAGAGATGAAGGAATGAAGTCTACTTTTGGGGACCAGACCAGAGATTGGGGGGGTTGGACAGGGAGGATGTGAGAGAGAAGATGGAACACAGAGTTCCTTCCAGAAGAATAACCATAGTAGAAGAAAGATGTGTGAGGTCGTTAGAGTCAGCCCCAGATGGGTAGAATGGTTGTAGAGTTTAGGTCTCTTTGCTTGGTAGGGGAGCTTTTCACAAAACCTATGGTGATGGGTAGTAGATACTACTATATATACTATAAGAGTATGCCGTACTCTTATACAGTTGTGAGTTGTGTTTGTTCTCCTGATTTTCAGCATCCCTTCTCTTTTTTTTTTTTGTAGCTTTCCTGTGAACCAAGTACCTGTCAGTCCTCTGTAGCAGCTCTTTAATTTCCTTGAATAAGTTGAATAGGATTAAGTGATGAAAGGTAGTTAAAAAACATGAAAGAAACACATACCACAAATACTAGGTCTGGTTTTTAAGGTAGTCTTTTTTGTTTCTTGGTGTTCTTTTGAGTAAAGATTTACATGCTTTGTTATCTGGCCATGCTCTTTTTGAAGCAGCTAATTTCTTTTTTTTTCTTTATTGATATTTATTGAGCTCTACATTTTCCTCTGCTCCCCTCC
>JAQHUG010000326.1:873933-889279 GCA_028555095.1 Dicrostonyx torquatus | reverse complement strand
GCTGGAACTAGCTCTTGTAGACCAGGCTGGTCTCGAACTCACAAAGATCCGCCTGCCTCTGCCTCCCGAGTGCTGGGATTAAAGGCGTGCACCACCATTGCCCGGCGAAATTCATGTTCTTTCCCAGCTGAAAGGAGAGGAGCACATGCCCACCGTTGAGTTGTGTCCACCTTTCAATGGAAGTTTTCTCAGAAGGAAAAAAATTGGGTCTCGTGCAAGATTACTGTGGTTGATACTGGCTGGGGATATTTTCCAGTATGCCCTTGGTCTAATGTGGGTAATGTTTTACTCATACATGTATGTGCACTCAATTTTCACATGGGCTTGTAGTTACATACATGGATTTGTCCTGTCCCAGGCACTGGTATTTGTGAGGTCATAGACTGGATGTTAACTATAATAAGCCAAAGGTGATAATTGTGCTTTTATCTTTTTTTTTCTTTTGGCATTTTTCTAGTGTAAAATACATTAAAAATTTTTTGTTAACATTTTGTGCTAGGATAAAGAACAAGAGAGAGGCTGTAACAGTTTTGGTAACAGTTTCACAACATGTTTAAAATATAGTTGGGGGATTATAATTGTAAGAGTTAAGGATGTGCCATATATTTTTGATTACTTTTAGATTATTACTAAAAGGAGATTGGCTTACTAGGAATCAAACCTTATGAATGCTAGGTAAGCTCTTGACCACTGAGCTGTGTATGTATCCCTAGCCCCTAAAATGAGTCTTTTGTTTTTCTAAATTTAAATTTTATTTATTTTGAGTAGATAATACATGCAGATAGTTTGAATCCAAACATCATTCTTGTTCCCAAATCTCCTAGTTGTCTAACTGATAGATGAAGATGCCAGTTTTCAGAAACATTAAAAAATAACTTGGGAAGTGGAGCTCAGTGGTAGGATTGCTTGCCTAGCACCTCAGAAAAATCGGGGCAGTAGGGTAATGTGTCACTTTTTAAAATGTCATTGGCTGTGTATTTACACTTACTATGATTAGGTTTGGTGAGGTGGTTAAAGACATTATTGTGTGTGGAGTGATGAACACATAAATAAACAAAATTAAAAGGTTTCAAAAGAAAAAAAAGACTCTAAAAGAGTGAGAGAGTGAGATACTATAAAAATATACCCCTCTAGTCTTAAGGATACTGAATATTCTTTTGACTTGTTTGAATTTATGCTTTAAAATTTTATTTATTTGCTTGTTTATTTTTTGAGACAGTCTCATATTCTAGACTGGGCTGGAACTTGCTAGGTAGCCTAGAATGACCTTGAATTTATGACCATTCTTCATTACCCCACCTCCATTTCAGTGCTAGGATTGTGATCAAATGCCATCCCCATCCCCGTGTTTGGGATTGAACCTAAGACTGCAGTATGCTAGCAAGTACTCTTACATTCCAGCCCCTGTGGAGTTGTTTGTTTGAATGTTTTTGTTTTAATTTTTAGGAACTGGTTTTCATTGAATTCTGGAATACAAATTTACAAGGTCTCAGTTTTTTTAGGTGTAGTTAGAATTATGTTTACTGAAAGTTCTGTTTCTCTGCACCATAAAACTTGTATCCTATTTTGTTTTCTATTTATTTCTATTAAGATCTCTGTCCATTTTGTGAAAGTGCAAATAATTCAAAAGAGCTCATGCAGTATATGTAATATTTTTTCACTTTTTAAAATTACTTTATAAATAATACCATTCAAAATTTCCACTTCCTCCCCTCCTCCTACTTCCCTCCCGCTACCCCACTCACCCTCCCCCACTTGCCCTCCAGTCCTAAGAGAGAGTAGGGTACCCTGCCCTGTGGGAAGTCCAAGGCCCTCCCCCTTCATCCAGGCTTAGGAAGGTGTGCATCCAAGTAGAGTAGGATCCCAAAAAGCCAGTACATGCAGTAGAGACAAATCCCATTGTCATTATCATGGGCTTCTCAGTTTGCCCCAATTGTCAGCCACATTCAGAGGGTCCGGTTTGATCCCATGCTTGTTCAGTCCCAGTCCAGCTGGCTTTGGTGAGCTCCCATTAGCTCAGGCACACTGTCGCAGTGGGTGGACCAGCTCCTCGTGGTCCTGACTTCCTTGCTCATATTTTCTCTCCTTCCGCTCTTCAACTGGACCTTGGGAGCTCAGTCTAGTGCTCCGATGTGGTTCTCTGTCTCTATCTTCATCCTTCGCCAGATGAAGGTTCTGTGGTGATATTCAAGATAGTCATCAGTCTGACTACGGGACAAGGCCAGTTCAGGCACCCTCTCCTCCACTGTCCAGGGTCCTACCTGGGGTCATCCCCCTGGACACCTGGGAACCCCGCCAGAGCCAAGCCTCTTGCCAACCCCAAAACGGCTCCCTTAATTAAGATATCTTCTTCCCTGTTCCCATATCCATCCAGAATATGTAATATTTATAAACTCTTTTCTGCCTCTAGCATATTCATAAAAATATTTAAATGTCTGTGGTTTATAGGGAATCTGACAATTCATTTTTGCCAAAATATTTTTGTCTTAGGCAGTAGATGTTAGACTTTTTGAAACTCTGAATCATAATTATCTTTTGTATTAGTGCCCTTTTGTGTTTTTTGCCCCACTGGTTTTATGATATTTTCTACTATAGAGGGTCTTTTCTCATCTGACTACTGTGCAGCCTGTACTTAATGGTATATTGACACCTTTACATTCTTTATTATAAACTTCATTAGTACTTTGATTGTCAGCTGATGAGCAAACGTTTTAGTCTCTGCATTTGGATGCTGCTCACTGCCAGCTGTGGTCAGAGGACAGTTTTACGGAGTCAGTTCTTTCCTACCTCTTGGGTTCCAAGGATCAAAGTCATCAGGCTTGGCAGCAAGCACCTTTACAAACTGAGCTACCTCACCAGCCTGGGATGCACTGTGGTAAACAGAAACTGAGATGGATGTCTCAATGTCTTTAATACATTTGGGATATTTTTGTTTTACAATAAAGACACTAACTCAGAAGTGACTTGTCAGAATACAAACCTGTATTTCTGTACATTCCTGCTGTGTGGTGATAGCAGGTATTGTTTGGAAGAGAGAAGAAACCTGTACCTGAAGAGGAGCAAGAGGACTTGATGTGCGATATTTGAAAAGAAGAGTGTGTGCACACATAGGCTGATGGTTCTAGGGGAGTACAGGGAGGAAAGAAAAGGATGTGTGCGTGCATTAATGTGAAGATCCTGTGGGATTTTCTTAAGTAATTTCAGTGGGAAGGGGGCGCTGTTACTTCCGGGTTTATGTTGGCATTTGGAAATCAGAGGCCACAGTGCTACTGTGTAGAAGAATTCTTCAAGAAGCCAGGGGATCTGCAAACTGCTGTTTGTGAAGCTGCTGGCAACTTTAGAGTATGTTGGTAAAGCCAAACAGAGTCTCCTATGCTGGAGAATATTATGAAATATCATTGAAGTTGAGAGTATTATGAACCATTATTTCTATATTCATTCTGTAAAGGATTATTGAGCTGGGTGTTATGATGCAGAAGTGTGAGTTTGGGATCAGGTTAAGCTACATGAGCAAGATCCTGTCTCAAAAAAAAAAAAACAAAAAACCAAGAAAACTGCCACCAGTTATTGAGTGCCTGTTACATACCAGTCACCATGTTTAAATGTTAGGCGTTAGATAGTTTTAGATAGTTGTGCTTCCTATTTTCGGTTAACTTTATGGGAATGATAGACATATGTATACAACAGATACTTTTTAAAAAAGTATCCCAGGTTGTGTTAAAGATATAGAGACTTCATCTCAGTTTCTGTTTACCACAGTGCATCCCAGGCTGGTGAGGTAGGTCAGTTTGTAAAGGTGCTTGCTGCCAAGCCTGATGACTTTGATCCCAGGAACCCACATAAAGGTGGGAAAAACTGTCCTCTGACCTCAACACATGTTCAAAAAAAGTACACCCTAATATCAGAACATAGTAGAAGAAATAAAAGAGGTGTCTTACAAAGCTGAAAATTATAAAATCCTGTTGGGGAAGCATAGGATGCTATGGAGACAGATGTGTTTCTAACA
This sequence comes from Dicrostonyx torquatus, assembly GCA_028555095.1. Classification (NCBI taxonomy): domain Eukaryota; kingdom Metazoa; phylum Chordata; class Mammalia; order Rodentia; family Cricetidae; genus Dicrostonyx; species Dicrostonyx torquatus. The sequence goes on along the minus strand of JAQHUG010000326.1, from coordinate 885,273 downwards.
TGTTGCTGTGAAACTAGTGAACATAAATCCTGAAACAGTTAGGCATGGAAGCCTGCAGTTAGACCTGGGGTCTTAGTTTGGTATCACAAAAAACAGATGCTTACTTCATTGACTGTCTGGGTTTAGAGGAGATACTGCCTTAAATTTTTGTGTACTATACGTAATATACTTAAAATCTGTTTCTGAAAAAAAAAACAAGGTGCTAGCCAGGTGTGGTAGCTCATTCTATAGCAGCACTTAGGAGATTGAGGTAGGAGGGTCCCTGAGTGTGAGGCCAGCCTCGGCTGCAGAGTGAGGCTTATCTAAAAATTACTACTGTGACAACGACAACAATGACAACAAAATAATACAAATGTTCTATTCTGCTATATTGAAGTTTTCTTAGGGCCTTTTTGCTGTACCAGGGGATCCTGCATGGCAAAATGCCATCACTGATCTATGTCCCAAAAGTTACAGAAATGATTTTTAATTTACCCAGTGTATGTGATGGTCGTTTGCTTGGCTTTAATCAAGTCATGTCACTGTCAGTGCTGGCAGTTGTGGTGTATGCATGTGGGTGGGGTCCAGGAAATTTATAACATTGAAAGAGACAGTGAACATAGGACTTTATTCTGGGTGACAAGCGACCAATCTGGGCTCTACTTTAGTTATGGTAAAGATGGTTGTGTTATTATTTCTGTGTTTTTTAATCTAGGAAGTAAATCTGATTAAATATCCTTCACAGGAAGGTTCTAGAAGCTAATTGTATTTTCATGGAAAGATAGGAAAAACATTAGGACTCCCATTAGGACTTCGAAGTTTGATCTTGTCTCAATCAGTCAGGTCATTTTAGTGATTCTCAAGCCTATTTTACCTTTGGCTGCTTTCCATTGAATCCATTTGGAAATGCATTAGTGGATCCTCTCTGAATAGGGCTTTCCTTCAGCTTATTCCATAATTCTTTCTTGGGCTTCCAGATAGGCAGGCATTGCTTAACTGCAGAAATGCCCTGTTCTGAGAAATGTCCTGTTCAGGAATCTCATTGTAGTGTGAACATTGGCATGTACTTACCCACACCTAGGTGGCACAACCTCTTGCACATCATTATATAGGGGCCTGTTGTTTGTTATTGAGCCATCTTTTATGTAGTGCGTGACTGTTACAAGTCTCTGACTGAACTTGGAGCTCACTGATTCAGTTATTGTCAGGCCAGCACCCACTAGGAACCGTCCAGCCTCTGCCTCCCCAGCACCATGGTGAGTGACAGGTGTGTGCTGCTACACCCAGCTTTTTGTGTAGGTGATTGGGATACTCATGCTCGTGCAACAGGCACTTTACTGACTAAGCCATCTCCTTAACCACCCGTTTGGCTGCTTTTAAATTGAATTGTCATGCTATCGTTGAGTTGTGTGTATTTTTGTTTTGTTATTATTACTTTGCTGTATTGAGGATTGAACCTGTAACCTTGCACAAGCTGGGCAAATGTCCCACCACTGAGTTATGCTTTCTTGATACATTGTATGTGTGTTTCCTTGTAAATTTAACTTTGTTTTATTCTTGATGTATTAAGAGTATGATTTGCAAATATTTTATCCTATTCTGTTCAGCTTCCTGAGACAGAATTTCTTGTGGCCAAGGCTAGCTTTGAATTCTTGATCTTTTTAATTCTACTTTCCATGTGCTGTGATTAACTGTGAATTTTAATGAAGTCACTTAGTTATTTTTCTTTGGCTGCTTATACTTTTTGATGTTATGTTTAAGAATCCATTGGCCAATCCAAGATCAGAATACATTTTTTCTTACAAAATTCTGACAGTTTCAACTTTTAGTTTGGGAACTTTATTCTGTTTGAATTAATTTCTGTATGTGATGTAATTCTTTTGCATGTAGCAATCTTTGTCATACTGTTTTATTTGCCTTATCGTGGTGTTTGTCTTGCACCAGAAGGTAAGTCGTAGGGGAAGGTTTTGGATTGCTGTTTCATTACTTTCTTACTGCCCATGGTGGATGTAAATACTTGTTAGGATTTTGATCCTGTTTCTGAGTTCATTTACTTATCAGTATTAGCATTATGATACTGCATGGTGATATAGTTCACAGTCTGTGATGATGACATTGTTGAGGTAGTTTGTTTCATAATAAGATTTTAATTTTTTTAATTTCCAAAAATAAATAGATTCAGTTACTTCTTAGTGTTCACTTGAAAAATAACATCTGAGTGTGACCATCTGCTTCAAAAGAGATACTGATATTTCTGTGTTTTCTCCTATCTTTCTTTGTGGAGTTTGCTTCAGTGAGTCACCAATATTTTTTTTTTAATAGGTCAAGATGCTGAATTATCAGGGACACTTTCACTTGTTTTGACACAGTGCTGCAAAAGAATAAAGGACACTGTTCAAAAGTTGGCCTCTGACCACAAAGACATCCATAGCAGTGTTTCTCGAGTTGGAAAAGCCATTGATAAGGTATGGAATTAAAGAAATTGTTTTTGTTTTTAATTTCATTTTAGTTACTATATGTTTGCGTGTACGTGTGTGCGTGTCATAAGACCACTTGGGAGTTGGTTTTCTTTTTCCACCATGTGGATCTCTGGGTCGAACTCAGGTCATCAAGATTGGCATCTCTTACCTAATGGGTCCCTTACCTGCCCCAGAGGAACTGCTCTGTGTTTCAAACATTCTTCCTTTACCAGTATTTTGACATCCTTTGCTTTCTCAATTTGCTCTGTGTCATTCTTTTCTTTGCTTCTGATAACTTTTATAGTTCTTGTTTACTCTGGTACTCATTAAAAGTTCCCTGTTGCTGTTATTTGAGAAATGGAAATAAAAATAAACCAACAAAACTCTTTCTTTTTATAGCTTTGTTTATCCATTTGCTTATATGACTAGAGTCCTGATGAATAAAGGTGCAGAGAAATGTTAAGCCACTATGTGGGAGTTTGTTTATACGAATAAGCTTTGCCACCTCCTAAATGTGTCCTTGACGATGACCCTGTTTCTGTTGTGGGATGATTAGAGTAACACCCTTGTATCTGTCTCCACCTTCGCCCTAATTCTGGTCTTCCTGTAGGCGGACTAGTTGCTCTTCAGTGTTGTCATCTGTGCAAGTGAGTGACATGGTTGTTAGGGAACCAGGCAAGCTACTTTTGTTGGGTGATTTTTTTTTTTCTTTTTTCTTGTGACATTACTTGATTAAGTCATCTTTGACTTAGTAGTGGTTGAATCCTAAGCAGTTTCCAATTTTAGAACTGAAGCCATTTTACCCATGGGGTTTACAGTCCTGATGGTGTTTAAGAAGAGCTACCCAAGGTAGCTCTGATGTTTCTGACTCCTCCACCTATTGGGGAGAATGTGACTGGCCATGACCATTTTTGTTTCTATGCTGTGAACTTTTGAAAGAGGAGGCAAAATGATGGAGAGCTCTTTGTAGCAAACATACCTCCTGAACATTGCGGAGTTACTTAACATGTATGTACTTTGATGGCAGCATATAACAGGTGACCGAACAGCCTGGAGGGAGAGTGTGTCCAAGAAACTCATCAGTTGCATTGTAGAGTTAAAGTATTGAAAGGCTAGGCTTAGTGATGCCTAGATCCAGACAACTTCTTCTTTTTTTTTTTTTCCCATGTTATTTATTGAGCTTTACATTTTTCTCTGCTCCCCTCCCTGCCTCTCCCCTCCCACCTTCAATCCTTCCCCAAGGTCCCCATGCTCCCAATTTACTCAGGCGATCTTGTCTTTTTCTACTTTGTACCTCCCATGGATTAGGTCTATGTAAGTCTCTCTTAGCGTCCTCATTGTTATCTAAGTTCTCTGGGATTGTGATTTGTAGGCTGGCTTTTTTTTGCTTTATGTTTAAAAACCACCTATGAGTGAGTACATGTGATAATTGTTTTTTTGTGTCTGGGTTACCTCACTCAAAATAATGATTCCTAGTTTCATCCCCGGACAACTTCTAAAGAGATGCATTTGCTGATAGGTATGATTATACATTAGGACTGCAAGTGACTATGTGACTTAGGGAAGTTTTAGCAGCCTGCCAGAGAGTGATGGACTTGGATTAGTGATGGCAGAGGCTGGGCAGATGGCAAAGGCTGGAAACGTAATGAGTGTTCTCTGAAATACCTTTGAGGTTTGAAACCTGTTTGGTAACTTGATGCAGATGAACATGGCTGAGGAATTGGGCTTGGTATCAGGGCACTGTGGCACTGGAAGTTATCAGTTGGTATCTGAAGTGATTATCTGATACATATGGAGTGGTGGGTACTTGAGAGACAATCTTTAATAATAATAATCTATGTGTGAGGAGCCTTGTGTTTGCTTAAGAAGCTGCACATCTCTGTGGGTCAAAGCATCCTGGAGGTTCTGATGGCATAGAGAGAACCCTGAGATTCTCCTAAGGGTGTCTGCTGGACCACTGGGCCTGCTGCTCCCTGTAGTTAATGTTAGGGAGTCATCACCCGTTCTGCAGACACCTGTTCATGACAGTGAGAGAGTTACTGCTCAAGAGCCCATGCTTGGAGTAGATGGGCTGGTCTCAGCAGTCTTCTTGGGTTTGTGTGTATGCTGTGGTAGGATAGATATTGTGTTTCCAGCTAACAGTTTTCTTTCTGTCCTGCCAGAATTATCATCAGATTTCTCTTTTGTTTTTAGATCCTCTTCCTGCAGGTGTGGATGGCTTTCTCCAGATGCAGCAGGTTTTTATAGACATCACTAAGGGTTGACAAATATTTTGATTAGTGTTTAAGCATAGTAGTAAGGTGTACTTGGTGCTAAAAATAGAGTATCTTTTTGAGAATGACTATCTAGGGAACACATTTATAGTTAATAATTTACATCCTGACCTGGGTTGAGAGAGATATTAGAAACATGTTTCTTATTAGGCATTTTATATTTAGTCTCACACTTTTGAGAATTTTTTTTTTATGTACTTGGAACTTTTTTTTTGTTGTTTGTTTTTTGTTTTTGTGTTTTGAGACAGGGTTTCTCTACAGCTTTGGAGCCTATCCTGGAACTAGCTCTTGTAGCCCAGGCTGGTCTCGAACTCACAGAGATCCGCCTGCCTCTGCCTCCCGAGTACTGGGATTAAAGGTGTGCGCCACCACCACCTGGCTGTACTTGGAACTTATAAGGACTTAAATAACTATTCTGAAAGAAACAGAATAGCTCCTTCAGATTTTTTTTTTTTTTAGGAAGGTAGTTTAAATTCAAGGTACATAGATTCTTTTCATCCAGTGCAGGAAACTACAGCATTATTGATACTCTTAAGTACTTGCTGGATTGTAGCTCAGAGCCACAGAGGAAGTCTAGATGGCTCAGTTTTTAGGTATCTCTCAGCACATACTCCCTGTATTTTTGGTATCTGTTGTGTTGCCTGAAGAGAAAGCTCTTTCCCAACTGATGTTCCTAGGTGTGAAGAGGTTTTGTGTATGCATGAGGAATCTGTGTAGGCTGTTATTACATAAGACTCCTCCGGCTTGTTTTGTTTTTTAAACTTCAAAGCCTTATTTTGCAGGACAGAAGGCCACAGTTCTGCCTGCCCACCCCCAGACTTTTAAATTGCTATTTCTCTGAGATCCCTGGTGACCCCCTTCATGTTTCCATTGGAGTTTGAAGAGAGTATAACCATGAAAGCGCAAAGCTTACTTCCTTAAACATGGGCAATATTATATTACAGTTTGCCTTTACACTGGTGTTGGAAGCCACACTGGAATTTATCATTAAGCTAAATTTACTTTTTCTTCTTAAATGTCTTTGCTACATATTTTTACTATTCTTGTGACTTGTTCTTAATTTTGTGGTGTATGCAATGTCTTCCTAAGCCAAAAGTAACTTGGGGTGCCAAGAAAGATACAAAAGTTCCAAAGAAGAATGAAGGCATTGTTAAGCCTTATACACTTGACTTGACAAATATATGCAAGCTCTGAGAAGCTTGTTGTAAAGGCGAGGTGCATTCATGTATTGGTGGTGAGTAAATAGGATAAAGCTGAAACCACTGTGGTCCAAGGATTGTGGCTATCAAGGCAAACTGACCTGAGCAATAGATTGGAATGCTGTCTAGCTGCCTCTGAATGCTATTTTTTTGGGGGGGGGCACTTCTCCCTTCAAAAAGTGGCAGAAACAGTTCTTTCCTTAGGAGTAGACTAGATTTGTTGTTTAAAAATCATATTAACAGAGAACAGTCTAAAGTTAAAAAAAAAAAGACTGTTAAACCCTATGAGTAGAAATAAGTATGCAATTTCTACAGATTCAAAATGTAGGGTTTTGGAACAGCACAGAGGAGAATAAATCATGGGCTTTCTTGAAGGGAAGAGGAACAGTTAAAGGACCAAGCAGACAGTTACAGTCTATTAGGTGGTGTGTATATTTGTGCAAATAAAACCTAGGACATTCCAGTTTGCAATGGAGCCTTCAGGTTAATCGTATTTCCTTTTTCAGAAGATTCTTGAAAGGATAGTGGCTTAAAGTCACAGACATACCAGCCGGGGTTAAAAATTGCTTTTTTCAAAAGCCTGTGTTACTTGTAGTGTGTGTTTCTGTAGAAACTTTTAGTGTAGCTTTTAAAGTGCCAAGTGGTACATTTTTTCTTTAATGTTTTAAGTGTTCTTTTTCATTTTAGTATTATTTATTTATTTATTATATATACAGCATTCCTTTCATGTATGCCTGCATGCCAGAAGGGGGCACCAGATCTCATTATAGATGGCTGTGAGCCACCATGTGGTTGCTGGGAATTGAACTCAGAAACTCTGGAAGAGCAGTCAGTGCTCTTCACCGCTGAGCCATCTCTCCAGCCCCCGTATTAAATTTTTTTATTCTCTGAAAATGTTAACAGAAAGGAAGTTTGTATTATGTAAGAATTTTTCTGGTTCTTTTGTTATTGTGAATATAAAACATTAAAGTTTTTACTTTAATGTGTTGGCTATTAATGTATTTTAGCCCTTGAATTCTTGTTTGTTATTTTTTTAATTGAATTTAACCATTCACTATTTGCTAACAAATATTGTGTTTGGCTGTTTTTAATTTTCTACCTCTTCTTAGCATTCTGTCTAGGGCTGTTGGGGGGCTAAAATGAATAATAAGATTTTTAAGCTTCTAAAGTGTATGTTACAGTTAAGAGCTAAAATTAGTACATGTAATTCGTGTGCTAGGAATCTTAACTAGTGTTCTAAAAGTGCTAGGTTTTCTCTCTCTCTCTCTCTCTCTCTCTCTCTCTCTCTCTCTCTCTTTTCTTCTCTCAAGACAGGGTTTCTCTGTGTAACAGCTTTGGGTGTCCTGGAACTTACTTTGTAGATCATGCTGGTCTCAAACTCAGCGGAGATCCGCCTGTCTCTGCCTCCTGAGCCCTGGGATTAAAGGTGTGATGGGTTTTCTTAACACATAAAATAATAGAAAAAGTTCTGAGGCAAGTGCAAGTTGAATTGTAAAGGAAAGATTGTACTTTTGGCGATTCTAAGGTTTGCAGAGTTAGTATCTTAAATATGGCTTGGAAGACTGTAAGATTTGAAAAAAGAAAGCAATGAAGTGAGATATTCTGTTAGGATAGATAACAAAAATGCAACCCATGTTAAAGACTGAAGGACTGACTTGGTTAGGGTCGATCCTCTTCCTGATATTGAAGAGAGAGGTCAGGCTGGAAAGATGTAGGGATTTTGAATTCTGTCCAGTAGGTGATGGACAGAAGCGAAGACGTGAAATCAGGGAAGGATTAACTTGACATCGTACAGGATGACAGTAAGTGGTGGTGGTCAGGGGCAGAGACGTGGGAGCTTTGCTTACCCAGTGGTGACTGTATTTCTGATACTGAGCTGAGTATCACTTGCATTTGTGTGTCCCATGATGCTAGTATGTTGTTCTCATTGACTTATGAGGAAACGGAGGTGAAGAGATGTGGAACAACATACCCTGAATATACAGCCTGGAGGGCAGACCACGGTTTGGAAATGTTTTCCATTGAGAATTTGATCTTAAACTTTACTTGAAAGTCAGTGAGGTGTGACAGGTCTAGTAATGTTGGGGTGAAAAGATGGTTAAAGAATTTAATGGCATTGCCCAAACTGGATTTCTGCCACTAGATGGAGCAGCTAACATTGAGGAAACAAAGTGCCGAGTCCTAATGCTGACAGTATAAAAAGTGAGATAGCTAATATTTTTTAAAATAGTTCCAGGAAATCAGTTGGAACTGCCTTTTATGTCAAGTTAACTGGTTTCAAGAATGGAAAGCAGTAACACAGCAGTAAGGTCTTGTGCTCAGACAGGTCTGCAGCAGGAAGAACAGTGGTCCAGCAGTTAGTGCAGCCTTTGGCTTCGGATTCAGAGCCCAAACTGCTGCTTTGTTTGGAAGTAAAACTTGGAAATTAGGTGGCAGGATGGCTCCAGATTAGACCAGCGGGACTTTCCTGAGTGGGAAGGCGCAGGACCTACACCCAGGGACAGCGAGGTGGCTGTAGGTGTGACAGGAGACTTGGTACCTGAAGGTGAGAAGAGATTTGCTTGATACCTTCCTATGAGCTCCAGGGAGGATTGTAGATGGGAACCATCACCTATACAGGCCCTGCCCAGAGTTCACACACCAGTACATTCACGTTTTTGCCCTTCCTTCCTTCCTTCCTTTTTATAGCCCATTAGCTGCTCAAACATGGTAAGAAAATGATACTGCTGTCCTTCCCAGGATCAGGTCCAGGCCTTGTCATTTGGTTTGATCTGTTCACTCTTACATGTGTGGTATATGGCAATCCAGATCACTCCTCAGCCCCTTCCTCTGACATTTCTGTGACTGCAGAGTCGAGTCAGACAACAGTGTCTGGGATTACCTTACTTGATGGTAGAAGTTGACCTTTGAGTTGGTCCTCCACCCTGGACATTTTCCCATCATAGGTAGTATATATAAGCTGTTTGCTTCAAGTTCCTTAAAGAACATGGTTAGTTTCTTGAAATCTACTCCCATTAGGCACTGTATAGTATACTACTTGATGGCAGTAAATTCAGGTTTGGAAGCCCCTCTCTCCAGGACTGAAGAACAAGAATGCCTTTAGAAGGGTGTTTTCTATTTTGTGGCAGCATCACAGTTAGAGTTGGTGGGAGATCGTTTTTGCTCAGAAAATAACGGAAGGGTAACTAAGAAGTCCTGCTTTTTGTGGTGATTATTGGTGTCTTGGTGAGGATGAAGGCCAGCATCCAGAATACAGGTTAAGGTTATCTGTCCAGAAGTTAGTTCTGGGAAGTTGATAGGCTCATGTTTGAGGTCAGGTCTGGCCTTGACTTTGTTGGTGCTACATGTTCACCCACTTGCAGTGAGCAGCCCAGGCCCTGGTTCAGTGGTGCTTCCTCTGTGCTAATCAGTAGCCACTGGAGTATTACTGTGTGTTTGTAATTGTGTGGTGTTGAGGTGTGAGCAATCCTTTGTCCTTGGAGTTGCTTCACGGCCTTGAGCCTTTTATGAACTATGTCTTACCCCACACCCCAAATAAGTTACCATGCACAAGCCTGATGACCAGAGTTTGACCCCTGGAACTCAGGGTGGAAGGAGAGACCTGATTCCTCCAGATATGTGCCATGGCTCTTAGGTATCTACCTATTTCCACAAGTACAGCATACAAACAACAACAACAATAATAAAGCTTTAAAAGTTGTATTTTCTAATGCAAGCTATTTTAAATGTGGCATCAGAGTTGGTGGCAAGGACTAACTCAGATTCACCTATTGCATGTTGGATATTTATTATTGCATGAATACTGGTGGAACATTTCATGTACATTATTTATATCATCTTGAACAACTGTTTAACTTAATCTGCATCCCAACAAGTGCCTTCCTGAGCATGGGTGTGAAACTGAGGTATATGTTAGAGCCAGAGAGAAAATGGAAAGGCTGAGCTTAAAACCTAGATCTGAGACTTTAAGGACCCTTTCCCTGCTAGAATTCCTTGGGAGAAGTGATCTTTAGTGCCTTGAGGCACCTGCTGTATGCACAGGCGTCTCTCTCACCTTGTAGAATGGTAAAAAATGTTTATCATCTCTGGGAGAATAAAATCACTGACATTCTTCTATTCTGGTCTAATAAGGAGACAGTGGGACAGCAGATTGAAACATGAGATCCTTGCATGGGGTGTGACAGGCAGGAGGTTATGGAGTATGCTTATCTTTTTAAGAGCTTGGTGTGTGGTGTGGCTTATGCCCTTGTGCTTGTAAGGTAAAAGCTCTATCTACCTTTCTCTTCACTTTGAAAACCAGAGCAAAGGTGTGAGTGTGAGTATTGTACAAAGGAGGCAATAAGATGTCAAGAAAGACAGTGTTGGAATCTAGAGTTGTGCCTGTGCTGCCACCGCCGCTGCACTTCTGAATTTACTTCCCAGCCATAGCTGTGAAGCACTGCTGTCTACTGTATGCCTAAGTACAGGTGTATTCCTCATGGATTCTTCAGTCTATTGCCAGCTTTACAGGTGTTGCCAGATATTCTCCTAAGGGGTTTTTTACCAGTTTACAGCCCTGCCCAACCTGTTTGGCAGTCCTGTTCCCTCATTTCTCACCACATTTGCAGATCTTTAAAGATTAACCAGATGTCGTGTCTGCTCACACTCACTTCACCTTTCTGATTTTTTTAAGGTGGAGCATCTTTTCACATGTAACCTTTAGGATGGCCTCCTTTGTGAATTTCATGTTCTTTTTGCCCATGGCTTTCCTCAGTCTGTCTGTCTCATCAACTGGGGACTTTGCTTCCATATTCTTCTGAACTTGTAATCTTTGTGAGTTGAGTGTAAAGTAGCCGTCTTTTCCCAGTCCAGGTCTGCTAGCTCTGTTGGGAGTCCTTTGGAGTCTCTCTCTTTCTAACCCAGATTAACCAGATGTTGAAAAAAACTTCAGTTTTTTGTAGGTATAGCAGTAACCTAACAGTGGAACAATTGTTGGAGTCATATATCGTTTTCTTCCAAGTAGGTGGGAAGCTTTAAGATAACATTGTGAATTGACACTTAGGAATTAAAACAAACACTGTTTTACCATTACATGCTAGTAACTATGATATATGAATGTATTTGGTGAGCAATGAAAACTAGTCTTTAAGTTGATTTGGTTGAATTCATGAGATCTCCAAAGAGATAGTGTAGATAGGTTGTTTAGGTCTCATGGCTCCTTGATGTTTTGTGCCCCTCCACCCTTAAGTCTCTAGATTTAGCGTGTTGTGAATTTCTTTTCCCAAGCTTTATTGCATCCTGCGCAAATGGACATGCCTTTGAACATATGTTTTGCCTTTTTTGGTCCTTTCTCCCTGGGTAAGAACATCATGTCAGACCTGGGTAAGAACAACATGTCACTCTGTTGACCAAGCTCAGAGATCTGCAGGCTTCAGCCTCCCAAGTGCTGGG
>JAQHUG010000326.1:861510-873076 GCA_028555095.1 Dicrostonyx torquatus | reverse complement strand
CTTGCTCTGTTGTCAGATTGATGACTATTTCAGGTGTCATCATAGAACCGTCATCCAGCAACTGATGGAAATGGGCAGAGACCCTCACCAGAGCACTGGACTGAGCTCCCAAAGTCCAGCTGAAGAGTGGGAGGAATAAGAATATGAGCAAAGAGGTGAAGACCATGATGGGGACACCCACTGAAACAGTCTACCTGAGCTAATAGCTCACCAACACCAGCCAGACAGGGAAGGAGCCAGCATAGGGCCAAGCTAGGCCCTCGGAATGTGGGTGACAATTATATGGCTGGGGCAGACTGCTGGGCCACTGGTAGTAGCACCAGGATTTGTCCCTGCTGCTTATACTAGCCTTTTGGAACCCATTCTCTCTGGATAGATACCTTGCTCAGCCTAGATATAGTAGGGAAGGCCTTGGTCCTTCCTTGCCTTTCCCTCTCAGGGGAATAGAAGGGAGTGGGGTAGGAGTGGGGGAAAAGGTGGAAGGGATGGGAAGAGGGGAGGGAGTGGGAACTGGGATTGGTATGTAAAATTTTAAAAAAAATAGTTTTCTTAAAAAAGAAGTGAAAAAAATATTCATCACCCCCCCTCCAAAAGAAAAAGAATCTGCAGTTGTAACAAAGGGAATTTGACTTGTTTTGCATCTCAACATCCGTTTATAATCTATTATGTGCAACCAGAACATAAACTGTGAAAGGTTTTCCCGTCTTCCTTAGCTGTTTTAAGTAAATGCGGTAGAAGGGAGCTCATGCATTGTTCTTGCTTGCTTTCCAAAGTGAGTGACTACATTCCAAAGCCTCAGTGTGACTAAGGAAGGGCTTTTCCAATTTTCTTAACCATGTAGTAGTAACCATAGTAAGCCTTTAGAAAGGAAAAATGTGAAGGCATCCTTGTAAAACTCCCTAACATTGTTTAAATCTAGACTTTTTAAAGTTTTCTCAGGAATCAGCATTCATTTTTGGTATGTATCTTAAAGAAATTAATTATTCAAATAATTTCGTTATGTGAGCAGATAATGTTGGTGATAACTGTTGGGTTATTTTAAAAGCAGCTGTAAGGGAGAGAAGGTGGGAAGAGGCTTGGTCTAACCTTAGGCAGGACTATGTTTATTCATGGCAAGGGAGCATCTTCATTACTCACATGTGTGAATGGCCAAAATTGGATGTGGCCTCTTATATGGGCAGAAATGGCTTCTGTAGTCCTCAAGAAAGCTGGGAAGTGTGGTCCTTCAACAGAAACTATCAATGACTATTAAAATTCTGCCAGTGATCTCTGTGAGTTTGAGTTCAGCCTAGTCTACGGAGTGAGTTCCAGGACAGCTAGGGCTATTTATTACACAGAGAAACCCTGTCTCAAAAAACAACAACAAAAAACAAAAAATTAAAAAAATCTGCCAGTATGCTAGGCATTGCGCTATATACTCTTAGTCTGTACTTGTGAGGAAGGCAGGAGTCAGGGGTTCAAGGTCATAGGTTATTACAGGTGTGTTGGAAGGCAGCCTGGACTTCTTGAGACCCTGTTTCTAAAAACAAACAAACAGGTGGTAATACATATTAACAAGTAAAAATGTCTTTGAAAGCATATTTATTTTCCATGGTTGTTTTTCTTCTTTCCTGGGGAGTTAAATACCTGGTGACATATTAATAGGAGGTTGATAAGATTGAGAAGTAACTATTAGATGATAAAGTTATTACCACCCTGGGGGCTGTGTGTGTTCACAGACCATTGAAGGGTATAATTCTAAGTGGTTGTTGTTTGTTATGTAAGTTTAGGTATGTGGAGAATTATCAGATTCCTGAGTTTGTAGTAAATTACTTCATTAGATACCCATTATTTTATTCATTTGAATCGCCTCTGGAGTAATAAAATAGCCCTGTCATTCTTTGAGTTTCTAGTTGAGTTCAAAAAAAAAAACAAAATACCACCTTGTGTTTTGGTTATTATAGACAGCGCAAAACTATAAATGACTTTGTTTTAAAGTGTCAGTGGCTTGCCATGAATCAACTCTCAAATACAGGGTCTCTGATAAGCAGAAGTAAAACTCAGAATCTTTTTAGGTGATGGTGGTTCATTAGTAAGTTCATATGTGCATTATTTTAGCATTTAAGTTGTTTGTGTTTTTCCCATTGGTAGGCTAAGTTCTAGCACAAGAGATTCTTTTAGAAAATAATGATGAGTGTGGGCCCCTGAGACCCCACTCTAGCTGGGGAGCTTTTGGTAGTTAATGACTGCTGGAGGAATGAGAATCACTTCTCTTCACTGTTAAATGACCCATTCTCCAGTAAATAACCCCACAGGTGTTTTGATGCAAGTAACCCCCGAGGTGTTTTTTTTTTTTTTTTTTTTTAAAGTGTTCGTCCTTGTTTTTGGAACATTTTTGTAATGATAGCTTGGAAGTTTTCGGTTTCAGCACTTGTCCTTTTGCCCTTGGTGCTTGTCACCTCCTCCCTGTGCCACTTGAGCTGTGTTTGGTTCCTTGTGTGCCAGACAACTCTGCGCTGCCCTTCCCCCGTGTGGACGGCAGTCTTCTGTAGGTTGCAGATTCGATTGTGTTCACCGTTTTGAATGTCCTCACTATTAAGTCGTCAGCCTACCTTACTTCAGTTTCAGAGTCTGCAGTGTACTCTGTGACTCAGAATTCTGTCTCCATAGCTCAGGTGTAGGCCTGGTAATAGTAAACTGCTCTTTTCACCGTCTGGCCCTCCCATCTCCTCACTCCCAGCCTCAGAACTGCAGTTGCTGGGCTGTAGCATGGTTTATTTAGCAGTCCTGTGTTGATGGAGGTGTGTGTATGTGTTTCTATTCTTTGCATTACAGATAGTACTGTACTGAGCATGCTCTTAACAGACACTATGACATATTTCTGAAAATACTGCTCTAGTATAATGCTCAGAAATTGATTTATTGGTTTCAGTTTCACAGAAGTCAGTGTTAAATCTATACATTTTCCCAAAGTGCTCAAGTGATTTTTACATATTTAATATGTGATTATTCCAGCAGTAGTCCTCAAGAGTGAAAAGATTTAAAAGATGATTAGGAAAGCACCTGCCTGTGATTGTGTAAATGAATTGAACTGATACCAAAGTAAGATGTAAAGCTTTGTTACTTTCTGTTAGGTGGGTGAAGAAAGAAAGTCACCTATGCATGATTCTTTTCTATTTCCCCCCAGAATTTTGATTCTGACATTAGCAGTGTGGGAATAGATGGCTGCTGGCAGGCAGATAGCCAGCGACTTCTCAACGAGGTGATGGTGGAACACTTCTTCCGACAAGGAATGCTGGATGTAGCTGAGGAGCTCTGCCAGGTAAACATGCCAGCAAAGCAAGGGAAAAAATAAAGAAGGCAATGCTGTGGAGTTTGCATTATCTGCAGATGAGACTTTGTATGTACCTCAGACTGTACATAGGTTTGTAATCTTTTAATACCGTGAGTAACTTCATTTTGCTAGGACATTTTTTTACATCCTTAGAATTATGGTGCTGCAATTTAATGCCTGAATTGCCCTTCCCTTACTTACATAGATCTAATCTACATGGGAAGTAGAAAGTAGAAAAAGACAGGATCTCCTGAGTAAATTGGGAGCAAGGGGAACTTGGGGGAGGGTTGATGGGGGGAGAGGAGAGGCAGGGAGGGGAGCAGAGAAAAATGTAGAGCTCAATAAATAAAAATCAATAAAAAAGAAATTAACACTCTTGAAACTTAGCATCTGAGTTGTTCATTTCTTATTTGGAATCTGACAGGCTGGTTTCTAGTCTAGTCAGTGTATCAGAAGTGATGATATTTTTCCTGTGTGGCCCAGGCTGTCCTTTACTCCTCCCATTTCAGCTTCCCCAGCACTGGGGCGAGCACTATCCATTCCTATTTCCTCTTTTGATAGGAAAGGTTAATATAGCAGAGAGGAAAGACACAAGATTTTAATGTTTGTTTTTCTGATCTAGTAAAAGTGTATCAGATGAATTGCAAACTAAAATTGACTTCAGGTGGGCCTTGTCTTTTCTGTTAGACAGGAACACCTTGAGCATGGCAGTAGTAGCTGCTGTGCTCTGAGTGTTTCCTCTGAGCCACACCCTGTTTACTCCTCTCCACGCCACTGTGAAGTAGCAGTTGTTGCTGTTCTACACAGGGGAAGTGTGAGGTTTGGAGAGTCAAGGAATGTGCCCAGGGCTTGGGGGGGGGGTTCTGAAGGAACCGGGATTCAGTCCCTTTTTCATTTGTCCAAACTCTGTTGCATTTTTTTGTTTGTTTTAAAAGTGAAGGGCTCAAAAGATAAAATAATTTAAAGTGAATCATAAACCAATCTATAATCGAGGTCTTTTCTATTTGAAACAGTTGAAATAATGGCACTTGGGTCTTTCTTCGTACCTTTTGAGGTGTGTGTATGTGTCCATACACATCTTACAGTAAATTATATCACTGAGAATTAGTTTGTTTTTTTCTTGTGGAAAGAGAGGTAGTAAGCAAGGTTCTTAGCATCTGGCCTGTGAAGTTCTCAGACACTCCTTAGCTCTGCAGTTTCCAGGGTTTCCTCCTCTTGTGACCAGACCTCGGCTGCACCTTGCATCCCGGGAATGAGTGTGTGCTTGCAGTTCATTGGCCTGAACATGCAGAACCACACTCAGCTTTAGTTCGTGGTTTGGTGCTCAGCTCAGACTTGGCAGAAGCATAGTGGTGGGACAGTCTGCCACAGAAATATATGCTAAAGGGAAATTAACTGTATTTTATAACCTAGATCAGCCTTTCCCACTGCGAATGAATATACTAACAAGTTGTTGTTTCTGTTCCTTTTCCTTCCAGGAATCTGGACTGTCTGTGGACCCAAGTCAGAAAGAACCATTTGTGGAATTAAATCGAATATTAGAAGCATTAAAAGTCAGAGTTCTGAGACCTGCTCTTGAGTAAGTTACTCTGTCTCTAAGGTGCTGTGAGGGGAACTCTATAAGAAAATATTTGTAAAACACATGAGACATACTTAGATGGGCCTATTTTATCTGGTAAACTTCGGGAGATTCAAGAAAGAACACTTACATTTCTTTTAACCAAGTGAAATACGGACTATATAATACAAGAACCTGGCAGCCTGCTTAACTTAACAGGTGATCGATCATGTTTCCAGAAGAGAAAAGGGCTTCCTTATCTGTGCTGAAGCACTGCTTTGGGTAGGCCAGCATCATAACTGAAGCACCATTGTTTTGACAATCTTTATGTGATATTTGAGCTTCCATAATCTGCTCAGGTGCTGTGCTGTCATTCTGAGAGCTGATTTAGTTGATTATAAGAACTAGGTGATATTCATGAACAGAGCAGAAATTCTGTGTAAAGATCTGGGGTGGGGGAGGAAGGAAGGGAACTAGTTATTTGTCCATGCTAAATTCTCCAACTCTATTACCAGGATATTTACAATAAATAATATAAAACAAAGATAAAAGAACAAGATAATGAAAGTAGAGCCCTGGGGCTTTAAAACTTGGAACATCTGAAATCAGTATTTATGTTTGGGAATAATCCATGTGGTGTTTTAATTATTAAAACAGGCAATTGTATTTTGAGATTTGGGTGGAGGTTATTGCATAGTTTTCTACATTTGATCAATTCTTTTTAAAATTTGAGTATTTCTAGACCAGCCCAGATGAGCAGTTGAGGGCTCTTATGTTAATGTGTGTTTTCTGATTTCTGTGCAAAAATTAGAAATATAAGTGATCTATTCAGAACTGAATTTTCTTAACTGTATCTTTGTAAGGTGAGTTTTATCGTTGTATATTGTGTGTGAGGACTACTGGTTTTAGTTTGTTTTTGGAAAGAGGGTATTGTTATTCATATCCCTGGCTGGCCTTGAAATTGTGATTTTTCTGTCTCTTAGTACCCCAAGTGCTGGGATAACACGTTTAACGTATTGTGTGGGTTTTTGGGTTGTTTTAGATTGTGACATACCTAGGAGTTAAATTTAAATAAGTATCTGTAACTTTTTATTTACAAAATTAACATTTACTCTTAGATGAAGAGTGAGGGAGTCCAAGTACAAAAGTGTGCTGAGCTTCCCAGTTCTACAGTGATAAGGGTTGTTCTTCAAGAGATATTTTTTTCCTCCAGTTGTTTTTTTAGGGTGTTCACCTAATCTGTATTGATTGCTTACTGTGTGACTGTGCTGAGTATTTGACCTCCTTTAGCTTTAGAAGGAAATGCTAAGTGATTGGAAACTGTCTTTGGAGTTAGTAAGTAGCATTCAAAAGCAAAGTGCTGTGTCCAGTGAAGCCAGCTGGTTCCTTGCTAAAACATCAGAAAGAATATTACCTTGTTAGATTTGAAACCGTTGGGATCTGGCTTCAACTTTGTGCATTTATGGGAAAAATTTTGTTTTTATTTTATTTTTTAAAAAAACACTTCAGAAGAGTGCTTTTAGAAGCTTTGAGTTGCCTGTGACTCTGAGACAGTTCATGGGCAACTGATCAAAGTAGAAGGTGGTTTAATGTCCGCTTCTTGAGCATGGAGTCAGCGTAAGAGATTGTTGTAGAAAAAATTTAATATTCACAAGCTAAAAAGTTTGATGCCGGCCTCCCTTCAAAAACATTACTTTGAGAAGCAAGTGGATTTCTGTTAATTCAAGGCCAGCCTGGTCTACAAAGAGTTCCAGGATAGCCAGGGCTGTTACATAGAGAAAACTTGGTCTTGAAACCGCTCCCCTACCCCAATTACATTGTTAGTCTTTATTTTATATGAAAGTGTTATAGAAGATTATTTTAAGATGTGTTACATTTGTTTATCTTTTGCAATATTTGTTTAATGATGCAAAGATGTGTTTTGTTTTTTTATGTTGTATTACTTTAACTCTGAAGCTATATTGCTATACCTGTCTAAAACACATGATTGGTCTAATAAAGAGCTGGATGGCCAATAGCGAGGCAGGAGGCAGGCAGAGAGAATAAATAGGAGAAATCTGGGAGAGATGAAAGCGAGAAAAGAAGGGGCTAGCCATCCACCTACACAGTCTCTATATAGAAATAGAAAAAGGCAAAATCCCAGTCAAAAGTGGACGGGATAATTTAATAAAAGCTGGCTAAAAACAAGCCAAACTAAAGCTAGGCATTCATAAGTAAGAATAAGTCTCTGTGTGATTTATTTGGAATCTGGGTGGCTGCCCCCAAAAGAGTTAAAAGTAGAAAACAGCCAATAACATGAAACCTCTATATTTGAGTTTAGGGTTAACATTAATTGTCCCAAATACATGTACCAGGTTTAAAAAGAATTAGAAGGCATAGTAAAGTAAAAATGTAGTGTGAGATTTCCTTACTGTAAGTCACCTAGCATCTCACCACATAGTCAATCACCATTAACTTTTTCTTGTGCATCGTCTGGATAAGTAAGTCTTCAATGCGATAGGTATTATATTGGTTGTGGGATGTCTATATGTCTGGGTCTGTTGTACAGATGGTTGCATACTGTTCTACATCTTGTGGGTTTTTTTTTTTAGCTTGAAAAAAATGAACTTCTTGCCTATATTGGAATGGACAAATAATTTTTTTTTCTCAAGTGGCTACATAGTATTTGAGTTTATACCTGGATTTTGTTTAACTTCGTTTGGTTAAACCAAAAGTAGTTAAACAAAACTCAGGTATATTGATAGATATTTGATAGTTTCAGGTATTTTATATAATAATCAGTACAGCAGTGATTAATTTCTTTTATTTTCATTGTGCCCTGCTCAGTCTGTAGGGTGCCTTCCTAGAGCATTGGGTCATGGTGCATTTAAAACTTGGATTGAGGTTTTTTTCTTTTGTTTGTTTGTTTTTTTGTTTTTTGTTTTTTGTTTTTTTTTGGCCAGGTTTTCCTCTATACAGATTGTTCCAAAATAAAACAATGCCACAGATATAAAGAGTCCTTTCAGCCGGTGATGGTGGTGCGCCTTTAATCCTAGCACTTGGGAGGCAAAGGCAGAGAAACCCTGTCTGGGGGCAGGGTGGGCGATAATAATAATAATAATAATGCTAAAGTCTTTGCAAGTTTGATCACATGTATGTTGTAGGAAAGGACAACATCTTACTATATTCAGTTTGCATTTATCTTATAAGGAAGTTTACCTGTATCTTCTGTAGATAGGCTTAATGCATTCATACTGGCCCAGATGCAGTCTTTTGGCTCTGAGGGATGTCTTAAGAATCACTACTGATGATATGTGACCATCTTAGATCATAACATGATTTCCCAGGACCTGTAAGAGCATTCCTCCACTGCCTCTGTTAGTGCAAGACCACCCTCCACAGGACACCTTGAAGAACCAAAAATAACTAAATAGTTATAAGGAGGAAGAGAGAAAAGTAAAGGTTGCAGAATTTTCCACATACAATAGGAAAATACTGCTTTGGTTTATATAGCATAAGGGTTTTAGGTGGGACAGGCTACCAACAATACCAGGCAGGTTGCCAAATCTCTTAAGGCCAGAAATTAGGTACGGAAGGAGAGAAGTCAGAAGGAAGTGAGATGAGACTGACTGCCTTTGTGGTTTCGTGGTATAATGTTTGATTAGTGGTCTTATGGATGAGAGAATCCTTATTACACTTAAGAGAAACTATAGTATGAATGAATAAAATACAGTTTTTTTAATAGAAAGCAGGTTAGAAAGTGAAAATGGAGGAAGCACCTGATGATTGGAGATTGGAATAATGGACTGCGTGTACAGCAATTCTGGTGAGGCTAGAAAGATGGTTTAGGAGCTCAGAACACTCACTTGCTCTTTCAGAGGAACTGGGTTTAATTCTTGACACCCATGTAGTGATTTACAACCAATTGTAGCTCCAGGTCCAGGGCATTTGATTCCCCTGGCCTCTGTGGAAACCATATTTGTACATAGTACACAGACATACATGGAGGCCAAGCAGTCATACAAAAATAATTTTTAAATTTTAAATAGTGATGTCTGTTTCTTGTTCTTCACTTTGAAGCTTTTCACAGGTGTGCAGTCTTTCACTTCAGGCAGCTCTCAGTAGCCACAGACAGCAGAGGAAACGGCTCTCATGGGAGAAGGACATCCAAGGTTGAACAAGTTAGATTCCCCCCCCTTTCTTCTTACCCAATTAATTGACCTTAATTCTGAGAAGACCGAAAAAGAAAGATGGTCTATTTTAAACTAATTCTGTTTATATGCAAAGTGATGGAGAAAGAACACTTCAATTAAAAAGAGTGGGGTGTGGTGCACACACCTCCTTCTAGACTTGTAAGGTGTAGGCAAAGAGATCAAGAACTCAAGGTCATCGTCTGGGCTACCTGTCTTAGAAAACAGTGTAATGAGGTGTCAGTGACAAGGTTACAGAAAAGTAGGAAGACTGGAAGAGAGAAGAAAACATTTGAGGTGGCAACATCTTTTTCTGTTTCAAGTTTACTGCTTATGAATGTTTATACAAAATTCAAGCCTGGTCCTCAGGAAAAGAATATGTGTAATCTAACTCTGTCCTACTGAGGGCTTTGTATCGAAACAGAGTGGGCCTGTGTGTCTGAGAACCACATGTGAGTTGAGTCTCTCTGTGTGTTATTACTTTGTTTGAGTATTTTTTGTTCTTGTGAGATAGGGTCTCAGGTATCTTTTAAGTTGGCCTTGAATTTCTGATTGTTCTGCCTTTACCTCCCAAGTACTGGGATCAGTGGCCATCTTGTTTGTGTTTGTATCATTCACATGTGTAATACTCAGTCTCCTTCTCCTCTTCCCCCTGTTCTTTTTGAAACAAAATTTCACTAATGCTATCTATGTAGCCCATACTGGCATTAGCCTTCTCATTGTTGGGAATACAGGCATGCACTACCACACATGATTGAGTTCTTTTAAAGGAAAAAATAAGTAACATGTTATTTTGTGTGTGCTTATGTACATGCATATATAATTTACAGAAGTTTGTTCTTTTTCCCATATGCACCCTGGAAATTTCATTCAGATTGTCAGTCCTGGTGACAAGTATCTCTACCCACTGAGTAATCTTGCCCCTTTGTTTGATTTCTTAAACAATTAACAAAAAGGACAGGGGCTGGAGAGGTGACTCAGCGGTTAAGAGCACTGACTGCTCTTCCAGAGGACCTGGGTTCAATTTCCAGCAACCACATGGCAGCTCACGACTGTCTGAAAATCCAGTTCCAGGGGATTTTACACCTTCACACCAATGCACATAAAATAAAGTTAAATAAATCATAAAAAAAGAGTTCAATGTCATTAAAAAAAAAAAAGGACAAAGGCTGGAGAGATGGCTCAGCAGCTCAGAACACTTACTGCTCTCTGAAAGGACCCACATTTGATTCCCTGCACCAACGTTGGATGGCTCACAACCTTCTGTCACTCCAGCTGCAGGGGATCTGACACTATTCTAGACTGCACTTATGTGTATATACCCAAACATAGATATAATGTAAAAAATAATAATAAATTCTTATTTTAAAAGATACGTCTCTCTGAGATAAAGAAAACATAAGTACTTCTAATGATGAAGTTATCCAGTAGCCAAGACTTCTCTATTTGAAAATACCCCGTTTTGTGAAAAAAAAAATTCATATACTATATTTTGATCATGTTTTTCTCCCTCTCTCAATTCTGCCAAGATCCTCCCAGTCTCCCTACCCATTCAACATTATGTCCCGTTTTTCTCTTTCAAAACAACAAAAAACAAGAACACAAGAAACACAGACCCCCCAAAAACACAATAAAGGAAACTCGAAATAAAATAAACAAAAGATAAAAAAAAATAACCAAAAAGTGCCAAAACAGCTGTGTGGTGGCGGTGGCTCACGCCCATAGTTCCAACACACAGGAGGCAGAGGCAAGCAGATCTCTATTAGTTCAAAGCCAGCCTGGTGTACAGAGCGAGCTCCAGGACAGCCAGGGCTACACAGAAAAACCTTGTCTTGGAAAGACAAAGCCCAAACAAAGAAAAATAAAACAAAAAAGTCTACAAAAATACTATTAAGTATTTGTATTTGTATTGGCCAACTACACCTGTACATGGGGCATGTCTCACTACCTGCTCATTGTCCAGCTGAGGGTACCTGTGTTCATTTCCACCTACTGACACAACAGTCATCTATGAGTATAGCACTGTGTCATTAGGAGTCATTTTAATGCTGCACTTGTAGCAGAGTAATAGTAGGTCTCTGGTTCTTGGCTGTGTCAGATCAGTTTCCATCTCATGTAATAGGCCTTAAATGCAATTAGAAAGTGATTGATTGTACCCATAACATTTATGTTGTTATAGCACCAACATACCTTGCAGGCACATCATAAAACTTAACTCCAAATGGATCAAGGACCTTAATGGAGTCTATTTACAGACTTCTACACCTTCTACATGCAGCCATCTGGTTTCACAAGAACCATTTTTTTTCTTCAATTCTTTTTTTTCTTTATTGATATTTATTGAGCTCTACATTTTTTTCTGCTCCCTTCCCTGCCTCTCCCCGCCCCCCCCTTAACACTCCCCCAATGTCCCTATGCTCCCAATTTACTCAGGAGATCTTGTCTTTTTATGTTTTCCCATATATATTAGGTCTATGTAAGTCTCTCTCTTAGTGTCCTCATTGTTTAATTTTTCTATGATTATGG
>JAQHUG010000326.1:806476-849033 GCA_028555095.1 Dicrostonyx torquatus | reverse complement strand
GTAGCCAAAGAGTTGTGACATTTACGTGACCTTTGACAACAGCAAAGTGAAGCTAGGATGAGCCCTCAGCCCATAGGAAGCTGTGGTGTAAAGTGGAATAAAACCAAGGCGGAGTAGCTGCAGTCTCTTTGAATCTGAACTGTGATGTAGAATGAGTAATAAATACCCAGAGGCAGAGATATTGGGGTTCAAGCTGAAGATCAGAAAAGTAAACTAAGATCAGAAAACCAAGCCACTAGAGAGCTCTTACCTCTAGGAAATCTTGAGACTGAAAAAAGAGTGAGTTCCTGTTTCATCCTGCCTTATATTCCTCTCTAATGCTGATATTAAAGGTGTGTGTCTCCACTGCCTGGCTTCTAAGGCTGACTAGTGTGGCTGCTTTGCACTCTGATCTTCAGGTAACCTTTATTTATTAAAACAAACAAAATACCACTATATTTCCCCTTTTCTCTCTAAAATTTAAAAAGGCTGTAACTATTATAAGAAAAACTATATACAGTAAGTACAATAACTATACACAGTCTATTTAGGCAGTAAGTACATCAACAGTGACTAGTCCATTTTACATTTGACAAATTCAGAGAAAACACTATCCTGTTTTTACCTAATTTACTTTGTATTATAACTTTCATTACCACCCAAAACTGTCTTTTAATATCTTTCAACCTTATACATTTTACGCTTCTTTAATAAATTTCTATTCTGGGTTGCATAAACAATGAAAACTATAACTATAACCATCTAGTCTTCAACTACCTCAGAGACCCAAGAAGGAAATTGTTGGGTCTGGGGGTCATGCAATGATGGGGAGACAGACCACCAAAAGTCTAATAAACCAGAAGCAAGCTTTATTCCAGAAAAAAAAAGGGGGGAGGGTCATCATGGGACACACAAAGCTTATCATCTATAGCTGTGACCACTGCTGGAATATCGGGCTCCTGAAACTGTGGCAGTAGGGGTTGGTTTTGGGCCTCCTCTTATACTAAATAGCTTTTACAACCTGTAGGTCAGGCTTAAAGTCACATTATATTTTAAGTTTTACAACTTTTGGTTATAGGACGTTAGTATGGTAACTTAGGATTTTTGCGAAAACCCATTCCTTAGAAAGCGCTTTTTACTGTCCCTGAAAGAATGCAAGGCAGAGAGTAGAGTCGCATAGAGGGACAGTTAAAAATTAAGGGAATACAAGCAGAGGGTCCCATAGAGGCAACAGTTAGGAGCTAATCTTTGTCTGCAGTACCTGACTAGCAGGGAAGCTGGGAGGCAGGAGACAATTGTTAAAAGTTTATCTGTCCACATGGCTGCTGAGATGTCTGCTCTTAAGGCAGAAGGTATTTGTTAAAGGTTAGGAGTGGCTGCCAGCTTTATTACTTTTATTCTTCCAAAATGTGTTTGGTCTTACAACTTTATATTTCTGTATTCGTGGACCAGAACCTTTATTTCTATATTCTATTTTTGGTGTCTTCAGAAATAATATTAACTGACTAAGCAGGAAGTATAAACAAGTGACTTCCAAAAATGTGAGAAATGACAGAAGCAACTGCCTGCCTGGACAGTCACCCAGAGTTCTTCTGCAGTGTTGAGTCATCCATCTTTAGCCTAAAGGTTAAAATACTGGGCAGACTTTTCTATGAAGCAGGATTTTTGAAGGACTCTCATGCCTTGTCTTGACAGGGTTTGGCAGTCACTCTCTTTTGTGTTCAATTAGGACAGCATGCTGTCAGCAGTCGAGGCAAGGGCATTTTCTTGCCCAGTGGCTTACTTTTGCCACAAAGAAAGTAAGCTATGTGTGGAGTTTCTTCTCTGAAGTAGATTGGTACTGCTAGGGACAGACATGTATCACCATTTAAAAAAGAGCCCATGTTATTAAAACATCTTAAATGACATATTTTGTAGATCTCCAAAGTGTTTGAAGATGACCTGTCTATCTAAAATATATCTTTTTGATTTTGAAAACATACCTTCTATGACTACAAGTTCAATTGTAATAGGTGACTAATTACTAACCTGCATATCCATATTATCCTAAACAGTTGGTAATAATAACCTTCAAGAACTAGAAAGTCACATTACATTGTTAAATGAGCTATATAGGTACAATATCTTGAACAAGATTAGAAACATATATACAGTATATTTTAACAAAAATAATCCTAAATTTGTGTCAGTATACAAAGTTTGTATAAAATATACAAAAGTTCAATTCAATGTAAAAGATTTAAAACTAGTAGTTGCTTTTTAAAAGTAGATTCAGTAATTTACCTTTTTATCTTATCTATAGCCTCCCTTTTTTCTTTTCAGAGTAGATTCAATAATCTACCCTTTTATCCTATCATATCTATATCCCCTTTTTTCTTTTCAAAGCAAGAACTCTGAATCTAATCTGTCCTTTGTTCAACTTTCCTCCTGACCATAAGAATAACAACTTATAACTAACACACTAAACAATGACAAATATCTGTAACCCATTGAATGACTAAAAATCACCTACCCCACCTCTTGGGAATGTGGGCGTTGTATCGTTAAATTTACTTCATGCTGTCTGGGGGCGATGGTATCTTTAGGGGATCCTGAAAAGAAAATTTGGGGTTAATTGCCAAGTAAGGCCTGGGAGAAATAGCTTTATCATTTGTTCTCCCGACTCTGCGTAAAGTTCAGGACTTGTCTCAAGTCCTGGCTAGAATACTCTGTGAGACTGGATCATATCAGCTAGTCACCTCAAATTGTTCTGAGCACTTCATAGTCCAAAGT
The DNA here is from genome assembly GCA_028555095.1 of Dicrostonyx torquatus. NCBI lineage: Eukaryota > Metazoa > Chordata > Mammalia > Rodentia > Cricetidae > Dicrostonyx > Dicrostonyx torquatus. The sequence goes on along the minus strand of JAQHUG010000326.1, from coordinate 846,282 downwards.
TGATCTTTAGGTGGTGTTTTCCAGCTTAGTGGTGTTATCATATTTCTGGAGGAATCGTTGTAGGACCCTATCCTCCTTTGGAGACTTCAGAGGTCCCTGTGAGGTGAGCTCTTGGTTCACTGCACAAAACTGATGGAGACTCAAACCTGAAATCATGTACAGGAAGGAAGATGAAGCCTTTTTCTAGAATTAGTTCATACTCTATGACCATTAATATCATGAGAAAAAGTTTATTTATATATATATACATATATAAAATATAAATATATAAAAAGTTTATATATATATAAATCTTATATCTTAAGAAAGGTGGTTAAAGAGTCAATATAAAACCAAAAGTTTATGAGATTAGTGTCAATAGAATGGTCCTTAAATACTTGTTTTTCTTATGTGCCATATCAGGTGGCTCTTCTGACATGAGACAGATTTTAGATTTGACTTTAATAAGCATGCTTGGGTTTAGACAAGGAAAGAGCCACACTCCAACTACATAGCTGGCTTTAATTTTTAATTGAGTTGGGACTTCAGGAAGACCATTTTCATTATATGTCTGTAGAGAATAGCAGAAACAAACATTTGGGAAGTTTTATAAATTTTATCCTGTTAGAAATGTGATATACCAATAGGCCAATTTATTCTTGGGACATTTTTTTCTGCATGATTTGTCTCTTTTCTTCAGATATCTCCTTGGTCCAGTGGTCTTCAGATCCTTAGCTGGTTACATTTATTCTCCTGAAATGAGCAAAACAAAACCCTTCCCCAACCCTAATTTTGGGGAGATTCTCTTTTGGCAAGTTATTTCTGATCAAATGAAAAGCATTTTTTAGTTTTATAGGTTAGTTTAGATTAAACAACTGTGTTGTTTGATGAATTATCTCTTTTAATTAAGATGTGTCGCTTGTTCAAATCAAATCTTTATCAATTTTCATGGTATCCGTAGCTTTTCTGCTCCTGTGGAAACAAAAGCAAAACCCTTTTGATGTGTGATTTCTTTTGTATATGTGTTGCTTTTATTGGCTAATGAATAAAGCTGTTTCAGGTAATGGCTTAGCAGATTAAAGCCAGGTCAGAAGTCCAAACCGAGATACAGAGAAAAAGAAGGCAGAGTCAGGTCAGATGCCAACTAGCTGCCGAGGAAATATGTAGAAAATGAGGTAATGCCATGGCCACATGGCAATATATAGGCTAATATAAATTAGTTAATTTAAGATATAAGAAATACTCCTCAGCCTTTGGCCAAACAGTATTGTAATTAGTATAGTTTTTGTATGATTATTCAGGTCTGGGTGACTGTGAAATGAAAGTACAATTTCTGTTTGCACTTCTTCCCCCAAAGTAATACAAGTCCTGGTTTCCATTCTGAGGTCAGTACATCTTTAAAGTATATTGGCTGATTTGAATCTGTTGTTTTGTCAGTGTCTTTCCACAGCTGCTGTTCCTTTTTCATTAGCATTTAGAAAGCTGAAAGTTAGTAAAGCATTATGCAGTCTATTTCTGGGGGTATTTATCATCCCTTTTTGTTTATTTAACATTTGCTTTAGAGTTTGATTTGATCTTTCTATATATAGCTGCCTGGCCTGTAGGATTTTGTGGTATACCAGTAATATGCTTTATATTATAATCAGAAAACTGTTTTATTTTCTTAGAGACATATGTTGGAGCGTTGTCTGTCTTTATTTGTACAGGACCTGTGCGGGCCATAACTTCTAGTAAATGTATGATTTCCAAATCAGTTTTTTTTCCTAACTCAGAGCAGTTGCCCATTGAAAACCTGAACAGATATCAATGGTGTGATGTACATAGTTTAGTTTTCCAAATTCTACAAAATAGGACACATCCATCTGCCAGATTTCATTCCTTTGAGTACCCTTTGGGTTGCTTCTTGCAGGTAGTAGTGTTTGTCGTATAAAGAACAAATAGGACATTTCCTTAATTTTTTTGGCTTGTTGCCACATGATGGAAGTCTTTTTTTTTTAAAAAAAAAAAAAACCTTTGCTGTTGGTGTGATGTTTTTTAAGAAATTCTGAGGTCTTCAGCACATTTCCAATCAGTAATTGATTGATTTCTGCATTGCCTTGTGTAATGACGCAAAATAATCCTACACCAGTTTGATTAAAAGGGGTATTTTATTGGAGGGGATAAAACTTACAGATCAATGTCCCAAACCACAGTCCTCTGGTCGCAAACAGGAAACAGTCTAGCAGTCAGAACGGGAGCCGGAAGCAAGAGAGAGTGAGTGGAGCGCTGACGCTGCTTTTTAAAAATGAAACCATGCCCCAGTGGGCTGGTATCTCAAAAGCCATTGGCTGAAGGCAAGAGAGCTCCCACAGCACTTGTGCTAGAGGACCTGGCAGACCTGAATGGGATTGGGTATGTTATGTATATGGAATGATTCCTATTCCTGGTTGTATCTTGTAATTGAATAAATAATAAAGTCAAATTTGTATCATCTGGTATAAATTTAGCAACTTCAATATGCATAATAACTCTTTCTGCATATTGCCTATTGGTAACTATGTTGAGAGGTTCTTTAAAATCCTTTAGTACCATGTGAATAGCATATAATTCTGATTTTTGGACAGAGTCATAAGGGCTTTGATCCACATTACTTAAATTTTCTGATTTGTAGCCTGCCTTTCCTGGTTTATTTGCGTCAGTATAGAATGTAGGGTCTGCAGTTATTGGTATTTCCTATACAATGTGAGGAAGGATCTACGTAGTTCTCTTTATAAGTTGAATTCTCTTGCTTTTTGGGATGTTTCTTGTTAAGTCTCCCAAAAAATTACTGCAAGCTCTTTGTCACAGGGTTGCTATAGGAGAATGTTTGGAAAGTAATATTACCAGAATGCAGTTAAGATTCGGATCCACATGATCCACATGTGCCTTCTGTAATTTATTTTCTATCAAAACCAATTCTCTCTCAGCTCCAGCTGATAATTTCCTGGGACTGTTTAAGTTCTTGCCATCATCTAAGGTTTTGTTTTAATTAATTAGTTCATCAGTTTTTTTTCCCAATAGCGGGTCTTAAATGGGAACTATCTCCTAGCAATCTTTGGAAGTCGTTAAGAGTCTGCAATTGATCTCTCCTAATTTGCACCTTTTGGGGTTTAACTTTTTGTAAACCATTTTATAGCCTAAATAATTAATAATAAAATCTCTTTATGTTTTTTCAGGAACAATTTGTAATCCTCAACAAGGCAAAATTTTCTTACCTCTTCAAACATTCTTTCTAAAGTATCTATGTTTGAATCAGCTAATAAGATGTCATCCATGTAATGGTAAACTAAAGGTTGAGGAAATTGCTTATATATCATCTCTAGCAGCTACCCTACAAAATAAAGGCATAGGATGGGGCTCTTTAACATTCCCTGTGAAAGAACCTTCCATTGATATCTCTTAGATTGAGAATTATTATAAGTAGACACCGTGAAGGCAAATTTTTCTCCGTCTTTTTCTTGTAAAGGTATAGTAAAGAATCAGTCTTTTAAATCAATAGTTACAAGCGACTGTCCTTTAGGTAATAGAGAAGGTAAAGAAATGCCAGACTATAGAGAGCCCATTAGTTGAGTCTCCTTATTAACAGTTTTTAAATCTGTTACCATTCTCCATTTTCCAGATTTCTTTTTAATAACAAATACAGGAGAATTCTGAGTTCTGTTTGATTCCTCAGTATGTCGAGCATCAAGTTTCTCTTATACCAGCTGTTCTAAAGCCTGCAGTTTCTCTATTTTTTCCTTCTCTCTCTCTCTCTCTCTTTGTTTTTTTTTTTTTTTTTTTAAAACAGAGTTTTGCTGTTGTTTTAGAACCTGTCCTGAAACTAGCCTTGTAGACTAGGCTGGCCTTGAGCTATCAGAGGTCTGCCTGCCTCTGCCTCCCGAGTGTAGTTTCTCTATTGTTAAAGGCCATTGCTTAACTCATATAGGTTTGTCTGTCAGCCTTTTTAAAGGTAGAGCTGCTGGGCCTTTGGAAGACAAGCAGTTTCTGTGCCCTGTTCTTGTATAATTTGAATGGTCAGTGACTGTTCTTTAAAATATCTTGTAAAAATTTTCCCAGAAATGTATGTTAATTTGTGGTTTGTTTCTAAGACTGAGAGAATGTTAATCTTAGCATTCCATTGTTGTAACAAATCATGTCCCTACAAATTCATTGCTATGTTAGCAATATATGGCCTTAGTTTTCCTCTCTATCCTTCTGCCTGATGCATTCAACCCATCTGATGCTCTGTTATACCTGAAAAGTTCCATTCCCTAAAAGCTGAACATTTACCTCCTGAAGAAGCCAATTTGGATACCAAGATTCTGTCAAACTATTGTTATATCCATCCGCACCTGTGTCTACCAGACCTTCAATGACAATGTCATTTATTCATATTTTTAATTTTGGTCTTTGTTCATTTACAGAAGTTTGCCAAAATACCCACTTTATGGTTTCTCCTGAATTTTTTGTTCTTTCTTCTGTAGTTGTTCTGTTATCCAGAGCAGTATGGTTTCTTACAATAGGCATTATGTTCTTTAATTGATGTGAGAAGAATTTCCTTTACAATGTCAGAAAATGGGCCGGGCCGTGGTGGCGCATGCCTTTAATACCAGCACTCGGGAGGCAGAAGCAGGCGGATCTTTGTGAGTTCGAGACTAGTCTACAAGAGCTAGTTCCAGGACAGGCTCCAAAGCCACAGAGAAACCCTGTCTCAAAAAACCAAAAAAAGAAAAGAAAAAAAGAAAATGACTGAACCAGATTTGGCATAGGTTCAAGAACTTTGTGCTCATGGCAAAGGGTTACCTTGTATATCTCTTGTTGATCTACATTCATTAGTCCAGTGCCTGCTTTTGCCACCTTCTGTATAATCCGGAAGGGAGGAGCATTCTGTTTTGGATTATGTTTAGAATAAACATTGTTTCCTGGAACACCCAAATAAAGCTTCTTTATCTCATCTGTAAACTTTAACACTGACTTGTGGTACATTTCTACTTTTGTCACGCTTGACATGATAGTCCTAATTCACTGAGTTTGTGTCTGCTTGTGCCACTGGTACCTGCTCGCTTATGGTACCTCAGTGGTTAAGAGTGCCCTTTACTCTTCGAGAAGACCTGGGTTCAGTTCCCAACACCCACATGGCAAACCACAACAGTCTGTAACTCCAGTTCCGGGAGATCCAGTGCCCCTTCTGGCCTTTAGGGCATCTGACACACACACAGTGTATATACATCCATGGTGACAAAACACATGCATAAGATAAGATAAATCCTTAAAAAAAAAAAAAAGACAGCAAGTACCTTGAGAATTGTCTGTGTGTGCTGGTTTTGTTGGTTTTGCATATTTCTGTTGTAATGTATTAAACAAGTACTCTCACTAAGCTGTCTCGAAAAACCAAAAAAAAAAAAAGATAGGCTGCTCTACTAGGAAGAAGGGGCTGTATCCATAGCCCCTTGCCCCTGTTTTCTAGTTTTTAGTGCTAAACAGAGTAGCATAAAGTCTAACAAAGGCTTAAAAATAAGAGATTCCAGACCCACAGTGAGGTAGTACAGCAGGTAAAGGAACTTGTACAGAGCCTTACCTGTATTCATTGCCACCATCCATCATGGTGGAAGTAAAGAAATGACTTCAGAGGTTGTCCTCTGACTTCCACATGAAGGTCATGATGTCAGTGCCCCCAGTAAGGAAAGAGTGCCTGAATAAATGGGAGAATGTAATTTAAAAAGTAAGAGGTTTCTCTTCGGAGTTTTGGTGGGTTTTTTTTGTTGTTGTTTTTTTGTTTTTCGAGACAGGGTTTCTCTGTAGGCTTTGGAGCCTTTCCTGGAACTAGCTCTTGTAGATGAGGTTGGCCTCAAACTCACAGAGATCCACCTGCCTCTGCCTCCCAAGTACTGGGATTAAAGGCACGTGCCACCACTGCCTGAGTCTCTTCAGAGTTTTGGTTCATTTGCAGGTAGGCTGCTCTAAGCCGGGCGGTGGTGGCACGTGCCTTTAATCCCCGTACTTGGGAGGTAGAGGCAGGCGGATCTCTGTGAGTTTGAGGCCAACCTGGTCTACAAGAGCTAGTTCCAGGAAAGGCTCCAAAGCCACAGAGAAACCCTGTCTCGAAAAACCAAAAAAAAAAAAAAAAAAAAAAACCCAAACCAAAAAAACCATACGCTGCTCTAATAGGAAGAAGGGTGGATGTAAACAATCTGAGTGTAAATCCTAAGGTGCACACTCCAAAGTGTGGCTCTCATCAAATCCAAGTGTATTTTGTGGCATTCCCTAGCCATTCTTATGATAAAACCTCATTAAAGGAGTAACAATTCTCTAACTTGTGTTTGCATCTCCCTCCTAATGGTTGATGTTACTAAACTTCCCACAAGATGGCAGACCAGACCCCTTTTCACATGGTAGATGTCAACCACCTTTTAAAACACCTTGCTCATGCCCTTGATTACTCTTCAACCCTTTTCCTGTTGTTCTAGGTGGGCAGTATCCAACCGAGAAATGCTCATAGCCCAGAACAGCTCCTTGGAATTTAAGCTACATCGACTGTACTTTATTAGCTTGTTAATGGGTGGAACTACAAATCAGCGGGAAGCCTTACAGTATGCGAAAAATTTCCAGCCATTTGCTTTAAATCATCAAAAAGGTGAGTCTGGAGTCAGACCTGTTTTCCTTTTACTTTGGGGAGGGAGCCTGCACAGGGTAGGGAGAGTACAAGGAACTGAGACAGTCTCTCAGTAGTCCAAGCTGGTCTCACACTGATTTTCCTGTGTCAGCCTCCAGAATGCTGGGAATACAGAGGAGCACCAACCAGCATGGCTTAAGTCAGAGATTTTTAATGTTTGGAAGGAGCCAGTAGCCACCAGATGTGTCTGCCATACACATTTTCTAACGAATAAAATTGTTGGGATAACTGGTAATGCAAACATTGCACACTGACACTAGAGCAGCAGTACAGCATTGAAGCCAGAGACATTGCAGAGTGAGGGATTCCTTAATGTAAGGACACTGGCAAGACCCAGGTGTGGCATGCTCCTCCTTGGACACTCCGGTATCACCACATGCTGCTTTCACGTGTCAGTGTGGTGAGTATGGCTACTTCTTCACCAAACATATGTGATAGTATAAAACTAGGAATTCCAAGTTCAGTTTTTCCACTGCTTCCTTTTTCTCATCCTCTCCCAATACTGTGTCCTTAGTTTAAGGAGAGGGCCAAGATTAGGGACCAGAATGCTTGCATTATTTTAGGATATGCTACATGGGCTGGAGATGTTCTTAACTTTCCCAGCCAATTGTTCACAAGTATATGCTATTTCAGACCCGACTGTGCATTCCTCCACTTTGCTGATGCTTTTTCTTTTAGACATTCAGGTATTGATGGGAAGCCTCGTATACCTGAGACAAGGGATTGAGAATTCACCATATGTTCACCTACTTGATGCAAATCAGTGGGCTGACATCTGTGACATCTTTACGCGGGATGCTTGTGCCCTCCTGGGGCTCTCTGTGGAGTCTCCTCTCAGTGTCAGGTGCAGTAATGGCCCTGCTTGCTCTGAAATGGGCACTGTATTGGGCATCTTTTCTTGTTGCCTTTATGATTAAACAAGTAGACAAGTAGATTGTGTTGTCTTTCTGCAGAAGGGTATAGTGCTTGCCATAGTTGGCAGTGACACAGTTTTAAGGCAGCTGTTCTCCAAGTGTGTTCTGGGAACCAGAGTCGTCCAGAACCCTTTTTCCACTGCTGACTTTTGCACAGATGAGGGTCTGTGTTGTGGGGCCATTGACACTGGCCTATCCTTACTACCCTGCTGACTGCCTATGAAATGCTTGTTGAGCTCTACAATGCCTTGGGTAGGCAGTAAATACTTAGTTTAAGTTGACATCTGTATCTACATCTTTTAGCATTCTGTGTGACATAATAGAGCATTTGTATAAAACAGTGATTATTGAGACAACATACCTGTATATTGAGTTATGAATTGTCTTGTTACAAAATATGGTGTTTGTTGTAGCATATTACTTTAACAATGTAAAGACATGTTACATTGTTTCTCCTTGCCTGCCTAAGGTCCTGGTCGATGTAATTAAAAGCTGAGCAGCTGTAGCCATGCAGTAGAGGGGATAGGCAGAGAGGATAAGCAGGAGGTGGAATCTGGGTTTAAGAGAGAAGAGGGAACAAGGTTAAAAAAGAGGGAGATGAAGCAGTGAAAGTAGGACATAGAGAATGAAAGAAAGGTAAAAAAAAAAATCTGAGACAAAAGGTAGATGAAGAGAAACAGGTTAGAATGAGTTACAAGAGTTAGTGGGACAGCCATGAGTGAGCTAAGGGCAAGCATTCATAACTGATTAGTCTGCATGTCATGATTTGGGAACCCAAAAGAAAGCTGCTATAGTTTTTACCCTGAATAATTTGCAACTGACACTTCAATATAGTATGTTTATTATGATTTTAAATGAATTGGTGTGTTTAATTTCTAACATTAAGTGATGTCATCCACAAAACCAAAACCACAGTTATTCACATTCTGGATTTTACAGCTATTTTTCCAGTGAACGAAGTAAGCTTGTCACATTAAAGGAAGCAAGTGATGCCAAATTTGTGTATCTTTTAACACAATGATGAAGGTTATGTTGAAAGTTTGGTTATGAACTTGTAAAGGCTTTTCTGATGAGTTTGGTGATGTGATTGTAGATTTTTTTTTTAAACGTTGTAAACTGGAAGGAAAACTGGAAGGTTTAATTCGTATAACCTTACAGAATTATACTTAGAGAGACAGGCTCAGAAGTGTGAAGGCACGGCCACTGGGCCACTGTGACGGGAAGCACATCAGCACTTCCTTCTTGTACTTCCCTCCTTTGAACTGATGGAGTTGGTGCTTCTTAGAATGGTGGCTCCTCCCTTTCAGCACCGAGTGCCAGAGCTGCCTTTCTTTTGATAGCGTTGAACCAATTATTCTCTCTAGTTGCTGAAGAGTTAAATGAAAATTAAACCATCCAATCAGAAGACAATTTTGCTCCCCCCCCCCAATTTCTCCCATTCTGGCTAAGCTTATGGTAGCCCTAGGGTTTTATGTTTTTGTTTTGTTTTTGTTTTTTTGTTTTTTTTGTAAAGGGGATTTTTTTTTTCCCTAGTAACTACAGAAAATAACTGAGGGCTGGGAGCAGGAGGATGAGGGAGAAAATCCGTTTATTTTTCTTTTAGAGGAAAGAGTTGCCAGGGTCTGTGCTTTGGGGTTGGCACCTTTGGGTGTTGGCACTGATGCTTCCTCTTTTGCCCTCAGTTTCTCAGCAGGTTGTGTGGCACTGCCCGCACTAATTAACATCAAAGCTGTGATTGAGCAGAGACAGTGTACTGGAGTTTGGAACCAGAAAGACGAATTACCTGTGAGTTCTATTGACAATTTATTTACCCTTCCCTCTTTAGAAAATGGGCATTTTAAGAGTTAAAAGTGGCCAATATGCCATTTAATCAGGAAACACTATTGTAGCCATTCAGCAGGTTTGTTTTGTTTGTTTAAATGCACGTAACATGGGTGAAAAATAAGGTCGGGAATATAACTTTGGGTCCAGCACCACTCTCAAAAGGAAACAAATCAATTAACTAATTAAAATTAAACTAGGTATGAGGGAGTAATGATACACACTACTAATTCCAGCACTCAGGAGGTGCAGGGGCAGGCAGATCTCACAGTTGAGACCCCGTCTCAACAACAACAAAAGCCAAAACAAGAAAATAGATATGTAGGACAAAGAATCTTTTGGAGACACTGGAGGAGTGTATCAAATTTTGACGTCAAATTTCAGTTGCAAGCTGATGAACACAGACCTCAGAAGTGGGAGAGTTGTGTTTTCTAGTAAGCTCACTTATGGACAGCAGTTTACCTGTAAAAAGAGGGCCCCTTCTCTTTATGGGCTACTGAAGCCTAGAGGTGGCAGGCACACTGTGGCTGCCATAGTGGTTATGATACGAGGCGCAGAGTTTATTGTATGTGTTTCCTCTGGCAGAGAGGACACTAAGACTTTAGGTTACATTTACCATTTCTGATGCAGTTGTGTCCAGACCCTGGAGGACATAGGTTTGTCTGCAGTTGCTTTGTCCTTCCAGCTGTAAGCCTGTCAGTTGATTGCATCAACTTCTACGAGCTTGTTGAAGATGGTTTGTTATTGAAGGCCTGGGTGTCCTCCCAGTGCTCCATGAGGTCAGGACAGAAGCAGCATTCCATCCTATTGCTGCTGCTGCTGGAACAAAGGAAAACACTCAATGCTGTGAGAAGGTTCCCAGCACTGGCAGTTTTATGGTCATGCTGTGAGCATCTTTGAGACTTGCACACTGAAGTAGAGCAATTGGTAGGATCCCAACTGAAAGTGTACACTTGGGGCTAGGGAAGCAATAGGAGTAATCTTTCCTCATGATTGCTTTGATGTACTTTTGTCCTCTTTATTCTTTTTTAAAGATATTCTTACTGTATGTCCACTCCTACTGTATGTCCAGTTTAGGTTTCCTCTGATCCTCCTGTACTGGGTTTATAGGTCTGTTCTGCCATTTTTGCAGTACTGTAGTTTGGACTCAGGTCCCTGTGAATACTAAACTCCATCCCCTACCCTTTGTCAGTTTTTCCTTAAAGAACCTTATTAATGGGTCTATTTTATTTTTATTTTTTAAGTCAGTGTGTCTCTGTGTCCATGGCTGGCATGGAACTCACACTCAAATCCCCTTTCTCTGCCGGGATTAGAGATGTGTGCCATCATACCTGGCAGTAAATGAACGTTTAGAACAGTAACTATTACAGAGTGAGAAGGAAAACTGTATATTGAAGCTCTGGTGTGAAGCATCTTCTCTGCTAGATGACTTCTATATGATTTGGTATGTTTGTGGCAAAAACGTAATGGTGATACCATGCAGTGAATTTTAATATACAAATCACAAAAGATCCTGTTGAGACTTAGCTTAAGCTGGTACTGGTGGTGCAAGTCTGTACTTCCAGGTACTTTGGAAGTTGAGGCAGAGGTATCTCAAGTTCAAGGCCTGCCTAGACAACTTACTGGGATCCTATCACAAGAATGAAAAAAAAAAAAGGCATGTGCATAAGAGACAGGGCAGGGTTGGGGGTAGGGTGAAGTACTGGCTTAAAGCTGCCTGCCCATGTGCAGAGCCCTGCATTGGATTTCCCACTACTTCAACAACAACCAAAAAAAAAAAAAAAAAAAAGGAAAAGGGGGGTGGGTAGACAAAACTTGCCTCACCTCCCTGAACAGTCAGAGTATCACAAGCCTGTAGTTACATTCTGATAAATTTTCAAGGTGTTTAGTTCAGGGATATGGCTTAGTGGTGGTCACTCATGGACCAGGATCTGAGTTTGCTGCCTGGTACCACTGAAAAATGGTGTTAGCTTCTGAAGCATTGTATTTGATTCCCTAAGACCTCAGAATCTGGTTTACAAAGTAGTAGTGTACTTTTGCAGACCAGTTTACCTCAACTTTGAATCCTAAGGCTTCCCTTTCTTTGAGACAGTTGCACAGAGTCACTCCAAACAGATGGGCTTGCTGCACAGTATGTGGTAATGTGGGTGGCTTTCAGGGACTAACTAGCCTTTCTGCATTTTCTTTTTCTAACAGATTGAAGTGGACCTTGGTAAAAAGTGCTGGTATCACTCCATATTTGCCTGCCCCATTCTTCGTCAGCAAACAACAGATAACAATCCACCCATGAAATTGGTTTGTGGTCATATTATATCAAGAGATGCCCTGAATAAAATGTTTAATGGTAGCAAGTAAGTGTCTGATTTCTTAAGCATTAAATACATCTTTTTGCATGAAGATGTAATAAGGACAAATAAATTATGAATTATATATTTATTTAGTTTTTCATTTGTTTGTTCGTTTTTGTTTTTTGAGACAAGGTTTCTCTGTATAGCCCTGGCTGATTTATAGATCAGGCCAACATCAAACTCAGACATCTGTCTGCCCCTGCCTCCCAAGTGTTGGCACTAAAGGTATACAGCACCATGCTCAGCCCATAACTATATTCAGAAATTAGTTTAACTATTCATCGAAAGTGGCTAATATCTAATCTGTTTGCGACATCTAATTAGTTTAATCTGCTCAAGGGTTTGGTGATTAGAGTTATAAATGTAGTCTGATTCCCTCCAAGGTCTTAAGAGTAATGTACTAAATATACCCTTTTCCTCCTGTGGTTTCATTTTATCAGTTAGGGATTTATTTTGGAGTTTTTTATATGCTGCAAAAGAACCGTTTGTTATTGGTGTTAAAATTACCAGAATAGCATGGTGTGATTATACATGCTTATAGTCCCAGCATTTGAGTAGCAGAGGCAGGAGGATCTAGAGAGTTCAAGATCATCTTCAACTACATAGCAAGTTGGAGGGGCCATCCTGAGCTACGTGAGATTGTTTCAACCTACTTCCTGCCTTCACCCTCCCCAAAAATGTAGGCTACTCTGCAGTATGGGATATGATTATTTATTTGGTTTCCTATTGATGAATACAGTGCCAGCGTGTGTTCTCCACCTGTGGTAAATTCCTGCCATTGTAATCATGGTTCAAAGTACATAGACACTGGTAATTTTTATAGATAATGAGCCCAATTTTAAAAAAAAAGTCTCAAAGGTATTCTGGCCTAGGCAGTTATTGAAGTCTTCACTGGTGTTGCTTCTGGACCCTTTCCTGGGAGGGCTCCTGCTTGAAAGAAACTGTTTCTGCCCTTCCCAGACCACACAGAAACCCTGACAGTGCAGATCACTGGTGACCTGCAGTGTTGTCACTGATGGGTGTGTGGGCTGTTCCTGGTGCAGGCTTGGCAGCTCACAACATATCTGCTGTCCTTGAATAGATTATACAGTTCACACATTTGAAATTCAGTTAGGGGCAGGTGCAATGTAAACCTTGGTGGGCTTGGGTGGTTAGATTTACTTCTGAAATTAAGGAATCAGTTTTCAGAAAATTGTCTTTGCTTCACCTACAAAATCATTTTCACCAGTTACTAAGTATTGAAGAGGCTTTCAGGTGAAGATCTGACTGAGGTTTATTTTCCATGACCCTCCAAAGCGTGGCTGGCAGTTACATTAAGGGGGCGTAATTAATCCTCCAGGCAAAATAAACATATAAGCTGTGCTTCTGCACATGTTGTACCTAAGTGCTGGTGCTGACCTTTTTCCTTGACCATTCTTTTCTCTCTTATGTTTAGATTAAAATGTCCATATTGCCCAATGGAACAAAGTCCAGGAGATGCCAAACAGATATTTTTCTGAAGAAATGAGTTTGTTTGCAATTTGTAAGTGAAACTGAATTATGGGTACATTCAAGACGAGTGATCCATTGACTGCAGCTATCCAAGGACTGCCGGGTTTATAAGCTGTGCTCCAGAAGCTACTGACATGCTAATGTGCACGAGGGCGTGCTCCAGATGGTGTTCCCTAGGGCTTTTATCACTCTTGGTCTCCGTTTCTGATCAAGTAAACACACCAGCAGTTGCCATTCAGTGCAGGTTTTGTACTTACTATATGGTGATTTTTGTTACTGAAAAGCAGAAACAGAAGTTGACCTTCCTGACTTGTGTTTAATATTCCTGCTTTTACTTCTGTCATTTTCTTGATAATTGTGAGCTTGAGCGTGTTTGTGGAAGAACTTTTTTTCTTGTTATATATACATAATTAAATGAAAATTCTTCATAGGAGTTTGACAAATTGAATTGTGGTTATACAACGAATTTGCTTTTTTGTTTTGTTTTGTTTCTTTTTGGCTTAAGGAAGAAAGCTGTGATAAATTCCAGATTTGTGTAGCTTTTTGATGTTTTTTTTCTGCTCCAGCTCTTGCTTCAAAGTCAGCACGCTTGCATTTGAGTTCTATCTATAGCCCAGCAGGCTTCCTGTTTAAAATCCCATCATGGATTTAGCCGGCAGATGTGAGAATGGAAGGGATATTACTGGTTCTTTGCTTTTATTACCAAGAGGTGCTTTTTAAAAAGTATATTTAATAAATGGAATTCTGAAGTTAGGGTGTTACTAAGTTGATACATGCTCTTTCCGTCTTAGCACCCTGTCCTTTGAAATCTGCCTTCAAGTTGCCTGGGTATCCCAGTAGTCAGTCGTTCCTCACAGACACACAGTGTTGTGCATGTGCTATAAATATGTGCACCAGCATCAAGCATTGTGTATGTGGAAGGGAAAAAGCATGTTCCAGTTCTAAATGCAGTTGCCAGATTCATCACTTCAGGTCATTAAGGGTAGACGCTAGCACCTCCTGTACTGTGGCCATGTTGTTCTGTGTTGGATTAGATATTGTTCACGCCTCTAACCTGTAGCGTCTTCTTGAGTTGACTGTGGACCTGTAGAGTAACCAAATGGCTACAGATAATGTCTTTTCTTTTGTGAAGTGTCTTCATTTAATGCACTCTCCAGAAAGAGCCTTGCATAAGAGTTATTTTCTGTATGAAGAACTACATGGCAAAGACTTCTGTGGACATAATTCTGACTTAAACCCATGAAATACTTCACCTTGGGAAGAGTGCTGTGTGAAAATCACCAAATAGTCTACAACTTTGTTTCATCTGACATAGATCTGAACATCAACATAGGAGTACTTTCACGAGAAGATGAGGAAGTTGTAAACACAGAAGCAAAGAGAAACGTGACTCTTCCTATTTTAAACTACAGATGGACTCGGTTTAAGGGAACGGGGATAACAGCTTTGGTGCTAAGTTAATTAGAAATTGCTGGCATTCACAGTGGTGTACTAGCCTGGATGGTTTGCTGAAATGTTTACCTGGGAGAGCTGGCATTTGCTTGTGAAGGGAAAGAATAATTCTCAGAAAATCCCTGTGGAATGACCTTGTGGTCACTTTCATGTTGATGGCTCCTGTGTGCTGTGTTGCTTAGCCAGGATCATGATTGGCCCATCTCAGAGTGCATGCATTGGTCAAACTCAGCCTGGTTCACATGACTTCTGCTTCATTGTGGGATGCTCTGTAAAGTCCCCCATACCCCATGAAGCAGTGAAAGAGGAGCAGAAATGGCTGTGAACTGCAGAAGAAAAGGCATAGTGCCAGGCAGTATCCTGTTGAGGGTGTAAACTTGTTTACTATATATAAGTTTTCCTTTGAATTAAATTCTAGAGTGTCAGGCTTTTTTTTTTTTAAATAAATAACTGTTATTCCTAAGCCAAATTTAGTTTTTAGGGTTTTTTTTCCCCATAACTTATTCTTACCTTCCAACTTCAAACGTCTATATGACATTTAGACTTCACATAAAATTTGTGTGATACAGACATGTTCTTGAGGCTGGTGGCAAGTCCTTTTTGGAAGCAAGACCCTTCAAAGAGTTGGCTCAGGCCATTTTAAGGACATAGGCTCTGCCTGGTCCTCCTGGTGCTGTGAGTCACATTGGCAGTTTCTTGTGAAGCTCATGAAACTTTAAATGAAAGAATGAGTTTAGCAAGTGTTTGGTCTTACAGCTTCCTCAGTAAGGGCTTATATATAGCCCCAGTGGTCAAGGGCCAAGAATAGAAACTTGATCTGACGTTTTACCGTGAAAATTAGGTTCTAGGCTCTTCTTTACATGTGTGGACTTTAAATCTATGAGAGACTGACTGCAGCAGAGGTGGATCTGAAGAAGCCAGACCTTGACCAAAGATACTGAAGTACAACATTAGGACCTTTATACTCTAGAACCTCCTTCACAGTGGTGTAAGAACATGCCATCACTGATGCCATGCTCATGCTAGCATGCAGGAGGATGCCGTCTGTCTCTTTCAGCCTCTTAGTCACATGGGTAACAGGCATTGGAAACAGCCGTAGCTTCTTTGAGAGCCATTTCCTTTCCCAGTAGTGGACCAAGGCCGCTATGGGACTCTGCTGAACCAATAAAACCATACTAGCAAATGTTTAGATTCTGGTGTAGCCAGAGCTTCTCCGCAGTGGCTGAAGTTGTCGTTTCCTCTCCTCTGTGTGGTCATCACAGATGCCATTTCTGTTCAGTGATGATTATAGAGACTTTTAATACATAAATGAACGGGTATTGGTGCCTCTTTATTTTTAAAAAATTGAAGAAAAAGAGCCACCTCATATTCAGAGAGTATGTGTTTTGTGAGTGTGTGAGCATTTAATTGAAAATAAGAAAGTAAGAAAGTAAATTTTTCGTTTTACTTTTTCCACAGCAGCTAATGTGTAGGGAGACATTAAACCCACACCGAATCATGTGGGGATGGGGATCCCCCAGTCGTCCTCTCCAGGTAGCCAGTCCCATAGGCTGTGCAGCTCAGATTCCTTACTTTAATGCTGTGTATTGTTTCCACCTCAGTGATGACAGCCTTTAGGACAGTGTCAAAAGCCAAGAGCTCTTGGATTATCTGCACAATTCTAGCTGCTGGAAGACTACACAAGCCCTCTGGTTTCCCAGCTCAACCTGTGTTTAAGTAGACTGACAATGATGCTGTCCATCTCTTTAGTCTGCCGACTCAGGTTATCTTCAGGGAAAGTATGGAGATGTGCTTGTTCGGTTCATCTCTAGGATGTGTATGGTGAAGACAAACCAAATACTTTTCACCATTGAACTGTCTGTACATTATCTTGGGGGACACAGAGAGGGGATATGTAGCAAGGACCACATACAAAGGTTGGTGTTTCATAAGCCTGCAGCTGACGGGTTACATGTGGTAGGTACTGCAGTGTTCACCATAAGCAGGTACAAGCTCCATTACCTTTCCATTCTGAATTACAATTGAGTAGATACCAAAAACAGAGTGGCAAATGTATCTTAGTAGCAGATGAGGCAGTTTTAGGGCGAATTTTTCACTGTTGATTTTACTTCAAGATGTAGCAAGAGAAAATTTTTTAAGGTGTTTTTAAGCTGTAGCAGGCATATACTTCATTTACTTCCAAAGAGGAAAAAGCAGCTAGACTCGCTCATAGCACGTGCTTCGCTCCATGGTATGGGTGGATACCTACACTTTTTAGTAGCCGACTTAAGCCACTCCCAGCCAGGCAGGTGTGGGCTTCTGTAGGATTTAGTGCCTGAACATTTCTTTTGGGAAGGGGCTGGAGTGAATGTCCTGGGATGGGAGGGAAGCAGAAGGACACAGGAGTGCGAGTGAGTGTGCATGTGTGGAAATTCCCCATCACCCCGAAAGCTAGCAAGCAACTGCTGTTGGCCCTGTTTCGTTCATGACCGCAGCGTGCATGTACTTCACCATGTTTTCTAACCCACACTAAGAACTCATCAGATCATCTTGCTCAGATGGCTCAGGATTGTATTTCTTTGGCTTACCCCGTGCTCCTGGGTTCTATAGTGTTTCTATAATTATGAATAGTGTTGCACTGTAATCTATCATATAGAGCTATATGTATGGAAATTTTTGATCAGTTTTTTAAGAGATGTATCCTGTTTGCAAAGGCACAATAAAATTGCATCTTCTAGATTATAGGCAATAAAGGTAACAATAAACCTTACTTAAATCATACTGATACTCTCTGCTCATTTGATTTTTTTGGGGGGGAGTTAACATATCCAGTAGTTTCAGGGATCTCATTTTAACTTAAAAATTCTGATATATTTAATTTATAAATTTCGGACTGATATAATAGAGTTTGGAAAACTATAAGAAATGCTTTGTTAATGTGTGTATTCCTATGTAAAACATATGGCTTCTCCTGTGTATATTTTTTAAGATTAAAGAATTGCACATTTAAAAAGTGTTTGTGGAACCAGTCTGTGAACTCGCCAGGTGACGAGTCCGGGTGGGATGTGGAGGTGCTCATTGTGAGAGGAGAAAGCCCCTGTCAGCATCTCCTGCATGTCTGCCAGCATCTCATCACCAGCAGTGTGGGAAGAAACGGGGACTTTGTGTTTCAGGTTGTGGGGTAAGTGGGATGCAGCTCAGCACTGCTGGGTAAGAACAGAGGCTGAATTGTCTAACCTCAACAAGAAACAAGATCATCGGTAGAGAATAAGAACTTGTGTTCCTTTTTCTAGTTTTTAAAGAGATGGAGATTGTTACCAAGGGAAAATTTTTTTTTAAGATGTATTTATTATGTATACAACATTCTGCCTCCATGTATGCTGGCACGCCAGAAGAGGGTGCCAGATCTCATTACAGATGGTTGTGAGCCACCATGTGGTTGCTGGGAATTGAGCTCAGGACCTCTGGAAGAGCAGCCAGTGCTCTTTAACCACTGAGCCATCTCTCCAGCCCCCAAGGAAAAACCTTGTCTCGTGAGAGTCAGCCCGAGTGTTGGACAGTCTTTCAGAGCAGAATCTTGCCACCATAGTTTGGTTTCCCTTGGTGTCTGTCCTAGTTGGTTTTCTGTTGCAAACACCATGGCCAGAAGCAACTTGCCTATAAGCCGCTCTGTTGGAGGCAGTTCCTCGATTGGGGTTTCTTCTTCACATTGACAAAACTAACTAGTACAGAATCACTGAGGAAAGAGCCCTGAATAAGCACTACCTTTTAGTTGACTTGAACATTGCTAATTGGGGGTGATACATATCTAGGTAATATTAGCAGCCTCCAACTCTGTAGATAATACCTTTGCCGTGTTATAACAGTTGCTACCTTAGGTGAAGGACGTGACTGCCAGAAACAGTTGCTGCACTTGGACCTGCAAGTGTCTGATGCTGACTGAAGTTGCTGAAAATGCTTGACATCTCTTTGTTCACACTGCATCTGTTCTTTTGTGTTAACCTTTGGGTTGGGTCAGATTCTACTTGGCTGTGTATGTAGACATATTGACCATTTGAGAAATGACCAGTCATGTTATAATACAGGGTTAACCCAGACTAGACTTACCTGGTTTCTCCCTGCCAACTCCCACTGAAGATTAATGACACCTACCAATCACCATGACAAAACAGGCCATGACAGCAGTAAAAAAAAAGACCTGGAGAGATGGCTCAGTGATGAAGAGTATTTGCTGCTCTTACAGAGAAACGGCCACACGGTGGCCACAACCATCTGTTTCTCTAGTTCCAGGGGATCTCATGCCCTCTTCTGACGACTTTGGCACCAGGCATGCATGTGGTGCACATCCATACATGCAGGCAGAACACTCATTAAAGAGTAACAATTGAATTCCTAAGAGATCCCCCATCCTTGCTGAAAAGACATGAATGTCCATCCCCTTAGTTAGGCAATCTTTATCTGCAGCTCCTAGAAGTCCAGGAGTGCAAAAGCTGAGATAGGAGCAAAACTCTCTCATTCTCTGGCCACTGAGCAGAGCCTTTCTGTCCAACACTCATCTCTCAAACTTCAGTTTCCTATGTGGGATACGATTTCAGGCCTGCATCTGATAGCAATGTCTGAAAGACTGTGTAGGTCTCTCCCAGGCACATTTGGAGCTCATCATCCTGGGGCTCTGAGATCCCCAGGCATAAGTGTGTCTACTAGGAGGGGTGGTTACCCTTTTCCTTGGGAATGATAAAATGGGGAGACCCTAAGATACTGGAGGGATGACTGTGTTTAAGAACACTTGATTCTCTTCTGGAGGACCCAAGTTAAGTTCCCAGCACCCACATCGGTATTCATTGTTTTGATGCCACATTAAAGGATAACGGATTCTCCTGGAGTAGTTTAAACCAAGAGTCCAAATTTGAATTCTCTACTTCTCTGTCTTCAGTCTGTCTGTAACAAAAGGCTTTGCTTTATTTTATTGAACAGCATGGAAAACATGGTATGAGAAAGGGAAAAGGAATCACTTAGTCATTTCCCCCTAACATTCACAAGGGAAGATGTTGCTTTATGGTCCCTGTTGACCCAGACTGTCACTCAGAGTCACAAAACATTACTTCTAATAACAGGTTACAGCTGGAGACTTCCAGTGTTTATGCTGGATTCTTGCTTGTTTTTAAGGTTGTTTTTAACCTTATTGGCTCCTTTCAGCAAATGATCACACAAAAATGCACGGAAGATGTAATTTTAAGATTAAAGTTTTGGCTGGGCAGTGGTGGCGCACGCCTTTAATCCCAGCACTTGAGAGGCAGAGGCAGGCGGATCTCTGTGAGTTCAAGGTCAGCCTGGTCTACAAGAGCTAGTTCCAGGACAGGCTCCAAAGATACAGAGAAACCCTGTCTCAAAAAACAAAAAACAAAACAAAAAATATTAAAGCTTTGTATTTAATTTAGGTTGTAAAAGCTGATTACATGGAAGTCTCATGCATAACAAAGTCAGCTACATTATTTTGAAGGCTAGTTAAATCGAAGCAGGCTTGATCACAGGCATTTTAGTTGTCTGTTTTTGGGGTAGGATTTCTTTGTGTAACTTTTTCCTTTAACTAGCTCTGTAGAGGAGGCTATTCTTGTATCACAGAAATCCACCTGCCTCTGCCTCCTGAGTGCTGAAATTAAAGGCTTGCATTACCAGGCTCACAGGCATATTTTTAACTTGTTTGGAAAGCCAGATGAAAGCTCAGTTTCTGAAGGCAAGAGGTGTTTTCAGGGGGGAAAGCCACCCTCACAGTCAATAACCACTTGTAACTCCAGTTCCGGTGAGGGTGAGGGGGGCACATCAAGGCACTCATACACGTAAGTGAAAAAAGATGCTGGGGAGACCCAATCAACATGACATTGCTTGTGAAAAGTTCAGTAAAGCTCACTTCTTCAGTATCTTGTCCTGGAAACATGGCTCTAGCCCGTTAAACAAGTCTGTAGATGAATATTTCTTCTTTGGGGATAGGGAATATTAGTACATTGTACAAGTGGGTCACTTGGTTACCAAGAAATGGAATACACATTCAAATAACTACGAAGCATGGTTCACACTTATTTGTAACCCCTGCTATTGCCACCGTTAGTTGCTTCTGGTCTGCTACAGTTTTGGAAATTGGTAAGTGCTGCCTCAGGTCCTCAAACCACTGGCAGGATTTCAACACATGCAGGAGGAGCAGCTGGGAGAAAAAGGAGCTAACTCTGACCACTCACTGGGCAATGGTTCAGGGAATTTCTAGGCAAGCACCTACCAACTGAGCTGTTTTCCCAGAAGACTCAAGGACTTTCTAAAAATGTGGAAGGCTCTCTTCAAAGCAGTTTAACAGCTAGAGAAAAAATTTTTCTTCCTCTGATGTGTTGTGGGATATTTGAGCAAACTGTAAATATGTGTCCCTGTTTAACCTTGCTTGGTTTAATAAAGAGCTGAAGGCAGGAGATTGGAACTCTCCAAAGAAGAGAGGTGGATTTCACCAGCTAGATATGGAGAGCTAGACATATAGGATGGAGGAGAGGTAAAGAGCCACATGACAGAATGTGGATTAATAGAAACTGAGACACACTAGGCCTGGCTTGAGCTTCTGAGACCTCAAAGCACACCCTCCGCCCCCAAACCCCACTTCCTCCACAGGACCACATGTTCTCCAATGCAGCCACACCGTCCAGTAGTAGTCCCTGTGAGCCTGTGGGACCACTTCCATTCAAACCACAGAGCATCCAAGCTGAAAGCTGAGGAGAAAATATACAGGGATGACACAAATGTGTGCACATTTTATTTATTGAAAAAACATATTCCTTAAAAATCCTCTGAGACACTCAAGTGTGAGTCCCGAGAAGCCCACACCCACACTGAGTGTGCATTTCCTTTCTGCTAACCCTTCAAGCTTATATCTGTTAAAATCTCTCAAGCTTATATCTGTTAAAAATCTCTCAAGCTTATATCTGTTAAAATCTCTTCCAAATAAACACCAACTGTGCTTCATACCAGCTTGTCTTGACATTCTCTGCAGTTAAGTCGGGAACACTAACTTCACAATGGGTGAGATGTCTCAGCAAGCGAAGTCACTTGCTGCCACACTGGGCAGCCTGACTTCAATCCATGGGACCCATGTGGTGGAAGGAGAGAGCCAACTCCCCAAATCCTTTAAGTTGTCCTCTGACCAACACAATGACACAGTGCACACACACACATGCACACACACACAGCAGGGTGGGTACCAAAATAGGTTGGTTGGTTTTCCAAACAGGGTTTCTCTATGTATCCCTGGCTGTCCTGGAACTCACTCTGTAGACGAGGCTGGCCTTGGACTCAAGGATCTGCCTGCTTCTGCCTCCTGAGTGCTAAGCCACCATGCCTGACCTAATAAAAACAGTTTTTTAAAAGAGTATGCCTGCTTTACCTGAGTGGAAGTTTTTGAAACTGAGCTCAGGCTGGCTTGAGCTTCTGAGACCTCAAAGCACACCCTCCGCCCCCTGCTGCAGCAGGCAAAGCAGAGAGCCCTCTCCCGCCCACCAGGGCATCATAAACGGCATTATTGTATATGCTAGTTAAAAGGGAAGTAGAGAGGCAACTATTAGTGATGAGAAGACATTGAAACAGGTGAACCACTTGTACCTTGGAGTTTGGGGCTAACCTGAACAACATGGTTCAGTGGTAGAACATGTATACTATGTGAGACTAGGTTCAATCCCAGGGGGCCTGGTATAGAAGACAGGTTTATGTGGTGGCTGATCCCTGTCTGTTTTGAGCCACTTCTGGGCATGTGGGTGTTCTTACTCTGTGACGAGCACTCGGGACTTGTATGCCCCCCGCCACCCCAGTATGTATATTTTATCTCAGAAAAAAAGTGAAGATTTGCTTGATGGTGGAAGAATTGTCATCTCATCTGTCACCAATAGAAAATAAAAAAGCAACAGATCTCAAAGCTGCCATTCAAGTTCTTGATGATATTGAGAAGTGTTTGACAGAGAAGCAGTAATCTATAGAACATCTGGATCTGTAGTTATGACCAAAAAAAGATAGTAAAGCTATGTCTTCAGGTAATTCCAACATCTGCTGTTGTTTACAGCCTCGCAGTAAAAGACCCTGATTATAAACTTGCAGTCCTGTATATTTAAAGGATATGAGTTTAAAAGTAAAAACCTCTAAAAATTATACCAAATATTTCTCAAATACATTATTTTGAAAATTAAAATGGCATACTGCTTAGAAATAACTAGTAAAACATTTTTGAGGCAGGGTTTCACTATGTATCCTTGGATATTCTGTAATTCTGTAACTCACTAAGTAGACCAGGTTGGTCTTAAACTCTTAGAGATCTATCTGCCTCTGCCTCCCAGGTGCTGGGATTAAAGGCTGTGTCAACATGCCTGGCAAAATTGAACTCTACATATAACAATTTGACTGATTCCTTCTGCCAATTTAGTGTTGATTGGGTACTAGAAACTCAAGTTCCTGTGTTAATGAGTTAGCAAAATAATAACATTTATTTTAGATAGTGTAGGGTATTTATGTATGGAAATAGATTGGGATTATGATCCTCAACCAGATATACCATTGCTTCAATAAAAATATTGTGTCACATCCTGCACAATGGAACAGGGGACAGACTGATATGCCTTCTAGAATTGTTCAATCCTTCTTAGCATGAGAATGTGATATTGTTAATGTCAGGCCTGCCTCCAGACTGAGGAAAAGATGTTTGTGAACGCTTTCTTAAGTGATGGTCATGTGGATTCTTCTAGAGTGCTGATTTAAGTCTGTTACATGAAATCAGTAAGCCACCAGATCTAGAAACAAGCTAATTTGTATAGATTGTCTTATTAAAGATGAGTTACAAATATAAAAATAGTCCAAAGAGTCCTTGTAGTGTGACCTTAAATAATTCATTCATTAAAGAAAGAGAGTCGTTCTTTGTTAGCATAAGGCATTCAGTGAAGGTGAAGTAAGTAATGAGGGTACTTCTGTAGATTTCCATATTATAAATCAGATAGTAGGGTTTTGAAGGACATAATATATATTGCTGTAGAATTAAACTACACTATAATGCAGTTTAATTTTCAGAACATGACTCGTGGAGGGCATCATGACTATTCCCATTTCAAAGATGAGCAATTTGACTTCATGGACTTCATGGTCAGCAATATAATCATTGTGTCATCTTATGTACCTTTTATAAAGAAATATATATTCAATAAATATGTTGTTCCTTTGATGTGTCCCATTATATGATTGGTAACTTGATATTCCCATGTTTTATATATTTGTAATTCCTGACATTTCTCTTTGAGGACCACTTTGAGAACAGTTATCAAAAGCTACCAGATTTTATGTTTTTCTTGTGTTTTTTGCCCAAATATCAAAATAATAAAGTCAATAATTTCAAAAAAAATAGGCAACAGAGAAGTTGGTCAATCTGCTTTGACTGATGTGATAGTGGTACAGAGTGAAGGTGGGCACTGACTTGATAATTTTGCTTTCAGGTATGTACCCTAGAGAAAGGCATGTAGGTCAGCTGGTAGGATGCATGTGTGGCACACCTGGAATCCCAGCACTGGGGAAGTGATGACAGAAATTCGGGATCATCTTCAACTATGTAGGGATTTCAAGCTTAGCTGCACATGACACCCTTTCTTGAACAGTAAATACGCTGCAAAGATGTGTGCAAATAAAAATAGGGGGAAGTTTGAAACAGTGTAAGTTAAATAGTAAATGGAGCACAACCAAAATATGGGATACTATTTAACCATTAAATGATGTGTTTATTTACTAAAGCCACTTACAAAAAGTGTGGTATAATTAATCCCTTTTTAAAGCCCAAGGTGTCTTTCTTACATATATATGCATAGGAAATAATCACATCATGGGTGACTCTTAGTTCCTTCAGGTTTTTTTATTCCATAGCATCTGTTGCTTTTATGATACTGTGAGAGGAAATTCACACTGGGATAGCAGTCTTGACAGCCAGCCTCTTCCCACAAGCCTACCCTGCCTCATCTGCACATCTGCCTCCCAGGGGTACCAAGGAATGCTCTCCAAGGATTCTGTGTTTATAAAGTATAAACAGATTTGTGACCCCATGAGCACATCCCAGTCCAGATGTTTAGAAATGGGAGAGATTCTGTCGACAGCTGCTCAGATGCTCGACTTGCATCTGTCAAACCTCACCCTCTGCAGTGCAAAGGCAGAAAGAATCTTAGTTTCCCGGGATTTCATAGAGGTGGTCTTCAGCAACAGAGGGAGCTGTTTTCCAGGACTGACCATACCTCTAGACTTGTAGGAGTTAGGACTTCCTGTCTTGCTGTCCCTTGCAAGGAGCTTTGATGTTTAGGGGCATAAAGCCCCTGTCTTAGCTTCCTGTCTTAGCTGTGTGACATCTGTGCTCATGGCCAGCACTGAGCAGATCACAGGTGACACTGCTCACTCCCTTGTGGTTTGAGGCAGAACCACGCCACTACACAGCCTGCACACTACACAGGTACAGCCCGGAAAAGAGAGCTCAAGGTAAGGAAGCAAGTTCCCTGAGCCAGCCGGTAAAGGTTCTCCAGCTTGGGTTCTCTCCTGGCTTACAGACCTGGCTGACCCCATGTCTGACCTTTAGCCTCTTCTATGTGATGGGCAGACAGAAAATGTAGATGACCAAATGGGTGCTGATTGTCCCCAACCCTGAGAATTCAGCTAGCTCTGGTGTCACTCTGCTCTCTACCCCATTCTGTGCATGTGATCCTGGAGACATTGTGTGGTCTTGTTTTGTGCCAAAATAAATGCATAAAGAAAAGAAATGGCTCCCACCCCCACCCCCACTAAAATAATACAGAGAACAATATATAGGAATGTGGGAAATGCTGAAGAAGGAGAGCTTGATCTCTTGCATGAAGAGGTCTCTAAAATCATGTAATAATGGTTGTGGCTTCCTGGCACCATCTTACACAAATTTCTCTGAAGGGCTGGGCTTGCCTGCTTGTCTGACCAGAGGCCTGAAAGAGAGGTAGGAGATTGACCATCATTGTAGCAAGAATCTCTTTAATGAGCCTGGCTGGGGTGGCACACTCCTTTAATCCCAGCACTTCAGAAGCAGAGGCAGGTGGATCTCTAAGTTTGAGGCCAATCTGGTCTACAGAGCAAGTTCCAGGACAGCCAGGGCTACACAAAGAAACCGTGTCTCAAGCAAACAAAAGAACCTCTTTAATGTAGTAACAGCACACACTGCCCTCAGTTTTTAATGGCTCTGAGAACTTGTCCCTAGGGTGCCAGCAGGAATGGGTGGCACCTCAGCTACCCTTTCCTTTAGCTCTGCTGACACCCATAAAGGGGTATGCATTGCTCAGGAGGGGCTAGAGAACCTGCCTCGGGTCACACAGCTATCTGCTGAAGCAGGATCTGAGCTCAGGCTTCCTAAAGCCTTCTGGAGTCCCAGGAAGGTGAGATATTGAGGCTAATTGTTTTAAGTCACCAGGTGACCTGATTCTTATCCCTACAGCCCAGACTTGAGGCTCCAGAAGAGTTAAGGCACCACACTCAGTGGAGCAGAGAAGCTCAAAGTCCCTGAACTTGATGTCACACTGAAAGTGGGTGCTTGTTCAGTTCAAGATGAGAGACCCAAGTGGCTCCTTCCAAACCTGGCTGCCTTTCACTTGCTACTCAGATGTGTGAATTCTTGGGGGCTAATTTGTATAGTGCCAGGTTTTAGGGCAAGAGCAGGCTTTTCTGTTTCACATTTCAAAATGAGAGTATTCAGAAAAGGTAAACAAACCTAAGTGACCATCTTGCAGAAGCAACCAAGTACACTATGGATCGTGAAAATAAGGAAAACCCTTCACAGGCTTTTGTCTGTGTGCAGTCGGCATACCACCTACAACACAGTCACACTGGATACTGTCACATTGCCTTTGCTTAAAGTGATGGCTAATCTGCTGAACACAGATTCCAACAGGGAGATACAAAGACTGCAAAATGCAAACCTGGATATGAAAATGTAATACCTTCATCTGCTGAAAGGGAGTGTACACAGCGGGTTGTCTTTTGCACTCAGCCTCAGTCAGCTCGCTGACCAGGGAAGGCAGACAGTTTTAAATGTGAGCTGCAAGCCTAATGTTAGCAATGTGACCTGAGACAAATAACTAATGTTAGCAATGTGACCTGAGGCAAATAACTAATGTTAGCAATGTGACCTGAGACAAATAACTAAATGTCCTAAACCTCAGTTTCCTTCTCTAGAAAATGGAGAACATACCTAACTGGCCTTGCCCTGTAGTCATATTGATGAATATCTTAAATATCACCATAGAACCTTTATCTAGCAATTGATGGAAATGGGCAGAGACCTGCATTGGAGCACTGAGCTGGGCTCCCACCAAGTCCAGTTGAAGAGTGGGAGAATATGAGCAAAGAAGTCAAGACCATGTTGGGGACACACACTGAAATAGTCTGCCTGAGCTAATAGGAGCTCACCATCTCCAGCCAGACAGGGAAGGAATCAGCATAGGACCAAACTAGTCCCTCTGAATGTGGGTGACAGTTGTATGGCTGGGGCAGACTGAGGGATGACTGGCAGTGGCACCAGGATTATCTCTACTGTTTGTATTGGCTTTTTGGAAACCTATTCTCTCTGGATGGATACCTTGCTCAGCCTAGAAATAGTAGGGAGGGCCTTAGACCTTCCCCCAAAGCAAAGTGCCTTTCCCTCTCTGAGGAGTGGATGGGGGGGGTGGAGAGGGGGATGTGGAGGGAATGGAAGGAGGGGAGGGAGCGAGAACTGGGGTTGGTATGTAAAATGAAAAAAATATAATTTGTTTTCTTTTTTAAAAAATAAAATAAAAACAGATGGCAAATAACTAAAGATTTTTGCAAAACCTGAAATGAAAAGAACAAAACATACAGTTGTCCTTCCTATCCAGGGAGGAATTTGATATGATCCCTGCTTGGGGTATCCACCTTGGAAAGCCAAATCTTTGCATATAAAAATGGCATATAGCCTATACACATTCCCCTGCTACACAGATCATCTCTAGATGGTCTGTAACACCTAAAACTGTAAAATCTGTTTATAGTTTAGGGAAGAATGACCAAAATGGTATTCATGATGGGCATGCCCTCTGATAATGTGGGACCCATGCACATGGGGCATGCAAGGCTGACTGCATGAAACAGGCAACCGGCACACTGCAGGCTTGCTTTAAGAGGTCTGGTTTTGATAATCTGACTGCGATCCCATCTCTGCCCCTTCAGATGGGTTTCCTTATCTTGCAGCTGTGGTTTGAAAGTTGGGGGTGATGATATCTACAAGACGAGGCTGCGGCTGCTGTGTAGCTTCAGACAGATTCTAAGTGGAACCCCTTTGCCCCAGTGCCAAGCTGGGGACATTTACTAGATGATGCCACCCCTGGGGTACAAGAGCAGTTAGATGCCACCTCTGGGGTGCAAGAACAGTTAGATGTCACCCCAGGGTGCGAGAGCAGTTAGATGTCATCCCTAGGGAGCAGAGGCTGTTACATACCACTCCTGGGGGGCAAGAACTGTCCTAACATAAGGTCAGATAGAGTGGAACGGGGACCTTTCTTTTTTTTAAAATTTTTATTATTTATCATGTATACTGTGTTCTGTCTACATGTATGCCTGCACACCAGAAGAGGGCAACCGATCTCATTCCAGATGGTTGTGAGGCACCATGTGGTTGCTGGGAATTGAACTCAGGACCTCTGGCAGAGTAGCCAGTGCTCTTAACCTACCTCTGAGCCATCTCTCCAGGCCCCGGGGACCTTTCTTAAATGTCACTCTGATCATTTCAGAATGACTGAGCTGGAATTGGGTGGGGCAGATATTTGAGCCTTTGTTTCTGGTCCTTTTATCCCCTAGGTCCTCAGGGACTGAAGGCCCTGTGCTCTCATGGGGAAATTATGAACTAGGGGTGTTGTTTATTACATTTTAGTAATAAAACTTGAGTTTCTCTTTTAAAAACTTGACCAATCAAGAGGGGAAGTAGAGGGGTATCTTAATATACCTCAAAAACACCTATATGGAATCTTCTAGACCACATGTACTCTGGGAGCTATGTTGAAAAGAAAAAAAAAATTTCTTTTCTTTCTTTTTTTTGTTTTTGTTTTGATGATGGCGGTAAAGGGTGTGAGCTAACTGAACGGGCCTTCAGGAAAGTCACACTGCTCTCCCATGAAGCCCTTTGTGGTCCTTCCTTTTCTCACATGAATTCCAATACCTTACCAGCCTTCTGCTTCTCCTTCTTCAGGGACTGGTTGATTCCTGGTCCCCTGCCACCAGGACTTCACAGCCATGACCTCTCTCTGGGAAATATTCCCGAGCCACCTGCCACTGGGCAGCCAGGACCACTGGGACCCTGGCTGCCCAGGGTGAGCAAGCCCAGAGTTCAGAGACTTACTCACCTGGGACATTTGCACACGCGCCTTCGGTTCCCTAGACGGGGAAGAAAAGGAGAAGGGAGGGTGAATGCCTCTTGCAGTCTCCAGGTACTGTTTCAATAGCATTCTTTACTCCAGTCTTTTGAGGATTGTAACTCTTAGAGTCCGAGTGAACGCTACTTTGCCTACCCCTACCCTGTCCTCAAGCTTTAGTTAAAAAATGAAAACATTTTAAATTTGGTTTGGCTGACTATGCCTGTAGTTTCAACACTCCCAAATGGAAGAAAGCAGAAGGATCAGATCAGAACTTTGGGGTTAGCCTAGACTGCATAACTAGTTTTAGGCTAGCCTAGACAACATGAAACCCTGTCTCCAGTGGGCTGGAGGGGGAGACGAAGCGGGGCGGGGACACAACAACGACGGGACAGGACACAACAACACACTGTATAGTGCAGACTTGAGTGAGTCTGGGAATCTGTAGAGCTGGTTGGCACAGTCACCTGATAGGACTTAGAGGAGTGAGTGGTTTGTGGGGTGGGATCAAGGTCAAATCGCAAGTCAGCCACGGTTTTGATCCAGCTTTCTTGGGGCCAGGTCTCAGGGCCACATCGGCCCCCTTCCCTGGTGGATTTACTCTATCCTGGCTGTACTAACTGATGGTTTAGTTGCTCTTGATGGTTCGAAAAACTTCCAGAGGACACAAGGAACGGGGGTGGGAGTGAGGCTGCCTGTCCCCTGCCTTCAGGATAGGTCCTACAGGGCAGCAGCTACCACTCCCAAAACCTGGACTTTATCTCCCACAAGCACATGAGTGGGCCAGACTCCTCCCCTAGGACTCCCCAGAACTTACTGTGGCAGCAGATGAGAGTGATGACCAGGGACAGCAGAAGGACCCCGCAGATTCCGGCTAAGGGTGCCCAGATGAAGATATTACAGTCGAAGTCCAATCCCCTCTTCTCCACTGTCAAGATCCGAGTGGATGGCATTTAAAAACCCACTGGAACAGTCCCCCTGCCCCCACCCCCAGCACCTCTCCCCGGTCCAGGTGTCCCTCCAGGATCAGGGTTTTCCTGGGCAAGTAGCCTTCCAGGTTGTCTGCCCACTCCAGTCGCGGACCATGAGAGCTCCTAACCTGAGGCACCTGGCCCTGGCCGGCAAGTTTCTGGTCTTGGGGACCGGGATGTCCCGGCAGTGGGCACTGGTGTGCGTGGTCGCGGCACTGGCGTGGTGGGCTTCCCTGCAGGAGCAACAGGATGACTGCGGGTCAGGCAGGTGTGGTGGGTGCATTACAGCCCCAGCCTCCTCCCGCTTAGCTTTTACCCAAGAAAGTGCCTCCTCCTGACTTTTTTAGAGAGGAAGAAGAGACCCCTGGACAAGTGCTGGGTCACTCTGCGGCTTGCACACGTGGAGTCAAGTGTGACTTTGGGCCTAATGCTCCTGGACCAGGGGCAGCTCAGCAGTTGTGGCCCTCCACCAATGCAAAACTTGCGTCAATACCCGGCTCTACACCCTGAGACGACACGGACAGGGCAATACACGCATCCAAACTCCATCCCAGATCTGGGGCACCTCTATTCCTACCTGGCACCTCAGCCTTAGATTTCTGGTCTGTGGAATGGGGATGGTGTGAAAGTAGCCCCCAAAGAGCCCCAGGAGATTTAAGAGGAGGACATCTGTGTGTGAAAATGTTCAGATGTGACCCCTAACACCCAGGGGAAGGGACCTCCGTGTTCAGACCTGGCAGGAAGACTGGCAGGAGAGGACTGAAGTAGACCATCGAGTTGGCTGTCACAGAGCAGAAATAGTAGCCCTGGTCTTCCTCGCCGAACTTCTTCAGGATAAGGGTGTATTCATTGCCATTTTTCTCGCCAACGAACTGATCTTTATCCAGTTTCTCATTCAGTTTGGCCCGGGTCACAGAGTGATAGAGGAGGAAGGTGGGTTTAACTCCGGAGCCGTCCTTCTGGAAGATCCAAGAGCATCCTTGCGAAGTGGGCAGCTGCACTGCGCATTTCAGCTTCAACTCCTTGCTAAGTTCAGGAGGCATCTTCGTATACGACGATATTTGTAACTGGTCCAAACCTTGGAGCTCAGCGACAAGGTCTGCGAGTGCCAGGTAAGGAGACTGAGCCTGGAGTCCCCATACCCTCGATGTACTTTAGCCCCTGCCCTCCCCTG
Organism: Dicrostonyx torquatus; assembly: GCA_028555095.1. Taxonomy (NCBI): domain Eukaryota; kingdom Metazoa; phylum Chordata; class Mammalia; order Rodentia; family Cricetidae; genus Dicrostonyx; species Dicrostonyx torquatus. Next base: position 815,060 of record JAQHUG010000326.1, on the reverse strand, counting down.
GATCATCCACTCACCAAGCAGCAGGGTCAGCGACAGAAAGCAGGTCACCGGCGAGGCCATGGTGTGCGCCCACCAGCAGCTTAGGTCAAGCAAGGGCGCTAGGGGAGGGGCCCAGGAACAGGGGGCGTGGTGGGTGAGGAAACTGGGCTCTTAGCTGGCTGCCAACTGAGCTGATTTCGCATTTGAGGATATGACGTCATCTGAAGCCCCCACTGAAAAGACTGTTCCCCTCCTTTTCGCGGTTATCACCTTCCAGGGGCGAGGGAGCTCAGAGGATGGAGCCCTGCAGAGTAGCTGGGGGCAGCTGAGAACAGAGGTTGGGGAAGAGAGCAAGCTTGAAAAGAGGCCCTTGGGGGTTGTTCAATTGCAAGAATGGTAGAAAAGAGGAAGGAGCAAGACCAAATCTTAAACTAGTAAAACAGAAAGAGTGACAGGAAAGAAAGGAGAGGAGAGCCCACTCTTTTTTCTTTTTCTTTTAGGCAGGGTCTTGAATAGCCTAAGCTGGCCTCAAAGTCCCTTTAGATCCTCCTGCTCTCCCACTTCCTTTGCTCTCAACAGAGCTCCTTATGCTGCTTTGTGCTTCCCCCTCCCCTACAATGAGGACTAGACCAGAGACTGAGATGGAAAGAGAAAAGATCAGACTCACAATGATCCCAGCTAAGCAGATATTAACCAGAAGGCCTTGTGCCTTCCACCAAGGAGAATTCCAGGGATGGGGGTGTGGTTCAGCAGGATCCTTGGGTGGCACTCAGCTCCTGACAAAATACTTCCCTGCCTCCCACCCAGGGGGGAAACTCAGCAAAATCTCCTCCCTTCTTAGAGCCATGGTAACAGCCTCCACACCAAACTCCCTCTAACTGGATGATCCAAACACATACTGTGACCATCATTCTTGTCCAGGGAACCCGACAATGTCTCCCCAAGACCTGCAGAGCTGGATGAAAACAGCTCCCTGACTTGGGTAGGTGCTGGCGCCACCGAAGCCTCTGTCCCTTGTACAACCACAGCCTCACAGGCAGACAGATGTTTCCTTCACTGTGTACATAATCCTGTGTTTTCAAGGCCTTGCTGCTCTCTGCCTGACAAATGCCAGGACCTGTGCTGTCTGCCTTGTACCTCATTTCTCTCCTGCTCTACTCAAAGGCAAGCGAGGGAATGAGCGTGCGTGCACACATGTGTGTGCATGTGCTGGATGAATCCTGGGTGCAAGTACTTACTCTTTTCTGTCCCTGGCACACGTGTAACTCATTCTTTCTTGCCCACTGCTGTCCTGAAAGCTGCAGGCCCCAGTGATATGCCTTCCTCTCAGTTTTCCAGGGTTTCCACTTAGGGGTGTTTTCCCACTTGGAATCCCAAACAGGGTGCGCCTCTCACACTAAGATTTGATTATAGCTTGAGCAAGTCGCCTGGCATTCTCTGCCACACTCCGAGTTCTGCCCAATGGCAATCTGTTTGCTATGGCTTCCAGAGTACTGGCATTACAGGCTTGAGCCACCACGTCCAGCTTACAGGAACAGCTGTGTGTGTTTGATGTCACATCCTGACGTGTTTACTGAACTGCACTCCCCGAAAGCGGTTTGCTTTTCTGTTGTTTCTGTTTGAAGACAAGATCTCAACTCTGCAGCCTAGGCTGGCCTGGAACTTACTCTGTAGTCCAAGCAGGCTCTGGGTTCGTGGGAATCTGATCGCTTCAGTCTCCAGGGGGCTTGAGCCACCAGGCTCAGTATGGCTGACATGAGATTTCCAAAACAGCTTTGGTTTCAATGTTCCCTACTCTTAGAACTAAGTGCTTACTCTAACCTGAGCATTTCTTGTTTTAGAGTTTTTAAGGTATAATTTTATGTATTTTATTATCATTGTGTGTGATGGGGGGGCATACATGCCACAGCATGAATGTGGCAATCAAGGACAAGTTTGTGGAGTTCATTCTCTCCTTCCACTTTTACATAGTTTCTGGGGGATCGAGTTCAGGTCACCAGGCTCCCACGGCAACCACAGTACCTACTCACACTTCACATCGGCTCTGAAGTGACTTTATAAGTTACAAGGATATCAGAGCCTGCTCCAACAAAATCAGCTGGGGGTGTCTGGGTAAGGGCTCGAGGATTAAGGAAATGTCAGATTGAAAGAAATTGAGACAGAAAACACAGGGTAGATTCTGGGGACTGCCAGCTTACTCTGCACAGCCCCGAGTTTATTTCAGAGCCTGTTTCTCTACAAAACACAACAAAGCACACACATACAGTCAGAATCTAACCCAAGACCACTCCTGTCCTTGAGCAAACAGCTCCTTCTATCTGGATGCTCCCTAAGGTTTGGTACCAGCAGCATTCTTTCTACTAGATAATGTGTTCTTTTCTCATGGGCAAAATGTTCTTTCCCGTCAGTTTAAACAGGACTTTCTCACAGCCCTCAAGGATACTGGAGCAAGCAGAGAAGGCAAGCTTTAACTCAAATGGCTCCTAAGCCAGAATGGACTCCAGATGGAAACTGAGTCACTTGTGGGATACTACACAAGAGCAATATATTCTTGAAAAAAATTTAGACAAGGGGGTTGGGGAGATAGCTCTGCGGGTAGCATATTTGCTGTGCAAGCATGAGGTCCTGAGTTGAGATCCCCAGCATCCGTGTAATTCCGTTGCTAGGAGGGAGAGACGGGATATGTGAAGCAAGCTGACCAGCAAGACTAGTTCTATCAGTGAGCTCTGGGTTCAGCTGAGAGACTATGGCTCTGTATATAAAGTGGAGAGCGCTGGGCGCTGGTGGCACACACCTTTAACTCCAACACTCAGGGGGCAGAGGCAGGCGGATCTTCATGAGTTTGAGGTCAGTCTGGTCTACAAGAGCTAGTTCCAGGACTATTAGGACTGTTACACAGAGAAACCCTGTCTCAGAAAACAAGACAAACAAACAAACAAATGAATAAATAAAAAGCAGAGAGCAATGAAAGATACCAACTTTGGGCCTCCCCACTCCTGAGCACACTTGTACATGTGCCCTGTAACCCCATACTTGTGCACCCACACACAGGCACACAGGCACACATGCACACATGCCAAGGTATAAGCAACTCTCCGTTTTAAAATGTCGGACAATACAGGAATGAGTACAGAGAAAGCCTCTATCTCATCTCTCCTCATTGCCCTCAGTCTTCCAGTCAAAACCACTGCAGCAGTGGCTGTGTCTCTTAGATGTTGCCTGTGCACAGGTGTTTACCATTTCAAATTATGTATCACAAGGATAGTGTTACGAATTTATATATATTTTCAATTTTCTTACTTGAGAATAGAAGAAAAAACTTTTCACACTACTAATGTGGACCTCCTCCATTCTTTCACCCGATTCATTCCACATGGCTGTCTCAAAATTTAGTTCTATTAGTGGGCATTTAGGCAGTTTCCTGTTTCATGTAATTACTGCACCATCGAGGCTGTAACATTGTATCATTGAAATTATAAAGTTTACACAACACTTTCCATTTTAAAAAATATGTTTAAGGTAGTGGTGGCACACACATTAAATCCCAGCACTCAGGAGGTAGAGACAGACAGATCTCCATGAGTTCGAGGCCAGCCTGGCCTACAAGAAAAAGAATGCGTTTACTTATTTTTATTTATTTATTTATTTATTTATTTATTTATTTATTTATTTATTTATTGTGTGTGTGTACCCTAATGTGCCTCAGCACTATAGGTCAGAAGACAACTATGGGGGTCAGTTTTCTCCTTCTACTATGTGGGTTTCAACGATTGAACTCAGGTTGTCAGGTTGGCAACAAGCACCTTTACCCTGGTAGCTATCTTACTGGTGCCTCACACAATACCTTCAAATAGAAGATGAGGCATTAGAGAAAGAAAAGCCTTGGTAATGACCAACAAGTGTATTGCATGCCTCTATCTGCGAGTATGTGTGTGTATGTATATGTGTATAGTGCATATGCATGCATGTATATGCGCATAGAGTGTGCACGTAGTGTGTATAGATATTTGTGTGCATAGTGTGTGTGTGTGTGTGTGTGTGTGTGTGTGTGTGTGTGTGTGTGTGTCTGGGCAGACACAGCGCTTCTCTGAACTTACATGAATGAGGACAGCAAGGAAGCTCATAGGCTTAGGTTGTCCATACAACAAAACTTGTTTTAGATGACAGGCTCCTATTTTACTTGGTCCCGCTCCTCCTGCAGAACTTGTTTACAGGACCCTGCTGGCCAAAGGGTACAGTCAGAAGAATATGAAAGAGGGTGGAAAGACGCTAAAGTATTTTCAGACAGGGGCCACACTTAACCTTCAGTTATGTGCATCTTCAGAACGAGGTCCCCAAGTAGGATGGTGGACAGAGTTGGGGTGAAAATCGTTCCATTTCAATCTCGCAGAAGTGAACTACGGGCGGCTTAGGGGTCTTCAAGTCTCACAGCTAAGAAAACTGTCAGACAGGAGGGTGCCGTCCCACTTTGCACAGAGCACCATGGGAGGTGAGGGGAATGCCAAAGCAACATGTCAAACCCACCAAGAGCTTCTGTGACCCCAATAATATTTTTCACAGAAGCCGATGTCTCAATGTTAACCACAGCGACATCCGCCCTGGAGCAGGCAGCAGAGCTGATGTGACTGCAGACTTCTAAGACGCTTGCTCGCTTAGCCCAGGTGTGCAGAAAGCAGGGGTTGGGTCTGTCCATCACAGCATCTTATCTCCTGCGCCCATCATGGGATATGCACATGGGATAGTTTGAAGAAAGCAGTGGCACGAAGAACAATGACTGTACTCTGTTGCGCAAATGTCCTGTCCTGGAACTAGCTCTTGAAGACCAGGCTGGTCTCAAACTCACAGAGATCTGCCTGCCTGTGCTTCCTGAGTGCTGGGATTAAAGGCGTACGCCACCAACACTCGCCTGTCTCTTGCCCTGTTTTTTAAAGGACAAGTTCTCACTATGTAGCCCTGGCTTGCCTGGAACTCACTCACTATGTAGACAAAGCTAGGCTCAGACTTTCAGAGATCGGCTTGCCTCTGCCTCACCAGTTCTGGGATGAAAGATATGCACCACAATGGCTGACCTTTATTTCTTAAGATATGAAAGACAGAGTAGATGGTAGCCCTTGTCCTGGCTTGAATGGGAATGACCCCATGGGTTCATTTGCTGAATATATGGTGACTCACTCACTGGTGGAACTATTTGGGAAGGCTTGAGAGTTTTTTTTTTTTTTTTTTTTTTAGGAGGTGTGTCACTGGGAGCAGGCTTTCCAGTGTGTCATTTTCTCTACTTCCTCTTTGTGGATGAGGATGTGAGCTCTCAGTTACTGCTCCAGTGCCATGTCTGCTTGCCTATCTCTATGCTTCCCGCCATGATGAAGATGGATTCTGATCCCTCTGGGACTTTAATCCCCAAATAAGTGCTTTGCTTTATAAGTTGCTCTGGTCGTGGTGTTTTATCACAATAGGAAAGTAACCGAGGCACCCTTGAGTGAGCTTTGTCCTGTGTTTTTAAAACATGGAGGGAAATGATTTTAACTATGGAAGTCTGAATTACAGCAGTGGGAAAGAGCCCTGTCATCAGTGTTCATAAGGATTCTGTGCCACAGACAGCAGAGACATCCTGGAATTGTGACTCTGAAGTGGCCGGCTGCTTCCCTCATCAGCTCAGGTGAGACAGAACAGGTAACTCTGGAGTTACCAGGACCTTATTGTATCTTAGTCATAAATACGTGTCAAGCAGTCTTTCCTCCTCCTCCTTCACGACATCCCGTGAGCGTCAGGGGAGGGTGAGTGATAGAGATGTCCCATTCCTGTCTGGGTACTCCAAAGATTTATTCTCCATGCTCTGACTGGCTGGGAGTTGTCATATTAACACTTCCCACTATATTAGCTTCTCCGATTAGGCTGAGAGTTCTGTTAATTGATTTTTCTTTACAATGGAGTAAGAATCGTTTGTGTAAATGTATCACCATTCATCAGCTGAGGAACATCTAGGCTGTTTCCAAGTCTTAGTATTGTGAACAGAGCATCAGTGGATGTGGATAAGCAAGTGTCTCCCCAGCAGGACCCGTCATCCTTTGGGTAAATTCCCAGTAGTACAAGCCGGCTGTGACGGCTAATCTTGTCAGTTTGACTGCATCTGGAATTAACTAAACCCAAGTAGCTGGGCACACCTGGGAGGGATTTCTCTTGGTTGGATTACGTGAGGTGGAAGACCCATCCTAAATCTGAGCCACACCTTCTGGTGCAGCACACATGAGGAAAAATGATGTGGAAGAAGAAAGAATTTGCTTCTCCTGTGTGCCCTCACTTTCCCTGGCAAGCTCATTGATTCTGCCCCTGAGCCATCCCTTCAATGGTATTAAAGCCTACTTATTCAGGATTTCAACATGGTCTGAAAACTCACCAGTCCCTAGGCTTTCCCTGGGACTCCAGCACCAGATGGGGACAGCTGCAACAGCAGTCTCATGGACCTGACAACTGTCAGATCTTTGTTCTTTCTATCAGGGGACAGCCATTGTTTATCTCCTCAGACTACACTCTAATAAGTTGTGTGTGTGTGCGTGCGTGCGTGCGTGTGTGCGTGCGTGTGCATGCCTATGCATATGTATGCATAGGTGGATATATGTGTACACAATACTTGATACACTGGGTCCTATAGTGCTCCTATTTCTAGTCTTTTGAGTCATCTTCTCCCTAGTTTGCATAGTAACTTTACCAGATCACATGCCCACCAGCAGTGAACGAAAGGCCCTCTTTCCCCACATCCTTGCTAGTTTCGTTGTCATTATTTTCATTTCAGTCATTTTAACTAGAGTAAAAGAAAAATCACAAGGTGGTTTTAATTTATGTTCCCCTAATGGCTAAAAATAGTTGTTGCCACTGACATGTCTTCTTTATAGAGCCCTGTTCATTTTCATGAAGTCACAGCAGCTGTGGCTGCCTGCCAAGCTGAAGAAGACCAAGCCAGTGAACAAGAACAGCATGGGGGAGGGACACTTGAGGGCCCACAACTAGTGCAGGAACTGTTGGCAGCTGATGGCTCCAAGGACAGGGAGAGTAAGGTTTCTTTAGGGGTGTGGTCCCTGATAGGCTGAGCATGCTCCCACGGATGGCCCTATACCCATGTGTGTATGGGCAGAGTTAATTAGACTTAGTGGGTTATCAAGAAAAGAAAAAGAGTATATGAGGTTGGGAGGAGGGACAGGGGACCTGGGAGGAGTCAGAGAGTGAATGTGGTGGTGGCAATATCAAAATAACATTGCACATATGTATGAATTTCTCAAAGAATAAACAAAAATAAAAAAAACACATGCCTGTGAAGGACCCAGGGTAGAGCTCAGTGGTAGAGGACTCACTGAACTCATGTGAGATCCCCAGTTCAAGTCTCAGTGCTACACCTGTCTTAGTTAGGGCTTCCACTGCTATCAAGAGATACCACGGCCATGGAAACTCTTATAAAGGAAAACGTATAATTGGGTGGTTTACCATTTCAGAGGTTTAGTCCATTGTCATTGTGGTGGGACAAGGTGGCACACAGGCAGATGTAGTGCTGAAGGAGCTGAGTGGAGAAGGAGCTACATCTTGCTCCCATAGGCAAACATGAAGTGAACTGAGACACTGGGCATGGGTTGAGCATATCTGAGACGTCAAAGCCCACCCTCACAGTGACACACTTTCTCCAACAAGGCTACACATACTCCAACAAAGCCGCACATCTAATAGTGCCTCTCTCTATGAGTTTATGGGAGTTTAAACTTCCATAATACCCAAAATACAGCCTACATGCATGCATACATACTCACATACATATATAAATGTATGAATATATATATACATATGCACTATATTCATGCACACAGTAATACATACATATATACATGCATACATATTAGCATGCATACACACACATATATATACACATACATACAGACACACACACATATATACATACATGACAAAAATAATATCAATCTCACTTCTTTCATTTTTATGTTTCCCTACTTAAGACACCCCCACCCCAAGTTGGACTAGGTTGCTTTTTGGACCTTTGTAATGGTTTCTGAAATGATCAACTTCTTTTTACTTTGCTCTCTTTCAGTAAAAATTTCATCCTGGGACCTCAGTAGATGGGCCCAAAAGGGCTTCCCATGGCCTCTTGGAGAATGTTGGTTTGTCTTTTTGCTGCCTGAGAAGCCTTGTGAAACTTATCCCCATGGCCCCATCTCCTCCCTTCCTCCTAGTTGACTTCTTCACTTCTCCTAGGTTTGGTATCCATTCCTCCATGGAGACTCAGCTCCTTTCTGACTCATCGCCATCGATTGTACTATTATTCTCTGCTCACAAACTCTTCTACAAGACTCAGCTCAAGCACTGTATTGTGGTGCACACCTCTAATTCTAGCACGTGAGAAGAGTGGCAGGAGAATCAGGAATTCAGTCGTCCTCAGCTACTACGAAGTTCAAGGCCTGCGAGCCGGGCGGTGGTGGCGCACGCCTTTAATCCCAGCACTCGGGAGGCAGAGGCAGGCGGATCTCTGTGAGTTCGAGACCAGCCTGGTCTACAAGAGCTAGTTCCAGGACAGGCTCCAAAGCCACAGAGAAACCCTGTCTCGAAA
>JAQHUG010000326.1:754421-770777 GCA_028555095.1 Dicrostonyx torquatus | reverse complement strand
CTCACAGATATTGCCCTGCCTCTGCCTCCCGATTGCTGGGATCAAAGGTGTGCACCATCATACCTGGTGACTCTGTGTTTTCTAATGCTGGGGTTATGGGAGTAAACCACTCTAATTGGTTTCCACAGTGCCGGGGATCGAACCCAGGGCTTTGGGCGTGCTAGGCAAGCTCTCTGCCCAGTCATCCGCCCTCTCAGGCCCCCGTGACTTTTTGGAGATCAGCACTTACTGTTTCATGAAGCGAATTCGGGCTTTCCTGCGAAGGCCTGGAGGAGCAGAGAAAAACCAGTCAACATTGGTTGGTCGATAGCTAGCATCAGTCCACAGAGTCTGAGAGGAAGATAGCTGTTTTAGCCAACACCACATCTGGGGTACTAGGGTGGGCCCCAAATTCTTCACATTTCACACTTCTGTTGTTTGCTTTTATAGGTTAAAAATATTTAAAATTACTCATTATCCATTCATCCCATTTTTTAACAGCCTTGACGCATGCTCCCAGATCTGACTCCTACTACTATATCCATCTTACATGTGTGGAAACTGAGGCACAGAGATTGTGAATTGTCAAACGACTTGCCTAAAAATTATGTAGCTAGTGCCCGAGCTTTAATGAAGTTTTTCTGCTCCAGTTTGTACCTTAAATAAGCTTTCCTGGGGACTGGAGGGGCGGGGCTAGCACAGTGGTGGGATACAAGGCCTTGGGTTCAAATCTCAATAGCACAAAATAAGTATCATTGCCTTTTGCAACAGGCCAGGCACCAGAGCTCAGAGGGCAGCCAAAGCAGCGCATACGTACTCCTGACGGGATGCAGGAAGGAAAGAGAAGTGTATTGTGTTTACTTCACAGAATGTTTTTATTTGTTTTTGAAACGGCTCCTAAGTGGCCCAGGTTGGCCTCAAACCTCAGATTCACTATGCAACCTTCTTCCTTTACCTCCCAAGCGCTGGGACTGCAGGCCCATGTGCTTGGTTCAACCCGACCACTGGGGTTCTTAATGGGGTACACAGGTTTGTGTGTGAGGAGAGCAGTCTACCAAAGTGTTCATGCCCTCGGCTGCTGTTCTATGGGGAGGGTTCACAGGACTCTGCGACCTTGGAAAAGTTGAGAAGCCTCTGATGTGGCTGGTGTCCCTAATGTTCTCCTTGTCCCTTCATAGATGCCCAGGGAGGAAAAGGGATGTACTCAAGGTGGCAGAGATGAATAGAGGGACCACGGGTGGTCTGGCCTCTCCTGTGCTCTCCTGTCCTTTTTATGAGGCCAGTGCCTGCAGAGCTTGGGGGACAGAGGAGCTGAGGGCACAGAGGGCAGCAGCCACATGAGCGCCACCGAACAGAGGTGTGGACACACACAGTTCGAGGAACGCCACCCAAAAGCCACAGATAAGCTCTTCTGGGCACTGGGCTTTCATGTCTACTGCCCACAAGCACCCTGAGGACATTCAGATAGCAGCCCTGGTAGGTGGCAAAGCTCTGTGCTTGGGTGTGCAGTTGAGACCCATTGATGACAACGTGAAAGTCTTTTGAGGAAGGAGCACTTCAGTGGGCTCGATCCTAGGGTTTATCTGATTGCAGACACAGGTTGAGGCTCATGTTGGCCTTCTGGGTCTGTGGGGTGGTGTCTCCATGGTAGAGAGAATCCAATACGCCTGGGTCCAAGTTGCTGCCCTCCCTCAAAGTCCCTCAAAGACAGGAAGAACCACTGGCCGAGCCATACGGTTTGTTGGGCAAATTTGTCCTTTACTCTGCTGCCCTAGTGAAGGAAGTATGCCTAGGTACACTTCAGGGAGAAAAATGGGGACCCTACAATATTCTGTAAGCATCAACTCACAATGAAAGTGGACAGTCACACTTAGGGATACCAGCAGAACCAGGATGGAGGCCACCAGCAGGCTGAGGGTAACAAGGCCACACGTCAGGCCTGAAAAAGACACACAAGACACATGTTATGTATTCAGTATGGATTGAGACACAGGCAGGGCTGGCCCTCCTCCCAGAGTGTGCCACTGGTTGACTTGTTTGCTTTTGATGTGGGCTTCACTACGCAGCCCTCCTTTTGTAGCCCTGGCTAACCTGGAACTCACAGAGGTCTGTAGGACTCCCCTTCCAGGAGGCAGCCCCACTGCTTGTATTTTAGCATACCTCCTTCTGGTTGATTTTGAAATTCACTTTAAATAACACAGAGGTAATTTTATATAGAAAATGTCATGTTACATCCATACTTTTAAAATGTCAATAAAACTGCTGGGCAGTAGTGGCACACGCCTTTAATCCCAGCACTCGAGAGGCAGAGGCAGGCGGATCTTTGTGAGTTCGAGGCCAGCCTGGTCTACAAGAGCTAGTTCCAGGACAGGCTTCAAAGCTACAGAGAAACCCTGTCTCGAGAAATCAAAAATAAATAAATAAATAAATAAATACTAAAAATAAAATGTCAGTAAAACTGGGAGTTGTTTATGTTCAAAGGAAATAGATACATCTCATGCTTAGTAATAAAATTTTACTATTCATTTAAAAAAAACCTTTATTTGGATTTCACAATATATAGCTGTATTTTCATTGTTCTTTACACTTAGGTAGAGTGCTCAGGGAACAACATTAATAATTTCGTAATTCTCCCCTTCGCATCTAAACTCAGTTTCCACAGGCATGCACAGTTTTCATTGTTTATTCATATATGAGTATGTGAGTGTGCATACGTGATGTGTGCACATGTGTGTGAGCGCAGAGAGCCGAGGAGGATGGTAGGTGTCCTGCCCTACCACCCCCTACCTCATTTTCTTGAGACAGCATCTTTCACTAAGCCTGGTGCTAGACCTGAGGGTCTCCTGTCCCCACGGCCCCCAGGTGCTGAGATACAGGTGTCTGTCACCGTGCCCAGCTTCTCATGTGGGCGCTCATGGTTTAAATTCAGGGCCTCATGCTTTCACTGTGAGCACTCTGCCCTGAGAAATCATCTCCCTGGCCACTGTCTTTGTGTTTTGATTTTGAAGGCAAAGATTCCGTACCCCAGGCTGGTCTCTACTTCACTGTGGTCAAGGATGGTCTTGAACTTTTGATTCTCCTGTCTCCATCTCTCAAGTACTGAAATTACACATGTGGGCAGCGATAACCACTTCTGTCAGGCTAGGGATTGAACCCAGGGCTTGTACAAGCTGGGCAAGCACTCTGCCAACTGAGCTACATCCCTGGCCCCTCAGTTTCTCCTTTTTAGCACAGTGGGTTGTACTGTGTTCATTTTTTCCCCCTGCAAATGCATCCCTCCTGCTTCTTTAATTATATGGGCATGTTCTTTTCCCCAGCGGAGACACAGGTGGTCCTGGGGATGCACCATTGTTTATTTAGCCGCCAGCAGGAACTTGGCTCTTTCCTGTACTTTACTTTTAGAAACAGCCCCGTAGAGAACATTCTGGCACATTTCTATATGCAGGTGCCTTCTGAGGCAGAAGCTGAACATGGGGACTACAAAACCACAGACCTTGTCCATTCTGGTTGTAATAGACTGTCAGGTGCCTCTGCTTCCACTCACTGGCCCTTGTTAATGGTGTTTTACCTTTTGTCAGTCTAGAGATTTTACTTCAGTCCTAATTCTGTGTGGTCTCTTGCCTGTTTGCTTGCATTAGCCACTTACATGATTGTTCTGCGATTTGGGTATCTGTTCACTTGTCTAGTTTTTGCATGCTATTGAAGCTGGGCGGTGGTGGCACATGCCTTTAATCCCAGCACTCGAGAGGCAGAGGCAGGCGGTTCTCTGAGTTCGATGCCAGCCTGGTCTACAAGAGCTAGTTCCAGGACAGGCTCCAAAGCTACAGAGAAACCCTGTCTCGAAAACAAAAAAAAACAAACAACAACAACAACAACAAAATGTTCTAGAGCCTTCTTCAATACTCTCTGGCCTCAGATCAGCCCCATAGTTGATCTCCCTAAAGGGCTGAGGTGCAGAGTCATGCCCCAGGTTTGGGCTCTTGGTTGAGAAGTCTAGAAAGTCCTCTGCAGGTGACGGCCAGGTGAGTACCCTGCGCCAGGGACAGCGCTAACAGAAAGCTCCAGCTTTAGAGGGTGGAAGGCAAGGAGTGGTTTCACCGCTGCCTCTCACTCTGTAGTCTTGAGAAACCTGGGCTGGGCTGGGGACCTAACTCAGCTGGCAGAGTGCTGATAGAGACTCTTGCACAGCTTGGCGAATTGACCAAGGCTCACCCAGTTGGTGAGGTCCAAGTGAGCATATTGTCACAGGTAGTGGTTAGTTTTAGAGCAGCAGAGGAGGAGGGGCAGGGACAAAGGAGGCTTCTGCGGAGAGACCACTCTGAAGTGGAAGCCAGAGATGCTGTTTCGGTTGGAGGAACATGGTTATTTATTCCAGCTAATTGCTGCCTCTTTATATATAAAAGGTCTCTCTCTCCTTTCTTACTTCTTCTCTCCTTCCTTTCCTCTCTCTCGCTCTTCTTTCTGGCCCTCCTCTCTTCCCATTCATGTGTGTATATGCCTATGCATGTATGTGTGGGTTTTTCATTCAGGATCTCATTCTGTAAATCAGCCTGGCTTAGAACTTACTACGTAGTCCAGGCTAGCCTCAGACTTACACTGATCCTCCTGCCTCATCCTCTGGAGTGCTGAGATCACATGCAAGAACTACCATGCCTGTTTTATTTATTTTTTGAGACAATAACTCATTATGTTGCTCAGACTACTCTCAAATTTATGAGTTCAAATAATCCCCCTGCCTCAGCCTTCTAAGAAACGAGGCCAACGAAGGCTGTATTTTGTGGGGTTTATGTTTTTGTTGTCTCTCAGTCCTCTTAATCAAGTTTTCAGAGTATAATATGTTATAAAATGAAGTCACTCTGTCTTCCCCTTCATATTCATAACACAGAGGCTTTCTGTTTGGGTTTTCTTTCTTTGGTTAGTGTTTTGATTTGAGACAGGGTTTCAAATAGCCCAGACTGGTCTCAAACTTATATTGTAGCTGAGGATGACCTAAAACTCCTGATTGCTGGCCTCAAACTTATATTGTAGCTGAGGATAACCTAAAACTCCTAATTGCTGGCCTCACCCTCCCAGGGGCTGGGATTATAGGCATAAGGCACCAAACCTCTACGGAGATCTCAGGAGGCCCCTTCCCTGTCTCCCTGACCCTGTATGCTTCCTCTGGGGCTTTTCTGCCAGCTGCACCCAGTAGTCCTGGTGATGTGGTTTGTACTCTGGGTAGTGGCAGATGGAACTGTTTGTCACCAGTAACTTTTGGGGGGTGGAAGTCAGTATTTTTCCAGAGCACATTTGAGCTTATGGCTTCAAAGGTACACGTGTCCATACTCCAGATGAGAAGCCTAGCGTTCACTCGCTAGCTTGTCAGAACCCTCCCACCCGCTTTGTGCTAGCTCCTCTGCTAGACATTGAGACTGAGAGAGTGAAGGGCTGGTGCTTGACCTGGAAGCTTTGTTTGTTGACAGTTTGATTGTGATATGATTTGCAAACCATAAATTCCGCCTGTTTATAGAATGTTGAGCAGGGTGTACATGTCTGTACTCCCAGAACCTGTGTGAGCCTAAGGCAGAAGGTTTGGGAATTTGAGGTCAGCCTGGGTTAAAGTTAGTTCCAGGCAACCTGGGTCTACATGGAAAAGCCATGCCTCAGTGAAAACTTAGAGCATACACAATGGTTTTTAGAACTTCCTAAAGAGATAAAGCCATCACATCATATAACTTTGGTACACTTTGAGAATTCCAGAAAAAAAACACCAAAAAAAAAAAAAAACTCTGTACTGTGAAAATTTTCTCATTGTTTCCCAATGCACTACCTTCAGGTAATCTTTCATCTATTTCTGTCTCTGTGACCTTCATCCCCATGAAGGGGGATCTGTGGAGCCACACAATATACGGTCTTTGTTGCTGTCAAGACAGGGTTCTCTATGTAGCCCTGACTGGCCTGGCCTTGGTAGACCAGGCTGGCCTTGAACTCAGAGATATCCACCTGCCTCTGCTGGGATTAGAGGCGTGGACCATTCCACCTGGTTAAAATGTGTGGGATTTGTTTTTTGTTTTTGTTTTTCATAACTGACCTTTCACTGTATTGTCAAGATTCACCCAAACTTAAGCATGAATCAGTATATTATTTGGGGGGAGGACGTTGAGACAAGGTCTTACATAGTTCAGGTTAGCCTCAAATGTGACATGCAGTTGAAGATAGCTTTAAACTCCTGATCCTTTTGCTTCTACCTTCTAAGTGCTGCGATTACAGATGTGCACCACCACATCTGGACTCACCTCTTTCTTTCCTGCTTTCTTCCTTTCTTCATCAGGGCTTCTCTTAATAGCTCAGGTTGACCTTGAACTTGTGATCTTGCCTCAGCCTCCTGAGTGTTAGGACTATAGGCATGAACTGCCATACCTAGAGAGTACGTAATTCTTTTTTTTAAAACTACATTTATCTATTGATTGAGTATATGGTGAGGGCACTTGAGTGCTGTGGAAGTTACAGAGCAACTTGCAGGATTAAGTTTTTTCTTTTCACCATGTGGTCCTCTTGCACTGAACACAGTCAGGCTTGGCATCAAGGGCTGCTGCTTTCGGAGCCGTCTTGTGAGCCCAAGTATTTCATTCTCTATGTGTCCATGTATTGCCTGGATGCCTGGATCTTGTTTTTTCTTTTTTCTTTTTGGAGCTGAGGACTGAACCCAGGCCTTTGCACTTGCGGGGTAAGTGTTTTACCACTGAGCTAAATCCCAACCCCCTGTATCCTGTTTGTTAGCCTGTGCATAGTTGAGGAACATCAGGGGTGTGTTCGCTTCTCCGGCTATGATGAGTTGTGCTGCTGTGAGTACCTGTGTGCAGTGTTTGGTGGCTGTATTTTTTTTTAACGTCTTATTCTGTGTTGCTTTGTAAGTGTGGCCTCAGTAGACTGTGACTTGCTGTCATGGTCAGTGTCCCTTTTGTTGACACCAGCTTAGAGCTAGAGAAATAGGCAGCAGAATGAAGACTTGGCAAGTGTTTGTAACAGAGAAAGGAAGGGGGAAGGTAAAAGTGGGGAGTGAAAGTGGGGAGCTGCCCTTTTTTCTGTGGGTGCAATGATGGAAAACTTACCCTTCTGGGCCTTTAATTTGGGGAATGGGCACTGTTTCTTCTTGAGGACAGTCTTCTTAGTGGGCTGGGCAGTTGTAGGAAGGACATCAACTACAGAGAGAAGCAAGACCCATATGTCAGCCACATAAGCAGCAATTCTCATAGGCAGATTGTGTGCCTTCCTTCCCGGGCTGCCACAGGGCATCAGGTCCCAGAACACAAGAATTCAGATCTGGAGTGTAGAGCCTATGCGTGTCCTGGAGAGAGGTTATGGAGCAACCAGACATGAGCAGAGCCATATGCCATAACTAACAATTGTGCAGCCTGGGCTGTCGTCTGTTCCTCAACTTCCCATCTGCTGTAAAGAAGATGACTACTGCCAGGCAATGGTGGCGCACGCCTTTAATCGCAAAACTTGGGAGTCAGAGGCAGACAGACCTCAGTGAGTTCGAGGCCAGCCTGGTTGACAGAGTGAATTCCAGGACAGCCAGAGTTACACAAAGAAATCTTGAAAAAAAAAAAGAAAGAAACAAACAAAAAGCCCAAAACAAAACAAACAAAATGATGATGGTTTCTATTTTGTTGTGAGATTCAAGAGAGCAGAGTACCTAGCAACGCAGTTAGTAGGCATGACTATGCTTGGCAGATCTTGGGCTGAGGTCCTTGGTCCAGCCAGGCACAGTAGCACACACCTTTAATCCCAACACTTGAGAGACAGAGGCAGGTGGATCTCTGTGAGTTTGAGGAAGCTCATCTGGTCTAAATGACAGCCAAGGCTATGTAGAAAGACCCTGCTGCAAACAAAACAAAGCAAAGAAGACCCCGTGGTCCTTTGCATGACCAAGCTCTTAGCCTCCTTGCTAGTCCCTGGAGCCAGTGGACGGGAGAAGGTTGTTCCGACATGAACACCACAGCTAGGGTAGTGAAAGGCTGGGACTCCAGGCCCTTCTTCTTGTCTTGGATGGCCCCTCCTCTCACATTGAGGGGTTGGGAGAGGTATAGGAGAGGACAGTCGGACTGACACACTGAGCAGGGAGACCATGAGGTTCTGAGGTGTGGAGTACTGGACCACCCACCCCTAAATTTTGCTGACCAAGGAAACGGATCTCCTACACTCTACATCAAGCAAAGTAGTAGGAGAGGGGCTAGGAAAAACTGAAAGAGCATTTCCCATACCACCTCTGACAAAGCATTAACCGCATTAGGTCACCGCAAGGCTTTGGGCCATTGGCGCCAAGGAGCTGTTGTAAAGTGACAGCCAATAGCAGTGACAAGGTCCAAGGGGCCGGACGGTGGTGGCGCACGCCTTTAATCCCAGCTCTCGGGAGGTAGAGACAGGCGGATCTTTGTGAGTTCAAGACCAGCCTGGTCTACAAGAGCTAGTTCCAGGACAGGCTCCAAAACCTGTCTCGAAACCCTGTCTCGAAAAACAAAACAAACAAACAAACAAACAAAAACAAAAACAAAAAAAACCCAACAAGGTCCAAGGGTCTGGACTTGCTGGGTGTTGAGTCCCTTTGTGCTCATGACTCCTAAACTGAATCCATTTGCCTCATCTCACACTCAAAGAAGTAAGAGTCTCTTGGCTGCTCTGTGGCGAGCCTAGCGGGGAGCTAGCTGGAGCTCCAGGGTCTTGACTAGCACAGCAACCTGGGTCTGCTGGGAGTGATTGTGACAGGAGGAGGTTGCTCTGTTTTAATTTCATCTTGCTCTAAGTCAGGTTCCCTTCATTCCTCCTGATCTGTGAGTTCAACTCTTTCTCTCCCTCTGTCTCCCCCTCTCCTTTTTTTTTTTTTTTTTTTTTTTGAGGGACAGGTCCTTGGAACCCATAGTGTATTTGAGGACCTGAACAAGGCCTGTTTTCCCCAACACTCTCTACACTACCCAAGCTTCTCCTCTAAAACTCTTGGACCCTCCAGTCTGGCAGGTAAGTTCAGGCTCTGGGTGCCCTTGTCACTGGGAAGACACTGCTGATCCTGGGCAACTGGGCAGCACACAGAACTCAGAAACATGGCAACCAGGATAAGTAAAGAAGAAAATTCTCTGCTCTTATTTCATGTCCACCTTTCTCAGACCCTGAAGCACTGGGAAGGCATGGGGACCATAGAAATAAAAGCAAAAAAACAAGCGCAACTGACCTTACTCCTCCTGGAACCGCTACCCGTTACTCGTAAGACCTGAGAGTAGAGAGGCCGTGGAGACCTCGCCCTATTTTTATTTTCCTTGTTGCTTTTCATTATAACTCTGGCCTTATCCTAACCATCTCTGTACCTCCTAGCCCGAGTGAACCTACTTGTGAGGGTAGCTGGGGTGCTCTTGTGACTCCCAGCCCTCAGGCAAGTGGGAAGCAAGACAGTGAGAAGCCCAGTCCTGGGTTGAGCTGGAGAAAGAACCATAGCTAACCGCTGGCCTGACAGAATCTACAATGATCACTTTCCACCCCAAGAGATGAAACCTTACTGTCCAGGGTGGCTAGTCTGGACAGAGATGTGCTACACATAAAACAGGCACCAAATGCCCTCTATGAAAAGTAGGTTACCTGCCAAAGTGCTAATACTGCTTCGGTAAGCTGGGTTCCATAAAATGTTAAATTCATTTCACTTATTTTTTATTACTTAAATGCCTCTCAGAAAACAAAATTATTTTTATGGTTTGCAAGGTACTTCTGCATACGATCGTTTAATTAACAAAACTGAAGCTTCCAAGAGCTAGAGGTGGGACAGCAGCTGCCTTGTACAGATGCAGAAACTGAGGCTGTGGGAGGGGGGAGCTGTGCAATGGATTGGTAGCCTGGCTAGGCCTGGGGTACAGTTTCTTTATCCCCCTGAAGCCCCAAGTGTGGAGTTGAGAGTTGAGCCATAGAACCCCACAAAGAATGCCTAGGACAACTGCTTCTCTGCTACCTCATAATGTACCCAGGCAGTAACAGTCTGTATGTACACTCAGGCTTCCTGAGATTGTATAAGGGCAGGGGCACCACTGTGTCTCCATCAGAATCACAAGCACCCAACTTTTGACTGACCTGTCTGTTTTCACCTCATCTGCTTCCCATTCAAAGTGGAAATGGAATATACCATTTGCTGGGTGGATGGCAGCATTAAGGGACACAGCTACATGCATCCCTCAAATGTCGCTTGGCCTGGGTAACTCTCTGTGTACTTCCTATTAGTCTTAGAGGTGGCATGATTATTCGTGACTTCAGAGTGAGGCTCAGAGAGAGAGGGGGGAGAGAGAGAGAGAGAGAGAGAGAGAGAGAGAGAGAGAGAGAGCATGCTTGCGCGCTCCTTCATAGCCTTGAAAGCATTCTTACCCACTCTTAGCTCTGTTCCTTTCCCAAAGATCAGCTGGGGGCTCCCAATCATCATGCAGAAGTAGGTGCCACTGTCCTCCAGCTTCAGTCTCGTGAGGTTGAGGATGGACCGGCTTAGATGTGAAAACACAAATATGTGCTCCTTCTTCACCCCTTCACCATACACAGCACTACCTCTGGAAGGATTCCAGGAGACCAGGAACTCAAAGCGCTTGTCCTTGGATCCCCGGTGCTGTCTCAACCAGTAGACGAGTGAGGTTTTAGAGAGGGTATTAGCTTCACAGGATATTTCTGCCGCTTGATTGGTTAGAAGTGTTTTGGAGTCAGGGGTCTGAACGAGGGCAGAGCTGCTCCAGAGAGCTATAGGAAACCAGAAGTAAACCAGGCTGGTTATACACACGAATCTCAGCTCTCTGTAGGCTGCAGCAAGAGGATCCGAACTTCAAGTTTGGTTACAGTGAGTTCAAGGCTAACCTGGGCTACATGAAAGCTTGCTTAAAAAGAGAGTAGGAGGAGGGCTCGTGATCCCTTGAGTTCAACCCCTAGAAACTAGAAGAAATAGAAAATACTAGCACACATTTTTGTGCACAGAATCCTAATGAGTTTGTACTGGAGGCCATGACAGAAGAGTGCCTGGAGAAAGAGCCGGGGTGTTAACACCAGTCAGTGTCTTCAAATTCACAGACATTGCCTGCACGGGAGGTTCACTGTGCTCACTGATGAGCTATTGCCACCTGTGGCCCTGGGCATAAATCATTTTAAGCAAGTCTCAGACTGGCTCCAGGATGTTTATTCCCCTTCCCCAGACGAGCAAACATGGGCATGAAGTTAACTTGTTTGGAGTCTCACTGAATTCAAATCCAAAGAGCTAATGTCGAAAGCCAAAGCCAGTTGCCCGCCTCAGCTCTGCATAGATAAGCCTTCGGAAGCTCTAAGCAGTCAAAAGTGATCTGGGGCAAGCTGGGAGAGGAGTTTGGAGTCACAGGCCTGGTGAAAGGCTGGTTTGGACAATGTGAGATTTCTGGATCTAGTTAAAGGAACTGCTGACCCTGGTAGGTTCCGCAGGGGACCTGTCACTGACTTCTTGCCCCTCAGGGCAGGGCAGTCATTACAGAGACCAGATTGACAGTCCGTTTGTCTCGGATGAGAAGACTGGGCAGGCAGAAGGAGTTGCAGGCAAGCTGTTAGCAGTCGTGGGACCTCAGAGGTCACCAAGTCCATGGTCTCCTGTGAAAGAAGGTCAGCTAGGCCTGCCACTGTTGTCCTGCTTGCTGCTGAGGATTGGAAAGAAAAGAAAAAAAAAAAGGTAGGCATGATGGTGTACCCTTGAGAAATTGAATCAGGAGGATTGTGTTAGGTCAGCCTGAGGTCACTACCTAGTGAATTTCAGGAGGAAGAAAAGGAGAGAAATCATATGTGAAGGGCAAAGCACTCACACAGGTCGTCATACGTGGTGCCTGTGTGAAGCAGACAGGTGAATCCTGCTGGCAGGTCTATGGTCCCAGGGGATGTTTTAGGCATCCAGTGAAGTCTCAAGGAGGCTCCCACTAAGTTTCTTTCACATCCAAGACCATGTGGGTTCCAACATACCCAGGTTGAAACAAAAAGCCTTTTTCTTTGGCTTGGAGCAGAGGGCCAAGGCCAAGATATAAATCAGAGATCAGAGGATGTGTGAGCCGGGGAGAATCAGAGTTAATGGCGCCATCACTGTCTCTAATTGTGGCTCAGGCCTTACAGCCCCATCACAGGATTGATGTGATGAACTAAACCCAGAGTCCACCCTCAGACCACTCTGAGCTTCCCCTGTGGCTCAGGTACCACTACATCTCCCTTCCCTGATCGGGCTGCTGTTTCTGTGCCCTCGCAGCCGTTTGTATTGTTTTGGGTCACTGGCCTCCTTGGGGACGCTAATGTGAAGTGAGGATGTCGGTCTGTATGACCGTGCGTTAGGCATAGCACGTGTACTGTCTGAGTTAATCCTCACTAAACCCTGTGGGGAGAGACTCTTTACATGGGGGTGAACAGAGCTCCAGGGAAAGAAAGGTATACTTAGGGTCACACAGCCTGCATGCAGTGGACTCATTCCCAAACCCAGGCCATAGGCCTTGGGCGAATGAACTCAGCCACCAAATTGAGGAAACCTGCACACAAAATGGGGCCACAAATATACAAATGGCAGGAACCTTTCCAAAGAGCCCAGAGGACACGCACGGCCAGGCTTCAAGTCACACATGGTCTCATTTTTTTCAGTTTGGTAGCCTGGGATTCCATTTCTGAGGGACTTGGCATTTCTAGAATGATCAGCAGTAGTTTTAGAGGCTTGGATTGCCTCCTTTTCATTTGTGATGTAGTTGAGCTAACCAGGTCAGAGGCAGGGGCATGCCCTGTCTCTGTCAACTGTGTAGTCAGTCAGTTTTGGACTTTAAGTGGTGTCAGACCAGCGAAGATTGGAGGAGTCTCCCTCTAAAAAACCCGCTGACTGGGTCTGATCACAATGACAGACTTTGGGTGGCACATCTGTGCCAGCCCCAATATCCCATCTGCAGTGCTCAGTGCTGCTTCTTGGGGGAGCACTACACAGGACCCTGACTCCAGAGGACACTGGAGAGTCATAGTGAGCACCCCACCAGAGCCAGCTACAGCCATGTTTGTCCAGTTCACTAGAAGCACTTCCCCGGAAGTAATAAGAGTGTGTCTACAGAACCCTGGCCTGGGCCAGACAGGGCCTCTGGGAGCTGCGTGGGGCACTTCCCTGTGCGCACCCTGAACAACTACGTTTCCTTGTCAGTTTTGGATTTCTCACTCCTCTTTATTTCTTCTTCCTTTCCTCTCTCCCCTTCTAGTTCAGGCTGTGGGACAGAGCTGGCTTCTGCCCTAGGTTTCTCAGACATCTCTGGGAAATGAGCTCCTGGGACGATTCTCCTCATGGTCAGGGTCTGTGCCTCCCCATCTGCCCTGTTCCCTCAGCCGAGCTCCTGTCTGTTCTTCCTGTTGCTAAGACTGCCAGCTCTAAGTGCCCTGCTCCAGTGCAGGCTTGCGCTAGCCCCCTCTGGGTCTTACCTGCCAGCTTCACACTGAAGACCAGCCAGAGCCATGGCTGCATCTTGGCGCTTGTGGAGACGCCTGCTCCCTCAGGGCTCCGTCAAGGTGGGTTAGGAGCCAGGGTAGGCCAATGAGGCACCCTGAGTGTAAGGGAGGTGGGGTGCTGATGCAGTAAGGAGGTGGGGCCACCAGGGAGGGGCAGAGTCATGGTGTGTGTGTGTGTGTGTGTGTGTGTGTGTGTGTGTGTTCACGCACGCGCTCGACGGCCTTCGTCTTCATCCTTGACAGCTTCAAAGGCTTTGACTTTTCAAAGAGGCTGCCAGGACTCCGCTTTCTGGTCAGGAAGTGACAGCTGTCAGTCAGGCCAAGCAGTTACACCTGTGTAATACCTCTTTTCTCTGGGAAGGGCTCAAGCAGAACCCAGACACCATGTGACAGCTGGGAGAGCTGAATCAGAGGTCAGCATTCTCCAGGACTCCCGGCTCTGTGAAGCTGGGCTAGCCTAACTCAGACACTCTTTCGTTGCCTTCTGAGCAGGCTGGAGGAGGGTTTCATCTTGGTTCGAGGACAGTTCATTGTGGTGTCCGGAGACAGGGACTTTCCATCTGTGTGACTCAAGAAGGAGAGAGGCTGTGGAGAACCTTCTAGTGCCAGAGTCCAGCTGGCCCTGGAGTGAAGGAGACACCCTGTGAGGGGTGAAGGAAAGCTAACTGACACAGAGAAATGAGAGCTGGGGTGCTGCTGAGGGCCCAGACCTTGCCTGAAAGTAAGACAGAGTCAGACCCCGACCTTCAGAGCCCTAGGACTGGGGCACGCAGTGTCTGTGTGTCTCCCCAGTCCTGCCCTGCCTTACAGCGCTGTACGCCTCGGGGCTTCTTTACCAGTTTTGAGATCAAAGCCCCATAAAGAATCTGGGAAGCCGGGCAGTGGTGGCGCACGCCTTTAATCCCAGCACTCGGGAGGCAGAGGCAGGCGGATTTCTGTGAGTTCGAGACCATCCTGGTCTACAAGAGCTAGTTCCAGGAGAGGCTCCAAAGCTACAGAGAAACCCTGTCTCGGAAAAAAAAAAAAAAAGAATCTGGGAAGAACTCTTATTAGGGAGACCTGGTTTGGCCTGCGGAGGTTGGCAGAGGTGAGTTGAGGAGGGCTGTACGGGGAAACTGGATCGTCGATGAGCTGTCTGCTGGGGAGAAGATCCCACAGAAGGCCGCAAGTGGCAGCAAGCACCAGCCATGCACACTGGGAGCTCAAGGGTCAAAAGAGGGAATGGGGTATCACTGGCGGCCAAAGCAGGCAGTGGGGTAAAAAGTGTCCCCTTAGCATCCCAGTCCACTATTCTTTCCACCCCACTCCTTCGGGTCCCTGGTGACAGATATCGAAGAACTGAGGCAGGGGTTCAAAGTTCTAGAGAGGAAGAAGGAAGTGGTCACGTCCTGAGCGCAGCTCTCTGACAGCCCGGCTGGTCTCCGCTATACTGTCCTATTGTCATTGTTCCCCAGATAATCTACTTAGGCTCAGATGTGCACAGGGTGGATAGTCCTAGGAAAACCACACAGCAGCAGTTTTTTCAAATTGTGAAGATTGATCTGTATGCTGGTTGATAAGTGGGTGGTCCATCTGCTCTCCCTTGCTCCTTGCTCCAGGGCCTGGCAGCACTCATCTTTCTCTGCTTCTCTGAATTCACCTGTTCCTCCCAGCGGAACTGTACAGCCTATGTCCCTAGGAAACTGCCTCTTTGGTATTTGGAGAAGGTGGTTCGGGCCCAGGGATGACTTTGAACTCTTGATCCTCCACTTTCTCCTCTCCTTTCTCCTTCTTAAACTCTTTCTGATTGTGACCCCTTTCTGACCCCCAAATTCTTCCATGTCCCCAGGTATACAAAGCAACCACTTACTGATAACTAATCATAAGCAAATTTGTTTTATTCTACTTTATAAAAACGATTCTATTTTTGTGTGTTGGTGTGGGAGTGTGTGTTTGCCCTCAGAAGCTAGAAGAGGGCATGAACACGCTGGAGCTGGAGTCACAGGGCTTCATGAACCACCTGACACAGGAGTGTGGAGCCTAATGCAGGTCCTTTGGAAGAGCATCGAATACTCTTAACACTGAACTGTCTCTCCAGGTCCAATAAAATTTGAAATAAGCAGGGTGGTGGTGGCTCATGTCTTTAATCCCAGCACTCTGGAGGCAGAGACAGGTAGATCTCTGTGAGTTTGAGGCCAGCATGGTTTACACAGCTAGTTCCAGGACAGGCTCCAAAGCTACACAAAGAAACTCTGTCTCACAAAAGCAAAAAAAAAAAAAAAATAAAAATAAATTAAATAATTTCTTTTCTGTACATATGATGTTACCATTTATTAATGTTGAAAGCAAATTTTCATACTACAGAGATGGACGTGTTTGTTTACTTCTACATGAAGAATTTAATCTGGCCTGAATGTTTGGTACTGCAGGACATAGACCATCAGAATTGAATGACATTTTGATTTTATAATTGTCAATTCAGAGAAACCTGCTTTATATAAATATAGGACAGAATGGCAGAAGTATGTGTGGGGACATTTCAGAAATTGTTTTCTTAATCCCAAACACAAATCCACTTAATGATTTAAAACATTTTTTAAAAAAATGCATTTATTTTATTTTGTGTGTGTGAGTGCTTTGCCTGCATGTGTATCGTGTACATGTCTCGTACCTGTGGCAATTCAAAGAGAGTGTTGGATCTCCCTGGTACTGGAGTTACACAGAAGGTTGTGACCTGCCATATAGGTAGCGGGAACCGGCTGGGTCCTCTGTAAGAGCAGCAAGTGCTCTCTTACATGGAGTCATCTCCAGCATCTTGATGGTTTTTTTTGTTTGTTTGGTTGGTTTTTTCAAGACAGGGTTTCTCTGTAGCTTTGGAGCCTGTCCTAGAACTAGTTCTTATAGACTAGGCTGGCCTTGAACTCACAGAGA
>JAQHUG010000326.1:735380-752301 GCA_028555095.1 Dicrostonyx torquatus | reverse complement strand
TGAGTAAATTGGGAGCATAGGGACATTGGGGGAGGGTTGAAGGGGGGAGAGGAGAGGCAGGGAGGGGAGCAGAGAAGAATGTAGAACTCAATAAATATCAATAAAGGGAAAAAAAGAAAAACCAAAATAAACAAATAAATAAATAATAATTTAAAAAAAAAAAGAGTACCGGTAATGGAAAGAGCTCCAATTTCCCTGCACCCATGCCAGGACCTGTTATTTGTGGTTTTGGCTTTGTAAATAGTCTAGCATTTGAAAGGGGTTTCTCATGGGGATTTTTGTTTGCATTCTTACTGACTAAAGGCATCAAGCCTCTCCTAATGGCTAATTGGCCATTTGTACGTCTGTTTAAAACACTTGGGATTTAGGAAACACATTCTACCTTCTTCGGAGGAGCATTTGTGCTATGCACCTGGCTTCCTCGGTCCTCCTCACTCACTACCACCCACATAGATTGTCTCCCCTCAGTCAGTGACTGTCCCTGTGAGGATTGTCTTTCCGCTCTTTCACGGATACACAGCTGTGCCAGTTAGTTTTAACCGTTGACAGGACACAGCCTAGAACCACTTTGGAAGAGCTTCAGTTGAGGAATTATCTACATCAGGTTGGCCTGTGGGCATGTCTGTGGGGGACTGTCTTGACTGGTAATGGATGAAGGAAGGCCCTGACCACTGTGGGCAGCAGGGTTCTCTAGGTTGGGCCCTGATCTCTTCAGCAAGAGATCAAGCAAGCAAAGGTGCATTTATTCTCTTTGCCCTTGATTGTGGGTGTTATGTGACTAGCTGCTCTGAGCTTCTGCCTCAGTGTCACCCCAATGATGGACATAGCCTGGAACGTCACAACTTTATAACTCTTTTCTCCCCCAGGTTGCCTTTGCTCAAGGTGTTTTATCGCAGCAACGTGAGTGAAACCAGAACACCAAGCTTGACCAGGAAGCAGCTTTCTCAGGGATTAAGGGCAACTGTTTTATCGGGGTGGTTCTTAAACCACAGAGAGGAACTCCTGAGCACATCAGTTGGAAACTCTCACACTGTGATAAATTAACCTCTAAATACTGGTGGTTTAACTCAGAACAAAGCCACTGAGTCATTTGGTGTCATCCAAATGCAATGTGTCAGGCTAGGGAGTGTGTGCTCCGTTTGGCCTGCATGGGTCCATGATCTTTCTGTCTTGTGAATCCCCATATTCAGTTCATGGCTCCAGGAATCCTCAAGCCAATGTGAAGCCAATAGATGACTTTGTGGTTAGCCCTGGAGACTGAGACCTACATCATATGGACCCTACCAAGCTGCAAACGTGCTGAGAAATGGAGTCCACCTGAGGTGGAAGGGAAATGAAGTCAGCAAGCACATGGCCAGCATCCACCAGGCTCGATACGGCAGAGCGGTCCTGTTAGTTTTGACCTCTGCTACTCACTTGTCCTCGGACCTCAATAATGATGATAACACCAAAGCATCCTGGGAGTTTTTAAAAATATATTTAATGATTTATATGCTGATTGAACAACAAGGAGCTAACTCAGTGGCTACAATTAAAAGGGCATGTGCTCAGCATGTGTGGAGGTCAGAGGAAAACTTTCTGGAGTTTTCTCTTTCTTCCACGTGGACCCTGAGGATCGAACCCGTAACCTCAGGTCTGGAGGTAGGCGCCTTTATCTGCTGAACCCTCTCACCAGCCTATGGTCACATCATGTTCTCACACTGGCCTTTAATTCATGGGCTCAAGTGTCCATTCCCCTCTTCGCCCCATCTTTCTGGGTAGTAGCATGTACTTGGTAGGGTCACTTGCTTATGGGAACAGTTTGGAAGGACACTGAGGGTCCTCTCATTGACAGGGTGTGCTGTGGGCAGTTAACGAGTGGGGCTAAAAGAAGCCAGGTACACAGGTACACAGTGCAAACCTTTCCTGGGACTCTGAAGCACACAGCGGGAGCGTCTGTGGTCATTTATGACCACCTGAGCTGGGGTTTGGATTGCATCTCAAGTACATCTTTTTTTTTTTTTTTTTTTTTAAATGTGTAGCCCAGGCTGGCCTCGAGCTCATGATCCTCCTGCTTCTGCCTCTGAAGGCAAATCCTACCGGCGTGTGCCACCATGTACCCTTTGTTCTTCCAAGTTAGTGGTCTTTGCTACAGATCATCAAAGGCTCTGATTTACCTACAGTCAGCACCTGCTCGGTGCAAGTCAGTGTGAGTGTCCAGGGATCTCACTTGATGGCAATTGTTTCAGAGATGCCTGTGCGGGATACTTGTCAGTATATCGATTTTGTCACTGTCGTGTTTTGAGCTAGGGTCTTGCAATATACTCCCGGATGGCCTCCCACTAGAGAAACTCCTCCTGCCCAAACAAACAAAACAAAGTAAGGATAGTTCGGTAAGGGGGAGCCGTCTGATGAGGCTGGGTCTACTCCAGATAGCGTGACTGCCTTCAGCTGCGGAAGGACTGACAGCTGCATGAAAGATGAGCGAAGATGTTATCAGCGCTGAGGATGCTGTTCAGGGGTGCAGCATGAACTTGTGCAAGGTGCTGGGTTCAAGCCCACAGCAAATCGAACTGGTGTTAAATTACCATGTGTTGAAAATATCCAACTGATCTTAACTCAGCCTGTCAGAGAACATTTTGGACTATGTGTGTGCTGGGGCGGGGGGATTACTGGGTTGGTGTTTATATTCCACCTGGAAATCTCACACTTAGGTCTAAACCAAATGAAAGAAAAACAATCTAGATAGCTTTTTCTAGTCCCTAGGAAAATGTTGTAAGTGCCACACCAAGAGGAAATGAAAGAAGTCAGTAAATGTCTCCAGGAAAAGGGTTAATGATGCCACTGTTAGCAAAGGGGAAACGAAACTCAGTGTGGGGCGAAGGTCAGAGGCAGGAGGAGGAAAGTTCCAGTTGAGCCAGGACTACCCAGAGAGTTAACACAGAGAGAGCCTGTGGCTGGAGAGATAGGCAGTCCTTGGAGAGAATTTACCACCCTGTAGAGGACGAGGATTTGGTTCCCAGCACCCACAACAGGAGGCTCAGGGCTGCCTGTAGCTCCAACTCCATGGGATGTGAAGCCCTTTGGCCTCCATGGGCATCTGCATGTGGCACTTGCTGGAAGGTAGATGGGCAGATCTCCGAGCTCCTGCCCGCTGCATACAAAAATCAGCCCCCAATTTAATCTTCTTAGTGTATTTATTTCAAAAAATGTTAGAAACATCTAAAATATTTTTAATTGAAAAAAAAATGTCCAAGAGATCAGACTTTTCAAGGAGAAAGTATAGAGGAGAAAGAACTGAAGAGAAAGCAGAGATGCAGGGACAAGAGGGAGGGTAGGGGTGTAGGGACAGGAGGAAGGGTAGGGGTTCAGGAACTAGAAGGAGGGCAGGGGTGCAGATACAGGAGGGAGGGCAGGGGTACAGGGATGGAAGGGAAGGCAGGGGTGCAGGGATAGGAGGGAGCAGGGGTGCAGGAATGGAAGGGAGGGTAGGGTGCAGGGATGAGAGGGAAGGCAGGGGTGCAGGAACAGGAGGAAGGGTGGGGGTTCAGGGGAACGTAGGAGTACAGGGATAGAAGGGGGCAGGAGTGCACGAATGGAGAAAGGGAGGGCAGATGTTCAGGGACTGGAGGGAGGGCAGGGGTGTAGAAACAAGGAGGGCAGGGGTGCAGAGACAGAAGGGAGGGCAGGGGTGCAGGGATAGGAGGGAGCAGGGGTACAGGAACAAGAGCTCCTAAATACAACCGAAAGGTCATTTTCTGAACTTCTGCTGGTCTGACTGGCTTCTGTGCCTCCAGCAATTCCGAGGCTGTCTTCTGGGAACCAGTGGCCTCTGCTAACGCCTTGGACTCAGGACTTCACAAAGCTATTCTTCAGTTCTCTTCCTCATTCACTTGCCCTTTCCTGGGTTAGGTCACTGTCTGAGGTAGACTGGTACCACTATTATCTTTTTTTTTAAATTTGGGGTGAGTTTTTTGTTTGTTTTATTTTTTGGGACAATATGCCCTATAACCCAGGTTGGCCTGGAACTCCTTACCATCCTGCCCCCACCTCTTGAATTCTGCAGTTACCACCGAATCAAGTTTATTCAGCACAAGGTACTGAAGCCAAAGTTCCTGAATACTGGCGAGCACTAGGCCAACTGAGCTACAGGACAGCCATCCAAGGCTTTATTTCATTTCCCCATCCTTTCTCCAGCATCTAGATTATTGCAGCAACTGCAAGTGAATGTAGCCCCTGGGGCTTCTTTGCTCCAGTTCATGTGCGTGCAAAACCAGGTTTATCTTTCCAACAGGGAGCCTTCATCATGGTCTGCAACCTCTGTCCATGGGACTCAGTTCAGAGTCAAAGCCAGGTTTTGCTCAGGTCGTGCCTTCAAGTTGAATTTGACTGCCTTTGTGTGTGTGGTGGTGATGGCAAAGGGTGGGATAGTGTGAGATTCTCAAGATAGGGTTTCATGTAGCCCAGGCTAGCCTGGAACTCCATAGATAGCAGAGGATGACCCTAAGTTTCTGATCTTCCCGCCTCTATCTGCCAGCTCTGGAATCATAGGTGTGTACTACTCTGGCTAGATTGTGCCGTCTTCTTGTTAGTATTTAGTTCTGAACTGTTCTGTAAGATTCAAAAGAAGGAAGTGGTAGAATGATCTCCTCTGTAAAGCATCCACAAGTCAGAGTAACACCCTTTCCCTTAAATTTTACAAATCCCCCGCTAAACTTTAATACATTGTTTTGGGTTACTCGGTTACAAAGTTACAACCATAGTCCAAGGCATATGGTCTGGATTGTTCCAATAGCGGGAGACTGGTAGAAATCCCTCACACTTCCTACGAGGCTGCTCTCATTCCTACCCATATGCCCACCATACCCTTCAGCCCTCAGTGTGTCTCAGCTGACAACTTCATCAAATGAGCACAAGGTTCCTTTACATCGTGTTAGCTTCTTAAGGTTTTGGTTGCTTTTACTTGTGGGTGTGTGTGTACAGGTCAAAACACAGTTTACAAGAGCCAGTTCTCTCATCACGTGGGTTTTAGGAATCAAATTCCTCTTACTGGACTCAGCATCATGTTAACTTCCGAAATGAATACGGCTACTACCCCAGAAAAACAACCCCAAATGGATAAACACCCCAAAGCAAAATATACAGGTATGGTGGCATACATCTGTGCTTCAAGCACTAAGAAGGCTGAGGCAGGAGGATCTTCTGTTTAAGGCCAGCCAGGACTACATACTGAGATCCTGTCTCAATAATCTTCAGTGTTATACAAGGAAATCAAAGCCCTTTTTTCAGTTCTTATCACGGCCCTACCTAAAGGAAGCCTCTTCCTAAAAAGAAATTACTCACCCAGACATGCTAACTTTTGTCTGCAGTCCCGACATTCAGGAGGCTGAGGCAGGGATCTCCACAAGTTTGAAGCTAGCCTGAGCTACATAGTGGGACCCTGTTGAAGAAGGAGGAGGAGAACAAGAAGAGAGAGAAATCCAGCGAAAAGGCTCAGTGGGTAAAGGCGCTTGCTGTTAAGCCGGATGGTCTGAGTTTGATCCCTAGAACCCACAAACTGGAAGTTGCCTTCTGACTTTCACATGTACCACACAGGAACTCACACAAATAAATAGATAAAATAAATAGATAAATGTAATAAAAATAAATAGAAAGAAGACATTCAAATAAAATCCTTTCAGTGTGTTTGCATGTGTGTGTGTATGTGTGTGTGTGTTTGTGATATGTGTCTCTAGGCTTGCACAGGTCACCAGCCTTACAGCAAGTGGCAATGGTCTTCACCTGTTGAACTATCTCACCCACCCCCTTCAATCATGTTGGAGCATTCTAACAGTCCTGGCCACGGGCTGGGGGCATATATGAGTGCTAGAGCGGGGCGGTGGTGGCACACGCCTTTAATCCCAGCACTTGGGAGGCAGAGGCAGGCTGATCTCTGTGAGTTTGAGGCCAGCCTGGTCTATAGAGTGAGTGAGTTACAGGGTAGCCAGGGACACAAGAGAAATCCTGTCTTGAAAAAAAAAAAAAAAAAAAAAGAAAGAAAGAAAGAAAGAAAGGAAGGAAGGAAGGAAGGAAGGAAGAAAGAAAGAAAGAAAGAAAGAAAGAAAGAAAGAAAGAAAGTTTTTTTCCCCCACACATGAACTGAAGGATTGAATCTGGAACTTTGGATGTGAGCTGGAGCCCACAGAAGATGCATGTTCTACATTATGATGGACCGTATTGATTGTCTTATTGTGGAAACAGAGAGGGATACTAGCATTTAGTGGATGGGTCCAGGAGTGACAGATATTGCCTGTTCCTTCCAACAGATGTCCAGCATTGAGCTCCAATTTACACACCAATCCCCTCCATGTTTCTTCCTTCTTCCCTCATTTCCATGTCTGTGTTTCTCTCATTCACTCTTGCATCTCAATGGCTAGACCTATGACTAGAATTCAATAACTTAAATTTCGTATGTATAAATACCTCCCTGGGAAGGGGAAATAGATTTCTCCAGTGGACTGGGAGTAGGTAGAGTTGCAAACAGGAGGAATCAGGTGTGTGTGTTGGGGAGGGGGGAAATATTGGGAGAAACAGCTGGAATTGAAAGCATTTCAGGGACCAGGTAGAAATCTAGTGCAGTACAAACTCCAAGGAACCTGCAAGAGTAACCCTAGCAAAAATTCCTAGTAGCAGGGGACATAGAGCCTGAACCAGTCATCTTTTGTAACCAGGCAAGGCTTCAAGTGGAGGGATTAGGACACCAACCCATCCACAAAACCTGCAACATAGGAGCAGAGCCTAGCAGAATCCTGATCAGAGAGAACTGGAGAGACTTCATCCAGCAACTGGTGGGGGCAGATGCAGAGTCTCACAGCCAAACATTAGGCAGAGTCCTGTGCGGGAGGAGGAGGAAGCGTTGGAGGAATGAAACAGGTCAGGGACATCAGGAGAACAAGATCCACAGAATCAATTAACCAGGACTCACGGGGCCTCTCAGATATCAGGGAGCCTGTAGGGTCTGACCTAAGTCCTCTGCATATATGTTATGGTCGAGTAGCTTCGTGTTCCCTGTGGGAGCAGCGACTGACTGACTCTTTTGCCTGCCTATGGAACTCTCTTCCTCATACTGGGTTGCCTCATGTAGCCTTGATATGGTGATATGTGCCTAGTCCATTGTAACTTGTTATGACACATTTGGTTGATGTCTCTGGGAGGCCTGCGCTTTTCTGAGAGGAGGCAGAGGAACATATCGCAACTGTGTGGCTCAAGAGATTTTCTGCAAATGACCACAAGGCCACTATTCAGACTTAAAAAATGTGTGTATATAATTTGTGCACGGGCAAGCATGAGCCACAGTAGTGTGTGTGTAGCACCATCTCAGGTAGCCATCTTCACCTCTGGACAGGGTCTTTCTGGTTTGCTGCTGTGTAGGTCAGTCTAGCTGGCTTGCAAGTTTCTTTCTTTCTTTCTTTTTTTTTTTTTTTGGTTTTTCAAGACAGGGTTTCTCTGTGGCTTTGGAGCCTGCCTGCCTCTGCCTCCCGAGTGCTGGGATTAAAGGCGTGTGCCACCACCGACTGGCGCCTGCAAGCTTCTTAAACTTCTATCTCTACCTTCTGCTCTATAGGAGCTCTGGGATTATAGACATACCTAAGTTCATATGGGATCTGGGGATTTGAACTCAGGTCCTCTTGCACAGCGAGCATTTTGCCTATCAAGTCACCTTCCCAGCATTTCTTGTCTAAACTAACAGGTGAAATCCTTACTCTGCTATTTGGTTTATGATTTTGTAATTGGTAGAAATGGTTTGTCTAGTAGAACTTTATCGGTCAGGGCCAAATCAAAGCCGCAACAGTAACTAGCAAGCAAGTAAGCAGAGAAAATTAAATATAAAAAAGTAACTAATAAAAAGGGTTAATTACCAAATGAGTACAAGAGGACTCTAGAGCAAGCGTTGATGGGCCTTCTGTAAAGGGGCAGGCCATATTTTGGGCTTTGTGGGCGTGAGTCATGGCCAAGAATATCACACCTTACAACACAAAGCAAATATCCACCACATTTTTATTGATGAAATCTAAGATAAAATGAATGCATGTTCCTAAAAACTGTATTATGTTTATCTGTTGTGTGTTGAGGGTATAGGGAGTGGGTGCATGTCCTATGTAGAGGTCAGAAAACTTAGGAGAGATGGTTCTCTATCCTTCCACCATGTGGGACCAAGGGGTTGAACTCAGGTCGTCACCATTGGCCAGGCCCACAAATACATGCTTTGAAATACATTTCAATTAATTAAGAAATCTCCACTTTGTATAGTTGAGATTCAAATGCAAGAACTACTGTCAGCTCAAGATGGCCAAGCAGGTGGTAGGCTGTGACCTGCAAGTGGGGCTTCATGGGTGGTGCTGCGGAGGTACACCTGGGGGAGGAAGGGGTGCTGAGGGTCCTCTCTACAACTACCGAGATTTAGACTCTGCAGCTACAACTGCTATCTACAGGCACGATGCACTCCCCACACCTCCTCATTTTTGTTTCTTAAATTTATTTAACTTTATTTTATGTGCATGGCATCAAGATCCCCTGAAACTGGATTTATAGACTGGATTATAGTGGTGGGGTGCCTTGTGGGTGCTGGGAACCAAACCTGAGTCCTTTGGAAGACTAGTCAGTGCTCTTAACTGCGAGCCATCTCTCCTGCCCCTCTCCCCATTTTTGTTACCAAGAAAAGGGAAAACCAGGAAAAAGGGAGGAACGGCTCCCATTTCCTGTTTCTACTCTACAATGACCTTCTAGTGCCATCTACTGGGACAGACTACAAAGCCAAGTAGTAAAAGCAGGCTCGTTTGTAAGGCCCTGTTTTCAGAGGAATGCTAACAAAACGATAAAAAGTGGTTTCCCCACTGTTTCTTGCTTTTACAAATATCTCCTCGAAAAGTCTCATATGAAACAAAATTCTGAATGAAAATAAATAAATAAATAAGGCACGTTGCGGGAATTGGCTCTCTTCTTTTACAGCGTGGTTCCCAGGGATCAAATTCAGGTAAGCCAGGCTTGGTAGCAAGCACCTTTACCCCCTGAGCCCTCTCTCTAGCCCCACGAAGGTTGGTCTACTCCCCACAGTCCACTCAATTCTTGTCTCCCGAGCCCACTCCCACGAGATACTTGGTGTCTTTCTGTGTTTATTTAATGCTTCTTTTCTTTTCTTTTTTTTTTTCATATTGAAGGTATTTATTTCTACTTAGTTTGCGTTTGATTTTTTTAATTCATGCCTATTTTATTTATTTTTATTTTTATTTATTGAGCTCTACATTTTTATCTGCTCCCCTCCCTGCCTCTCCCCTAACCCTTCAACCCTCCCCCAGTGTCCCTATGCTCCCAATTTACTCAGGAGATCTTGTCTTTTTATACTTTCCCATGTATACTAGGTCTATGTAAGTCTCTCTTAGTGTCCGTATTGTTGTCTAAGTTCTCTGTGATTGTGGTTTGTAGGCTGGCTTTCTTTGCTTTATGTTTAAAAACCACCTGTGAGTGAGTACATGTGGTAATTGTCTATCTGTGTCTGGGTTACCTCACTCAAAATAATGTTTTCTAGTTCCATCCATTTTCCTGCAAAATTCAAGCTGTCATTATTTTTTTCTGCTGTGTAGTACTCCATTGTGTAAATGTACCACATTTTCTTTATCCATTCTTCGGTCAAGGGGCATTTAGGTTGTTTCCAGGTTCTGGCTATGACAAACAAAGCTGCTATGAACATAGTTAAGCACATGTCTTTGTGGCACAATTGAGTATCCTTTGGATATATAGCCAAAAGTGGTATTACTGGGTCTTGAGGAAGGTTGTTTCCTAATTTTCTGAGATTAATGCTTATTTTCAAGATCCTACTTTTTACAGATTTTATAGCAAAATATTCTGCTTTACACAAACTCTAAATGTTTTGGTAAATATATTTACTAATCTTTTTTGTTTAATAGCATCTGGCTTGCTGGGTGGTGGTAGCCTTTTATCCCAGCACTTGGGAGGCAGAGACAGACAGATCTCTGTGAGGCCTGCCTGGTCTACAGAGAGAGTTCCAGGACAGGCTCCAGAGCTACAGAGAAACCCTGTTCTGGTTAAAACACAGAACATCTAACTTTTGGAGGGGCAGGAAGTGTTATCTTAGAAACTAGGCTGGGAAACAAGCTCAGTGATAGACCAGAGCTTTACATTCTGAGTTTAGAAATGTCCATCAGGAGCAGTGGGAAGGGTCTTTACAGTAGTTCTGATTTGATTTCTGTGTGTATGGCTGTTCTGTAAATATTTTGTTTTGTTTTTCATTTTTTGAAAGTGGACAAAATCTGGGATTTCCCCGCCCCCCCAAAAAATCCAAAAAAACCATTTGCTTAAAATCCAATAAATTTCCTTGATTTAAAAAGTAAAAACCAACCACCACCACCAAAAAAAACCACACAGAACATCTCCAGCCTCCGTGCCTAGAGCCGCCTTGATCGACTGGCTTCTAGCACGTCCCAAAGGCCTTGGGCACTAAAGGGCAGTCCCTGCTGACAACAGAAGAGTGCCCCCATGCAGACTCACAATTTCAACACAGTAGAGCACATGGACCATGGCAGAAAACTGGGATCTATTGCTTTGAGGTCATTTAATCCATCCTCACCATCAGAACCAAGTCAATGACTCTTGGGACCCCAAACGCTCAAACATCAGTAGCAGCCACCCAAGATCGCTTCATCCCACAAATCCCTCTCCTCTGGTTCCTTCTTTCGATGAGACTGGCGCCTGCCTCTGGTGGGGTCTCTTCCATCATGGTGGGTCCCCTTTCTGTGCTTGGACTTCTCGGTACCCGCTGATTCTGATGAGGCCTTCCTTCTCCTGAGGCCCCCCTCGTCTTTGCGCGAAGCCCTCTCTCTGTAGTATTTCCTCTTGGGTGACTCTTGCTCCGCACTGACGGCTCTTCTCTGCTCCTGGTGATGTGGCATTTCCTTTCTGTCTTGATTCTGGTTCTTCTGATGATGTCTTAGAGATTCCAGTCTTCGTCTGCAGTGAGGTGCCATGTTTTCCACTGTCCACCTTTCATAGGAAGTAGAGGACCTGGGATGCTCTCTGAATGAGGGCATTGGAGCTCCAGAGTTGACATGCTCTCTTTCTTGGTAAACAGAATTCAGTGCCATATTTCTGAAGTTGACCCTTGGATGTAATCCTCTGGCTTTCTGCTTTCTGATGAAATCTTCAAGCTCTTGTTGAAAAGAGTCATTGGTCTGAGGCTCTTCCATTACACTGGCCATGAGCAGATTTCTCTAGAATACAATGAGGGAAGATTCTGTTAGTGCAGCACTTGGCTTACGACATTTTCTCTGGCCTAAGGGAGAGCGTTATGTTACACATCACACAGTAAACAGAGAGTAGGCACCGATGTCCGACAGGAGCACTTTTGACATACTGGGGATGGGACAGTACAAGGGAGGAGGAAAATGATTGCTCTTGTCGTTTTGCTTTAAAAAATGCAGCTATGTATGAGTATGGATTTGTACACAGTGCCCACAAGGCCAATGGTGTCAGATGCCCCTGGGGCGACAGGTGGTTGTGAGCCACCTTATGTAGGTGCTGGGAATCAAACTTGGGTCCTCTCTTCTTAACTGCTGAGCATTTCTCAAGCCTGCTTTTTTTCTTTTTCGACATGGTGACTTGGTCCTACTAAGTAGCGTAGAACTCACTCTGTAGAATAGGCTGGAACTTGTGTTCCTTCTGTCTCTGCCTCCCGACAGCACCTGTCATAGCTGGTGGGCAGTGAGTCTTAAATCACTGTAAATGTTAGGTTCTAGAAGTATATATAAAGGCAGAACATAGTAGTGTGCAGCACGTGCATGTGTGTGCCCACTTGAGTGTGCATTCATTGTGTGCAGCTGTCCGTGTGTGAGCAGGCGAGAGGCTGAGCTTGGGTATTATTCCTCAGAAGCTTTGTTTTTTGACAGGGTTCTCTTGTTGGGAGCCAGGGTTTGCCCTTTAGGATCGGATGCCTGGTAGTGATCCCTAGGGTCTCTGTCTCCACCTCAGCACTAAGGTTACACATGGGCCACAAGTTTCCACGTGGGTGCTGGAGAGTGAACTCAGCACTCATGGACTGAGCCATCACCAGAGCTCAAGCGTAACACATACTAATGGGGAGAGGGTTTGCCAATGGAATGGTTGTGACAGGTTTGAAAATCAGAGTTTGGGCTACAGAGATAAGGTTGGTGTAGCAGTTCAAAGTATTGGCCGCTTTCACAGAGGATAGTTCAGTTCCCAGCACCCACATGGCTTCTTATCGCCATCTGTAGAGCTCTAGCTCCAGGGAATCCTATGCCCTTTTGTGGCCTCTGCAGGCACTGCATGCAGATTGTACATACATAGGCACTCAACACACACACATACACAAAATGAAAAAAATTTTTTTTTGAGACAGAGTTTCTCTGAGGCTTTGGAGCCTGTTCTGGAACTCTCTCTGTAGACCAGGCTGGCCTCGAGATCCTCTGCCTCCCAAGTGCTAGGATTAAAGGCATGCAACACCACCTCCCAGCAAGATGAAGACATTCAAGAAGAAAGCACAAAGAGACTATCATGCAACTAAACTAAACTGAAATTATGCCAGCATATTTTTTGCAGGCCATTAGTTCCAGCACTTGAGAGGCGGAGGCAAGTGATCTTCATGAACTTAGGCCAACCTGGTCTATGCAGTCAATTCCAGGCCAGACAATGCTACATAATGAGACTGTGTTTAAAAAAAAAAACAAAAAACAACAACAACAAAAACCCAGTGTACTAGAATGAGGACTAGCAGCATCCAATGGGTCATTGGCGGCCCTATTCCGAAACCTTGACTTCATTTTATGCTATGGTTTTCTTTCCATTTAGCTTAGGTAAATTAATTCTAACAAAAAGCCTGTTGTAGAGGCGGTACCTATTATACAATCTAATCTGCTATTCTACCCTTCTGGGCTAATTATTGCTCTATCATAAATAGAATTATAATGCAACTCACTAAGTGTGAAGTCAGATTTGCCATGTTGGCTTGAGATTTAATATCCCCTGCCAAAATACATATAGTCACGTGCTACATAGCATTTTAGTCAAGGACAGAATTTATATATACATGGAGGTCCCTAAAATTGTATTGCTGGGCTTGTGAGATGGTTCAGTAGGTAAAGGCACTTGCTGACACTGATGACCACAGTTCAATACCTGAAACCTACAAATTGTCCTCTGACCCTCACATGCCCTGTGGCATTTTTTTTTAAATATTTATTTATTTATTATGTATACAATATTCTGTGTGTATGCCTGCAGGCTGGAAGAGGGCACCAGACCTCTTACAGATGGTTGTGAGCCACCATGTGGTTGCTGGGAATTGAACTCAGGACCTTTGGAAGAGCAGGCAATGCTCTTAACCTCTGAGCCATCTCTCCAGCCCCGCCCTGTGGCATTTGTGTAAGTACACACATACACACACACAAAGATATACTACATTTTTTGAATGAAAATCTCCTTAAGGCAAAAAACAAAACAAAACAAAGAACTGTGACATAGTGACCACACAGCAGTCTTACTTGGCATGCAGGCACTCCGGTCACTTAACATTTCATAATATGGCCGGGCAGTGGTGGCGCACACCTTTAATCCCAGCACTTGGGAGGCAGAGGCAGGCAGATCTCTATGAGTTCGAGGCCAGCCTGATCTACAAGAGCTAGTGCCAGGAAAGGCTCCAAAGCTACACAGAGAAACCCTGTCTTGAAAAACCAAAAAACCACATTGTGGGCTGGAGAGATGGCTCAGAGGTTAAGAGCACTGACTCTTCTCCCAAAGGTTCTGAGTTCAATTCCCAGCAACCACATGGTGACTCACAACCATCTGTAATGAGACCTGGTGCCCTCTTCTGGGGTGTAGATACACATGCAGGCAGAATACTGTATACATAATAAATAAATCTTTTAAAAACCACAAATTTCTTAATGTCATCCTTGTTGATAAGCAAAGCACAGCTATGTCAATATCCATTTTCTATTTCATAGTGGGTGTATATAATTAAGAGAGCTGCCTGGCACGCTGGAACAGTTTTGAAATGTGATTTTTACCTTAACCAAGTCTCTAAATTTAGGTTATTTGTGATTTTAGGTCTGGCTAGTGAAGCAACAGTGTTCTGAATACGCAATGGTGCCATGGATATAGGGTTCAAACCTAGAAGGCAGGCTCTGGGGCCAAGGCCTCCATCCTTAGGAACGCCTGCCAGCCTAATTCTAAAGCAGATGTGGAAGCTGAAGTTCCCACCAGGACTTAGGTTCTTCTTTTCCAGTGCCCTTCCCTACCCCCATCCCCTTTTTTGTGAGAAAGGGTCTCAGATAGCCCAGGGCTGGCCTGGAACACTCAGTACTCAGAGATGGCCTTGAACTTCTGATCCTCCAGCCGTGGCCTCTCAAATCCACCCTCTCTGGTTTAGTGGTGCTGGTGGCGGAAAAGGGCTTCGTGCTCACTACCACTGAGCTACACCCCCAGGCGTGGGTTTTATTTTGTCTGTGGAGGGATCACTCGCCTCAAGCTGTTTCTTCAATGAGGAAAGACAAAGAGCGAACTTCTGACAGAGACACCCATGGTAGTAATGGGAAGGTGGTTAGCACCCTGGTCCTCTGTAGGGTACCAGGGAGAAAGACAGTGTCCACCCACAGGGAGGAGGCACTCCAGAAGCATGGGTGTGGCTTGATTTCACTTCCTGATCCTAGGCAAGCCTCTAGGAGCAGGCCACACATCAAGGAACCACACTGTCATGTACTCATGTGTCAATCTGCTTGATTGTCCTGTTTTCAGTACCTCAGTTCCTCTGCGGGAGTGCCCTGTGGTGTGAGTCAAGCTGGCCTTTTATGGTGTTCCTGCATACAATGTATCTGCTGCAGTTGCCGGAGCCAGGCTTGACATTGAGCACACCCAAGCCTCCGGGTTTGCTGACTTTAGGATAATAGATGACCTTTGAGCCCACCCCAAAATGCAAAACAAGGGCTGGGGTGTAGCGTGCAGAACATGGGATGGCCATATTTAATCTCCAGCACTCCCTCCCCAGGCAGAGCAGTTCTGGTCACAGGAAAGGCCTGGGTTGTCTTCTAGGGAAGAGGAAGTCAGGGGTGGTGACACTGGGTGGAATGACTGCCCACTTCTTTCCCTGCCAATGACCTTCTTTAAAAAGGGCTTAGACTTTGGCAGAAAATAAGAGAACCCAAGCTTTACCAAGTCTACCTACTCAGCTTCCATGGGGTTTACCTTCTGCCCTCCATTTTGTAAAACTGCAATTCAACCCCCCCCCAATTTTATTGCATTCATTTTTATTTTGTGTGGGTATGTACATAAATGGGGGACATACATATACCGTGGCACACGAGTGGTCAGAGGACAACTTTGGGGAGCTGGTCCTTTCCTTCGCCATGTAGGACCAAACTCAGGACATCAGCCTTGGCGGTGAGAGCCTGTACACTGCCATATGATGACACTGGTCCATATCACCCCTTTTAAAACTGGTCTTGGGCTAGATCACTGTACTTCCACTGGGATTATGGGATTACCAGCTCATGTGACCACACCCATCTAGTGCCTCAGTCTTCCTTCTGCTTTGGCCCACCTAGGAGCCACTTCCAAGAAGCAACAACAGAATTGATTTAAGATTCGTCGGATTGTGTCATTGCCAGCTGAAAACCCCATGTTTCTCTTTGGTTCAAATGATAATACTTATTAAGACTCGCTGTCACCCACTTTGAGTCTCTTCTTACCCATACTATTTATTATTTTCACCCTGTTTAGTATCCATGCTTCCTCTCTGGCCATGAAACATGAACTGGGGTTATCAGGAATTCCTATACCCTAGTCAAGAGGAGCTGGAGGGTTTTTTTTTTTTTGTTTTGTTTTTTGGGGCTTTGTTTTGTTTTGAGGCAGGGTTTCTCT
Source organism: Dicrostonyx torquatus (assembly GCA_028555095.1). Taxonomy (NCBI): domain Eukaryota; kingdom Metazoa; phylum Chordata; class Mammalia; order Rodentia; family Cricetidae; genus Dicrostonyx; species Dicrostonyx torquatus. The sequence goes on along the minus strand of JAQHUG010000326.1, from coordinate 736,398 downwards.
GTGTAGCCCTGGCTGTCCTGGAACTAGCTCTTATACCAGGCTGGCCTCGAACTCACAGAGATCCGCCTGCCTCTGCCTCCCAAGGGCTGGGATTAAAGGCGTGCCCCACCACCGCTCAGCTCCTAATCTTCTTGCACTGTATCCAAGAGAATACCGCTATATGTACAATAGAAAGAAAAGCAGGGGGGGGGCAAGCCAGGTGGTGGTGCAATGTCTTCAATCCCAGAGACAGGCAGATCTCTGCAAGTTTGAGGACGGTCTGGTCTACCAAGTGAGTTCCAGGACATACTCCAAAGCTACAGAGAAACCCTGTCTCGAGAAAACAAAAACAAAAAATGACAAGCCGGGTGGTAGTGGCGGCGCCTTTAATTCCAGCACTAAGGAGGCAGAAACAGGCAGATCTGTGAGTTCGAGGCCAGCCTGATCTATAGAGGGAGTTCCAGAACCCTGTCTTCAAAAACTGAGAGAGAGATGACAAGCGGAAAAGCCTGAGAAATATTTAGTTGAGAAAAAGGAGGGAAAGGAAGGAAACTGCCACTCTGAGGCCAGATGTTTCCTTCTGTTCCGAGTTCTGCCTGGATGCAGGAGGTTCCAGGTTGTGCTCACCAAGCGGGGAATTTCCTTAGCTGGGGGAGCCCTTCCTACCTGTGCCCACCTGTCCTGACAGCCTCTTCTGCTCTTGGCTTCTTCCCTACCTCGAGGAAGCCCCGTGGGTTCAGGCTTTCCTTTTCCCTTAGAGACAGGGTTTCATCTATCCAAAGAAGGCTTTGAATTCCTCGGAGGCCTTTTCCGACCCTAACCCCAGAGCCTTGGAATTAGAGGCACGTACCACCACACCCAGCTTTATGCTGGGCCAGGGCTCTGTGCACGTGAGACAAACACTCGACCAATTTTGCTACACCCCAGCCCCCCCCCACCCCCCCGCTCCACTTTCAGTATCCAAAATGCTCCTTCCAGGGTCAAACTGCAACATCACTTCTGGACTGGGGACACTCCCTCTCACGTGGGCTCACTGCTC
>JAQHUG010000326.1:718555-735205 GCA_028555095.1 Dicrostonyx torquatus | reverse complement strand
TTCGAGACAGGGTTTCTCTGTGGCTTTGGAGCCTGTCCTGGAACTAGCTCTTGTAGACCAGGCTGGTCTCGAACTCACAGAGATCCGCCTGCCTCTGCCTCCCGAGTGCTGGGATTAAAGGCGTGCGCCACCACCGCCCGGTCAGGTTTCCCTCCTTAAGAGGTCAATTGTCCACTGGTCGGCCACAGCCCTGGGTCCGTGCATCCTCAAGACAATTTTTCTCTTGCTCTGGCTTTCCAAACACAGTCTCTGCCAGAAAGGTAGACACAGGCACACTGGTCTCTAAACCTCTGTGCTCCATGTCTCTAAGCAAGCACACCGAAAGATCAATTATCACCTAGGCCTTGGTTGGAATGCACCTCAGCTTTGATGAGCTCCACAACACCCCTCTGCTATCCCCTGCATTACCATTCCCTAAGCTTCCCCGCGCGCAATGCAAGCTTAATGGCCGATTGCCAATCCAGTGCGGACCTTGTAAGCCCAGCACCAGAGAGGCTGAAGCAGGATTTTGAGTGTAGAGCTAGCTGGGCGGCTGAGTCTTAGTTCAGCCTCAACTATAGTCGCAAACAGCTGATTCCAGGTCTTCCCTTCCCCCGGGTTCCCTGCTGCTGCCGGCCCTTCTCTCACCCAGTTCACAGAGCAGCAAGAGCTAACACTTTCTCACGCTAGATTCGTTCTAACTTTCCCCACTGCATGCAAGGTCCTCACGAGCAGAGATTCTCGGTTCACCACTATTCCCTCGCCACGCCCAGCTGTGCCTGGCGTCAGCTAGGTGCTTCACGAAGAAACCAGTGAAGAAAGGCCCTGACCTCTCCTTACGTTTTGAGGTTCACTAGGAACCCCAGATCCAAGCAGCCCACCCTTCCAATCCCAGCGTTCCCTTGTTGTACCTCAGTCGTGGTCCTTACTAGTTCTCCAAAATGCCACCAAACACCAGAGTGAATGAGAAACACGTTTGGGTCAGTTCTTATCTGGACCGATCACCTTGCATAGTTACTGAGAAAAACTGCTAGACACAAGTCCTGGACTTCTCAAGCTCACGGAGCCTTAGGGGTCCTTAATGCAGAAGACCTGTGGATACCACAAAGCACCAGGGTCTACCTGGCTAGAATCTGCAGAAAGGGCCTCACACGGATGGCGAATTACAGGGAGCACCGGAAGAATCCCAGGTTCCCAGCGACTGTGCTAATCGCTCTTCTGGGCTGGATGCCTGGGAGCCCGTAGTAGGAGGTCACGCCCCTTCCTATCTGGGTTCTGGTGCTTCTGCCTTCTCAACCTGTAATTCTAGGTCACAGGGAAATAAAACCTTAAAGAGATTGAGTAAAGACCTCGACTGAGTTCACTGCCTGCGAATAACAACAAAAACCAGAACGTAGCCTTATCAGCCTAGTCAATCCTGTCTGGAGTTTAACTTGAAAAAGCAAATAAGATATTCAATTTGCCGGGTGGTGGTGGTGCACGCCTTTAATCCCAGCCCTCAGGAGGGAGAGGCAGGTGGATTTCTGTGAGTTCCAGGCCAGCCTGGTCTACAAGAGTTAGTTCCAGGACAGGCTCCAAAGCTACAGGAAACTCTGTCTTGGGGGGGGGGGGGAGCTAGCCAATTTTTTAGTATACTCTACCCCACCCCACCAAGCACTTCCACTTTTCCACTTCCTCCTCATTCTTCTCCTTTTTGAGACAGTCTCACTCTACAAAGGATGGCTTTGAACTCCTGGAGCTTTCTGGCTCCACTTCTTGGGTGTTAGGATTGTTGGCCTGAGCCAACGTATGGGTTTATGTGACACTAAGGGTTGGGTTGAACCCAGCGCTTCTAGTATGCCAGCTAGGCAAGCACTCTTACCAACAATCAGTCCTAAATGCTGTACTTTGAAAAATACTGTCAAATTCAGCAACCAATCTTACAGGATTAATTTTTTCCCCTGTTCATCTTTTGAATTATAATTACTAACAATTAGATACTCGAGTGGCTTTCATGGTGACATTGTCATTTTATGTATGTATCTGATTCAGTCTTATCTGTGGTTGCCGAACTGGGGCTAGCTGTGCTGAGACACTCTGATCTCAGAACAAGGCTGTGCTCAGGGCAAAGTCACCACTGTCTCCAGCCAGGATCATTACCTTGTCAAAAGAGCTAATCCTAACCTTACAAAATGCAGATGCCAGTGTAGGATGGGTGGGTGGTCATGCTTGGCATTTCTGACAGAGGGGCAAGATTACTGCTAGCCACAGTGAATCCCAACTGCGACTATTCCAGTACATCCTGACCCCCAAACACTGCTTGCCAGCTCAGAGTTCCCTTTCCAGCCTAGCAAAAGCAGCTCTCCCGCCTGCCTGCTCTCTGTGGCCATACCACACTGTAGCTAGTGAACTCTACTTTGGAGTTTCTCTGTCTTTTGTTATTTATTTATTTTTTTCGAGACAGGGTTTCTCAGTAGCTGTGGAGCCTGTACTGGAACTAGCTCTTGAACACCAGGCTGTCCTTGAACTCACCGAGATCCGCCTGCCTCTGCCTCCTGGGTGCTGGGATTGAAGGCATGTGCCACCACCTCTGGCTGAGTTCCTCCGTTTTCCTTGAAGTAACTCCTAGCCCAGGTGTCTGGTCCCTTGCTGCTGTCCCTGCGTGCCAGTGCCCCCTTTAAAACTTCCCACTTGTGCTCTGCACCCATCCCTTTCCTTTCTGTGATAGTCTTATGTGGATTTTCAGGTTATCCTGTTTTTGTTTCTTTTTTAACAAAAAAAAAATGCTCGCCAGATGGTGGTGGCACACACCTTTAACACCAGCACTAGGGAAGCAGAGGCAGGCAGATATCTGAGTTTGAGGCCAGCCTAGTCTACAGATGAGTTCAAGGACAGTCAGGGTCACACAGAGAAGTCTTATCTCAAAAACAATACCCCGTCCTGCCCCCCAAAAAACCTGAATTCAAGTAATAAACACAAGTTACAAAAAAGGATATAAGTGTAGTTGTTTTTCTAGTTCTAACTCTGCTGTGATTTTGTTGTTGTTGTTTTTGCTTTTGTTGTGGATAAGTATATAAAAATATATTTGAAGCCAGGCAGTGGTGGCGCACACCTTTAATCCCAGCACTGGGAAGGCAGAGGCAGGTGGATCTCTGTGAGCTTGAGACCAGCCTGGTCTACAAGAGCTAGTTCCAGGACAGGCTCCAAAGCTACAGAGAAACCCTGTCTCGAAAAACCAAAAACAAAAACAAAAAATAAATAAAACAATTCATATATATATTTGATAGTGAAGTGTAAAATCCAGCGTGAAGCTCTACAGCGTCTGTTCAAAATGTCTACTCCAACTGGGTGGTGGTGGCGCACACCTTTAATCCCATTACTTGGGAGGCAGAGGCAGATGGATTTCTGTGAGTTCGAGGCCAGCCTGGTTACAAGAGCTAGTTCCAGGAAATTAGGGTTGTTACACAGAGAAATTGAAAGACTTTGGGACACCTCAGCATTACTGCACCCCGCTTCCCAGGACCCTGGTAACCAACCACACGTGCACTGGAGCTCTGAGTACTTTCCATCCCCTTTGTAGTTTTTCTTCAATAGACCCAGACTTGAACTGGGTGAGACGACCTGCAGATAACCTGGAAGTGTTTCTCCTTCCTCAACCAACCCAGCAACTGCCATAGCATAATGGATCAATTAGAGTTAGCTGACCATTGAATGAACTAGTCAAAATAGTTGACAAATGATTTCTGGACTCTCCCTTTTGATCTGTACTACCTCCCTCCCCCCAATTCTGTGGTTTTCTCCTTTATAAGAGCCTGTGATAGACAAAGCAGGGGTCCTTCTTCTCTCGAGGCTGAGGGACCTTGCCATAGCAACAAAATAAAAATTCCTCTTGCTATTGCATCAACCGCCTGCTTAGAGTGTCTCTTGGGGCTACCTCCTCCTGGTGGGGTGTTAGGGCCCAACAAAATCCTGTATCTAAAAACAAAAAAATTAAATAAATAAGAAAATGTCTACTCCAATTGCATAGGAGTTCATTGAGTTGTATAGTATTTGTGCCTGGTTAATTTTGGTGTGTGATTTTTTTTCAACTGCTTTTATAATAAAGTTTCAGAAATTAAGAATAAAATTGAAACTGTATCCTCTTTGTTTATTTGTGTGAGAATGAGAGTGCATACAAACCACAGTATGCTATGAAGTCAGGGATCTTGCAGCGGTCATGCCTCTCCTTCCACCACATGGGTCCCTGGGCCATTTCCCCCAGAACAGTTCTTATTCTGAAGCCTGAGATGGTCTAGAACTCATTATGAAGCTGACCTGCGTATTGCAGTGGTGCTCCTGCCTCAAACCTCCTAAATAAGAGTCTAGAGACACAGCTCTCAGACTCCAGTGCATTCCTATCCCAACCTCCACCCACAGCCATTCTGAACAAAGTTAGATAGAATCTCATTGTCACTTTGATTTGTGTTTCCCTGATGGCTAAAGATATTAAATATTTTTATTACATATTATTGTCTGGATTCCTGTTGAAAAATACTTCTCAAATAATTTGCCTATTGGTTAAACCATTTATTATTTTATTGCTAAGAAATAATCTTATTTGAGAACAGTTTTACTTTGTAGTCCAGGATAGCCCTCAGATATATAATCTTACTGTTTCAGCCTTATAAGTACTGGGACTATAGGCATGTGCCACCATTGTTATGGTTTAAATAAAATGCTGCAGGTCCCCAAGTGGCTTCAGGGAATGGGCAGCAGGTCCAGAGAGCAGCCAGTCCCAGGCAGGGATGGCACAGTTCCCCAAGTGGCTGCAGTGGGCCATGAGGGGCAGCGAGTCCCAGGCATGGAGCTGCATGGTGGATGAAAGACATCAATGAGGCAACCAGTCCCATGAGGAGAGACAGATGGTTGGGCATGCCATGAGACCATGCTGTAGGTCTCCAAAGCTGCTGGTCCTGGGCAGGGAGCCACACAGGGAGGGAGAGACAGAGGCATGGATAGGCATGCCAGGCAGAGTGAGGTTGAATATTTATTTAGTGGGTTATGGAGGGGAAAAGAGGAGAAGAACACACACACACACACAGAGAGGCAGAGGGGGGGGGAGAGAGAGAGAGAGAGAGAGAGAGAGAGAGAGAGAGAGAGAGAGAGAGAGAGAGAGAGAAACAAAGAGGGGTAAGGGGAGAAGTGGGGAGAAGGGAGAGACAGAAGTTGCCTCTTGGAGAGATGGAAAGTGAAGGGACTCAGGCTTGAGGCTGAAGATCAGCTTGCCTCTGCAGACAGGGGAGGGAGTGACGTGGCTTGTCTCTTAAAGGGACAGGACAGACCATTACAACCATGATTTGGAATTCTTTTAATATTCTGGCCATTTGATTAATCATCTACGGGGGATAAATAACTGGCAAAGATTTTCTTATTCTGGAGGTTTTGTCTTTATGGATGACTTCCTTCTTTATACAGATTCTTTAAATTTTGATATAGTTCTCCGCCAGTTCTAGCTTTTATTTCCTAAACTAGTGAAGTCCTATTTGGAAATCCTTTCCTCCACTTGAAGTGTTTCCCCTGTTTTCCTCTAATACCTTCAAAGTCTCAGGTCTTACATTAAGGATGAGATCTAGTTTGAGTTTTTTTTTAACAGAATGCAAAAAAAGGATGTAATTTCTACCTTTTAATATAGATATGCATTTTTAACCAGCACCATGTGTTAAGGAGGCTGTGTTTTCTTCAATATGTGGTTTTGGCAACTTTATAGGAATCAGATGGCTGTAGATGCATAGGTGTATTTCTGGACACTCTAGCTGTTCTATTGGGCTCTGCTTCCATCTCTGTGGCAGTAGTACGCTATTTCTGTTACCATGGCTCTGTATAAAATGAGGTACTGTGGTGTCTCAGCATTGCATTTTTTTATTTTTTGAAAACAAAGTTTGTCTACACAATCCTGGCTGTCCTGGAATTCACTCTGTAGACCAGACTGGCCTTGAACTTGTATAGAGGTCTGCCTATCTCTGCCTCCAAAGTGCTGAGATTAAAGACAAGTGTTACCAGACTTGACAGCATTGTATTTTTGTCTCAGACTCCTTTGGCCATCAGGGTTTTTTGTGCACATGTGTAATTTAGGATTGTCTTTTCTAGGTCTGTGAAGAATATTGTTGACTTCAGTAGGGACTACACTCAATTGTAGACTTTTCAGCAGAATCATCGTTTCATAAAACTAATTCTTCCAATTTATGAACACACAAGGCCTTTTCACTGTCTAGTTTCTTAAATACAAATGTTTTAGTTGTGTGCATGTGTCTATGCACATGAGAGTACATGTCTGAGGAGGGCAGAGGCATCTGGACCCCCTTATGCACTATGGGAGATTGTGAGTTGCCCTGGATGGGAGCTGGGAACTGAACTCAGGTCCTCTTCAAGTGCAGTATGGACACATTTTAACTGCTGAGTCAATACAATATTATTAAAATTAATTTTTACATTTGTATGTGTGCATGTGTGTGTTCTAGTGTACATGTGAAGGTCAGAGGGCAACTTGTGGAAGTCTGTCTTCTTCCTTATGGGTCCAGAGGATCAAACTTGGGTTGCTAGGCATAGCGTCAAGTGCTTTTATCTACCAGGCCATATCACCAGCCCTATTTTACAATTTGTAGCATAAAGGTCTTTTACTTCCTTGAAATTTATTCCTACTTTTTTTTTTTTGAGACAGGGTTTCTCTGTAGCTTTGGTGCCTGTCCTGGAACTAGCTCTTGTAGACCAGGCTGACCTCGAACTCACAGAGATCTGCCTGCCTGTACCTCCCGAGTGCCGAGTGCTGGGATTGAAGGTGTGCACCACCACCGCCCAGCTTCTATAGCTTTTTTTCAGTCAGGGTCTCTCTACATAGCCATGAGTGTTTCAGAACTCACTGCATAGAGCAGACTGGTCTTGAGTTCACAGAGATCTACCGGACTCTACCTACCAAGTACTGGGATCAAAGACAAGCACCACTATACCTGTAGCGTTCTTTTTGTGTGTATCATTTATTATATTTTGGTAGGTATAATACTGTACAGACATAATTTTGTCTCCCAACAACAAAAGCCTGGAACCACATGGATCCAGTTAAATTTCACAGGCCTTTGAAGAGTCACTATGAATGCTTCTCCAACTATTCTGTGAAACAGAGAGGGAAGAAATTCCCCCCTAGTTAATTCCACAAAACCAATACTAAACCTATCAAAATCTGATAAAGACACATGATCAGCTGGGCATGGTGAAGGTTGCCTGTAATTCTAGCACTTGGGAAGTGGAGGCAGATGATAAGGTGTTTAAGCTCTTTAGCGATGTAGGCAACCTGAAGTACCTGAGACCCTTATTATCTTCTATGTTCTGTTTTTTAAAAATTCTGTATCATCTATCTCTATCTTCTATCTATCATATCTATCTATCTATCTATCTATCTATCTATCTATCCATCCATCTATCTATCCTACCTACCTATCATGTATAGAGTCAGAAAAGATATAAGGGCAACCTGTGAAGATTCTGATAGGTGTATGTGTCCATGCCATTTGTGCTGTCATTACCTCTGTCTATACAAGGATATGTCTGTTGTGTGGGTCTCCACATTATTCTTGTTTGGGGCTGGGTCATCAGCTGTAGGCTTTTGTCTTATCATTTTGTGAGTGAATGTTTTGCCTGTGCACCACTTGTATTCCTGGTACCTACAGAGGTTGGAAGAGGACGTTGGATTCCCTAGGACTAGAGTTACAGGCTGTTGTGAGTTACCATGTGGATGCTGGAAATTGAACTCAGGTCCTCTTCAAGAATAAGTACTCTTAACTGCTGAGCCATCTCTACAGCCTGTCTTCCATACTCTTTAAGTTGAAGGATTTGCCAAAGTGGGACTTGGTTGTAGCAGTCTATAACCTGCCTTGTATTTCTCTCCAGGTGAAATGAGGTAATTTTTGTCCACAGAAGGGCTATATTTACTTCTGGAAACTTTAAGTCTGTATTCTTGCAGTGTGAAAGCAGGAACTGTCTAACTGTCCAGATTAAGGTCTCTTGGTATGTGTAGCAAGCAGGGTACACACTCATTCCAGTTGTTATGGTAAAATGCTGCAGGTCCCCAAGTGGGGGCTGCAGGCAATGGGCCATGAAACCACAGCAGGTTACGAAGGCAGCAGGTGAGAGACAGACCTATTAGGTATGCCATGGAGAGAAAGTGGATATTTATTTAGTGGGTTATGGAGGAGAAAGGGGAAAAGGGGAGAACAGAGAAGAGCAGAGGCAGAGAGAGAGAGAGGAGGGGAAAGGGCAAAAGGGAGAGAGGCAGAAGCTGCATCTTTGGGACAGAAAGGAAGGAAGGGGCTCAGGCTGGAAGTGGAAGGAAGTGCCTCGGTGGGAGGGGTAGGGGAGTGGGCCAGACTTCTCTTAAAGGGACAGGACAGACCATTACACCAGTGGCCCTCAGTTTGTGGATCTAGATGTGGCATTACGCAAACTGGTGATGTATCCCTGGAATGCCTCAGAGTGCAGGAAATAATCAAACCAACTTTTTTTTCTTTATTGATATTTATTGAGCTCTATCTACATTTTTCTCTGTTCCCCTCCCTGCCTCTTCCCCTTCAATCCTCCCCCAATGTCCCTATGCTCCCAATTTACTCAGGAGATCTTGTCTTTTTTTACTTTCCCATGTATATTAGGTCTATGTAAGTCTCTCTTAGTGTCCATATTGTTGTCTAAGTTCTCTGAGATTATGGTTTGTAGGCTTGCTTTCTTTGCTTTATGTTTAAAATCCACCTATGAGTGAGAACATGTGATAATTGTCTTTCTGTGTCTGGATTACCTCACTCAAAACAATGTTTTTTAGTTCCACCCATTTTCCTGTAAAATTCAAGCTGTTATTTTTTTTTCCTGCTGTGTAGTAGTCCATTGTGTAAATGTACCACATTTTCTTTATCCATTCTTCAGTTGAGGGGCATTTAGGTTGTTTTCAAACCAACTTCTTTAAAGGAGGGGATTAATGGGAGCCAAGTCTGCTATGAGATACTCTTTCTATACACTATGAAGATGTGTCTCTGCACCTTCTAATTGGCTTAATAAAGAGCTGAACAGCCAGTAGCTAAGCAGGAGAGGATAAGCAAGGCTTCTGAAAAGAGATAGGAACTCTGGGAAGGGAGGCAGAATTTGCCAGTGAGACAGGGAAGTCAGCTGTACAATATGGAAGACAGGTAATGTGTCCCATGGCAGAACATGAGGTGAATATAAATGGGTTAATTGAAATTATAAGAGGCCAAACTCTCATAATTAGTAAGTCTCCGTGTCATTATTTGGGAGCTAACAGCCCCAAAATGTCTGACTATACAAGCCCTTTGCCAACTCTGGGTCTTAGGCTATCAGACCTAGCCCATGTGAAACCAGTGACCAGTCTTGATTCCAGTCACAGGAACATTGATGACCTTGTCCCTTGCTCACCTCTTCCCCCCAAAACTTGAATTCCTCACTTATCTATAGTTGGCTCTCAGGGACCTTCTCCCACCTGTGGAGGCCCAAAGAAGCCAAAGGTCAAAGAGTTTTGGGGATTTGTTTCTAGTTCATTCAAGGTTAGTGTGTTTTTAACTCAAAACAAAGGTCCTACCTAGTTGCAAATCAGTGTTCTGCCAGTTGCTGGACTCAGTGCTTCTGAAATAGGGAAGTAGTTGTTTCCTAACTAAAACAAAAGTCTAAAGATCCAACTAAGTTCTAGTTCCCTTCATGGAAATAACTTGGGATTCCACCCAGGGAGTGGTTTGCCTACAGAGTGTCTGGGGCGCGAGTGTGATAAATGTAGTCCGTAACTTTCAGTTTGTATGTTAATGCAATCTTTTGTTTTACTCCTACCTTTTAAGGTCAGGGGTATATTAAGCTGTTGGAAAATTAAACACAAATTTTCAGTACTCACCGAAATATTCCCTCCCTATACTATCCTATATGCTTCTGCATTTTATTATTTTCATTAGCGTCTTTGTATTCTTTATTTCTAAATTCCCATGCCTCTACTCTAGAGAAAGGTATTTTTGTTGAGGCTGCCCCTCGTCCCCTGACATCCACCATTATTTCAGCAATGTATCTACAGGGACCTTGAATTGTGATTGCTCACTATTTTCTGATCCTCAGAGCAGTCAGCCTGGATGGAGTACTTCTAATGGGCACTTCTCAAGACAGTAACTAGCACTCTGAGGTTTTGCTGGGTGATGTAATTGATTTCTTCTCCAAAGCTGGCTTGTCTAGAGGACAGTTTCAGGCTAATCCTCCCGATAGATTTAAAAACTTCTAAGAATCATTTTTCCTGCAGTTAGGACTGTGGCTTAATGTTACTGTGAATGGTTGGCATTCTCTGGCTTACTTCACACTTATGGCCTTCGGTTCTCCTTCCTCCCTGACTTGGGGAGTAGGGACAAGTAAAGTGTAATTGCTTTGTACTTCTTTGCACTTCTCTGTGGTCTTTAGGCTTCTTCTCTTTTCTCAGACCTCTTCCTGTCCTCTTCATTGCTGAGTCTTCTCACTTGTAGAGCTGCATGAAGGATATTACTATCTTGGCCTTTGAATTAGTGTTTTTCTTTTCTTTTTTTTTTTTTAAACATGATACTTAAGACATCTTTTTAACTTTTGACTAGGGTTTCTCCACCTCTGTTACTTTGGTTCAAAGCTTCTTTGTAGTGGAGGCTGTCCTAAGCATGTAGGATGTTTGACAGCAGTGTCAATGAAGGCTCAGCTTCAATCAGTTTTACAAATTTAATGCATTTCAATAGTGAATGGGGTTGGAGAGAAAGGGACATTTTAGGACAAAAGGTTTCTGTCCAAATTTTCTTTTAAATTGTGCTGGCCAGAGTGGCTTCCTCGATATGACAAATACCACATATTTATAGTCTTCTCTTGCTCACTATCTATGATTTAATTAAAATGTTTTAAATGAGTTGTACTTTATATTTAGGGTTGATTAATGTTCAGTTGTATGATGCTAATTGTTAAACTTGAGTCCTTTTGAAGAAATCACAGAACCTTGGTGTTTTGTACAGCATTGCCAAGAATGAAATAACATATTCTTTTTGATAAACTCATTAGTTTCAATTATTTGAAAGAATTATGGTAAGCCACAAGTTTTTATTATATGAGCAAGCCTGATACAGTAGGTAAGGAATTTTTACAACTTTTTAGTGTGACCTACCTCCAAAATCTTTCCTATTTATTATATGGTCACTGCTTTTCCCCTTTCAAAAGAAATCACTAGAACAAAGCACTGACACAAAGCAACATTCAGAAGTTAAAATACTTTATTATAAACATTTTCAGATATAAACTAATTTTGTGTGAAGACTCTGAAACTTTTAAAACTATATGTAAGATTAAAATTATTATAATGTATTTCACTTTCCAACCCAGGAAATACGCTGCAAGTTAGATCTAAAAAAGAATATCTAAATTGCTTCATAGAGAAAGTCAGTGAGCATAAAAATATGTGACTCAAAACTAAAACCCAACCAAGAAACAGATTCCACAGTCTGTTAATCCTTCAATTTTAAATAAATGATCTCCCAAGGGAAAATAATTCCACTACCACAGCAATTTGGTGAATAAAGCAGTCACTCTCTTATAGGGAAATTCTATCATATGTAAGAAAAATTAATAGAGCTTTTATAAAAGTAATCTCCATGTAGGAAAACAAGCATAGTAAATTCTTCATGTTCACTCCATTAGAAGTTGAGACTTCTGTCCACACATGAAAGTGACACGAACAAGAATGCATATAACCAAGCTCTTCAGATGTTCTTTCAGTTGAACCTCAGGAGAAGTGACTAAGGAGCTTCAAAATCCAAGGATAGACTGGTCCCAGAGCATCTCCTCCTCTGTCCTTTCTTCACCTTGTTCCTTTTTCTCCTTTCTACGCTTACGATCCTCTTTCTTAGAGGATACATCTCGGCTTTTTCTTTCTTTTCTATTCTTAAGTTTTTCTGTACTGTCCTGCACCGCTTCTGTTTCTGTCTTTGTTTTCTTTCTTTGGATGTTCCTCTGATTGTTTAAATCCATTTCCTCTGAACTCCTTTTCCTCTCATATTTGGGCCATTCTTCGTCCTTTTCTCTGCTCTCCTCTAGATGTCTTTTCCTCTTCTGGTGCATTTGTCTATGACTAGCTCGAGGGTCAATGGTACTGTGTCCTGAGTAGAGGCGCTTGTGAACTACAGACTCTCCGCTATATGAACCACAATTGTATTCTTGATGACTACGGTTCAAGGGGACTGGTTTTTCTGAGAAGCCGTCCCTGGTGAATTGACAGTAGCTCAGAGAGTCTAATCCCAGATTTCCATGAGCTGGTAACCACTGGGGTAAGCGATCTTCTGTCTGGGAACTACTGCATGATCTTGGGTAGGTATGGTTGGTTCCAGATGGGAGTCTTTGATCAAACATCCTATACCTGGGCCTGGAATCAAACTCTTCTCTGTACTCACAGCTTTCCAAATAGTCCCCTCTCATCCTTCTGAAACACGTCTTTGGCTCTAAGCCTCTGGCTTTCTGTACTTTAATATAATCTTCAAGTTCATCTTGAAAAGAGTCATATGACTTATTTGAATGCTTCATTAGGTTGACAAAAAGGGATTCTCTGTAGAAAAGATGGGAGAAAAAAAAACTAGATTATTTTGCTCTGAAAAATCCATTGTTCTTAGGTTAAAATACAAAAGACCAAATTAAAACCTACTTCAACAAGTGCTAAATGTTTTGAAAGTAGTATCATGATGGTCAAATATCTCACAAACCACTCACAAACAACTTCACTATTCTATACTGGAAGGAAAAGTATAGAAAAGAGCTGACACATGGGATGTTTTCATTCAACTAAAAATGTAATGCTACAGGGATGTGTGAATCACGTCTTTGGCAGTGGCCTGATCTAAGTGTTAGATAATTTCTAAAGCTGTGATGACTTTGTTTCCTGTATTATTGTCTTCTAAGTAACAGAACCACAATGAAGAAACTTAATCTTTAGAATCCTGCTTACTTAAATAAACATATATACTTACCTGACTACAGTACTCTAAGGCTTACTAATGAACATTTGGGATTTAGGAATGGTGGAAATGATAAATTTAGCTACAAGATAAGAACTACTCTTAGGGATAAGGTATGAGGGAGGATGAACAGAATAGAGTTCTATGGCATCTGTATAGCACTTGGATTCCCCTCTATTACTTCTGACTGGTACAAAGGCATTCTAGAATGCCTTCTGGTTTGTTCTTTCCAAGAAGAGTAAGTGTGAGGTGGAAACAAGAGGAAGTGGAGATGGCTACAATAAGGGCAAAACTCATGAGAAACATTTCAGAAGAAACTCACATATACCAGAATTTTTTTTTTTTTTTTTTTGGCTAGGAAGAAACAACTATTCCTGATTCTCTTTCTATTTTCCCTATAAAATTAGGAGGCAGCAAGTAAAACCCCACAACTGAATATTTCTTTCCTTTAAAAAGTACAGTCCAACAATGCACTCCAGAGTCACAACTGACCAGTGATTATTCTATAAACGGGAAAATGGTCTAACTGAAACCTATGTTGGTGAATTAGAAAAATTAGGTGCCATTTTAGTTTGAGAAGCATAAAAACTCTGACTAGGATAGTAACAATAAACATGAGACAAGGACATATTTTGATACTTCAGAAGAGTATATATACAAACAGTCAATAAACACAGGAAAAGATGCTGCAGATCATTAGATATAAAATAAATGTCAATTAAAACCACAGTGAGGGATCGCTACACATTCACTGGAATGACTGAAAGACTGACAGTGTTTGGTGAGGAGATGGAACAACTACAATTATGACCTCTCTGGCAGGAATGGTAAAGGGTACAATAATTCAGGAAACAGTTCGGCAGATTCTTCTTTTTTTTTTTTTTTCTTTCTGGTTTTTCAAAACAGGGTTTCAATGTGTAGCCCTATCTGTCCTGGAACTAGCTCTTGTAGACCAGGCTGGCCTCCAACTCAGAGATCTGTCTGCCCCTACCGCCGCCCAAGTGCTGGAATTAAAAGTGTGCACCACCAGCTTTTGTTTTTTAAATTCAGCAGCTTCTTAACCAAGTAAGTTACATATACACTTATGCAATGACCTAGTTATACTATTCAGAGACATTTACCCCAAAGAGAAGGATGTGTATATATATTCACTTAAACATGAGTGCTCATAGTAATTTTTAATGGCCCCAGGAACAAAAAACCAAAAACACCCAAATGTAAACCAGTAAGTAAATGGGTAAAGCAACTGATGGTCTAACTACCTAATGGAATAAACATCAGTGATAAAAAGTAGAAACAGTCTGTGAGTTCTAGACCAGCCTGGTCTACAAGAGCTAGTTCCAGGACTGCAGAGAAACCCTGTCTCGAAAAACCAAAAAAAAAAAAGTAGAAACAGTCCCAGCATCCACCCACTGACAACTGGACAAAGTGGATGAACCTTGGAGAGACACTATGCCAAGTAAAACAAGCTAGTCTCTAAGGATCTCAGATGGCACACATGTAAGTGAAACCTTACCATTATCAGGCTGAGAACTTGATGGTGAAATTTGATCATATTCAACCATTAACTGTGTCAGTTTTTCGCATGAATGCTCCACAAAATAAAGTTTACAACAACCAGGGAGCTAAATCATGGAGCAGAGATTATATCTATTTTTGTCTAATACTCAACTCTCATTCATCTGAAACCAAGCACAATTTTGTCACAAAGATTAAACGTTCATACCCATGCAACCAACATATATCAATCGCCAAAGTCCATCTTTACTGTTTTGCTGTCAATCTGAAACTATTTTTACATTTATTTACTGTGTGTGCATGCATGTGTGTACATGTATAGAGGTCAAAGAACAATGTGCATGAATCAATCACTGTTTTGCTGTCAATCTGAAACTATTTTTACAGTTATTTGTTGTGTGTATGTGTGCATGTGTGTGTGTACATGTATAGAAGTCAAAGGACAACTTGCATGAATCAATCACTTCTCTCTACCATGTTGGTTCTGGGGATCAAACTCAGATTGTCAGGCTCCAGAGGCACTGGACCATCTTGCCAGCCACAAAAAAACTTATTTTTGAGACAGGGTCTCTCTCTCTCTCACTCTCTCTCCCCATAGCCCTGTTAGTTCTGAAACTCACTCTGTAGACCAGGCTGGCCTCAGACTCACAAAGATTCTCCTGTCTCTGCTTTCCAAGTGCTGGGATTAAATGCCTGATGAACATTTCTTTTTTAAACCCTGAAAAATACATTTTGATAAAGAATGCATTGTACCTAATATTGTCCTTCTTGTCCTCCTTGTGGTTTCTCCAGAATTACTTAGCCCTGCAGAAACTCCTCTTTCCAGTATATTTAATTCCCTAGAGACCTCTTCGTGCTGACCCAGTGTCTACCTAGTTCTTTTCTATCACCTACCCATTTTAGCATTCCTTCTAGTCCATTCCTTTATGACACCCACCAGCTTGCAGAACCACTCTCTACTAGGGACCCCACAGTGGCCACACTAGGATGGGATCACAGATCAGTGCATTGCTCTGATCATTATTCTCAGAGAAGCTTCTTCTTGGAGTAGATAAGAATCAACACAGAGAGCCATGTGTGGACAATGTGTGGAGAATGACAGAACTCAGTCCTAAACAGGATGTCTTCATTAAACTCCTATCTTTAAGGTTCAGGGATCAATGTGGAACAGAATACAAAAAGAATTTAAGATTCAGAAGTGATGGATGACTCCAAGAAAACTCCTTGGAGACAATAGCAGGATAATGCACATATGAATTCAGATTATGGCAGCATATACAAAAATCTGCATAGGTGAAAGCCAGTCTCAGCACTGAAAAGGGAAAGTGGACACAAAGTTCAAGCCATGTAAGGATGGAATATACACAGAGTCTGGGTTATGTATATTATTGTTTTCTTTAAAATTTTATACTGTGAAGGGGCTAAGTACTGAGAGACATTTCATTGTAGGGCTGCTAAATTAAATCAACATATATGTATTAAAGGCATCTCAACTTCAAAATTTAGGCCTAAGGATTTGTTGCTTTGGAAGAGATTCTTCTTTTGTTTCCACAGAAGGTGAGAACCTGTGGATTCCTTTCAGACTAATGTGGTTTGATGGGCGAAGAGCCCCTGAAAGGTCACTATGAATACCCCCCAAAACTTACTTTGTCTAGCAAAAAGCAAAAGCAGTTTGGAAAGAACTACGCCCAAATTCCCAAATATTGTTTATAAATGTTTGTTTACTTTTAAGGGGAACTATGCTACAGAGAAGAATACTTTGCATTGGTATGGATCTTGGTTTATTGATGCAAATTTAGGTCAATTTTGTTATATGTATATATCTGCTCTGATTAAGGTATTGTGTTTGTGTAGTTCATTTAAAAATGTAAGCATAATTAAGAAATACAGGTTAATAGTCATCTATAATAGTCAAGCTTGTAGTGATGTTAGGTTTTCTAGATATATATATATTTCAGTCAGATAATCTTTAATACTTTCAAAGATCTATAGATCATGTCAATTAAATAACTTAGGACTTGCTGGGCGGTGGTGGTGCACACCTTTAATCCCAGCACTCGGGAGGCAGAGGCAGGCGGATCTTTGTGAGTTCGAGACCAGCCTGGTCTACAAGAGCTAGTTCCAGCACAGGCTCCAAAGCCACAGAGAAACCTTGTCT
>JAQHUG010000326.1:689103-717044 GCA_028555095.1 Dicrostonyx torquatus | reverse complement strand
GAGAGAGAGAGAGAGAGAGAGAGAGAGAGAGAGAGAGAGAGAGAGAGAGAGAATGAGAACATGAAGTTGACAGGAAGGTAGGGAAGATCTGGAAGAGGTTAGGGAAGAGGAAGAACATGGTCAAATATAGTGTACTAAACATTTTAAATGCATTATCACAATGGTGAGATGGCTCAGTGGGTAACAGTACTTGCCACCAAGCCTAAGGATCTGAGTTTCATAACTCATTTGGTAGGAGAGAACTGACTGATTCCTGTTGAGTTCAATTCTCTCTAACCTCCACATATTCACACCTCCCCACATTATGGTATTGGCTCAGTTTGTATGTTTGTCACAGAACTACAAAGATCCAAGAGTTCAAACACAAAGAACATATACAAAGGCAAGTACATTAGCATGTGCCCATAATTCATGAATCCAAAATTTTATTACTATATTGAGAACTTTAACCCACTTAGAATGTCTAGCATTAAAAAAAAACCAATAAATTCTATCAAGGACTTTGGGGGGTATGCATTGCTGGTAGAAATATAAACTTGACCAGACTTTATGGAAATGTGTATGAAGGCTCTTCAAAAACCAAAAACCAAAACAAAATTAGAACTACTATATAACCCAGCTTTCCCACTTCTGGGTCTAAACCTCTACAACTCAAGTCAACAGCACTATTCGCAATGATTAGGTTTCAGAATCACGTTACCCATCAACAGACAGGTAAAGAAAATGTGATATATACTGCACAACAGAATGTTACACAGGTTACACAGCCATAAAGAATGAAATGCTGTTTGTTAGAAAACGGATGCAAACCAGATATCATCATATTAAGTGAAATAAGATAGGCTCCTGGGCAAATATAGTTTTTCTTATTCATAGATCCTAGAGAGTACATTTAAAGGTACACATACACAATCTTTTTAAGAATATACATTTTTCTGTCCATTATTAGGCAGAATACAGCCATATGAATAATGAATAACTTCAGGTTAAAAAAAAGCTCAAGTGCTGTATGGGGTTACAAGACATAGCCCTCCTGCTATTGGAATGATGCCATGGTTGGATTTTAATCATCACAGAACATGAGGAAGTGAGCCGGTGAGTCTATGAAGATGTCTTAACAGCCTTGCACTGTCTACCTCCAAACTCTTGTAAGAGAGGATCTAACAGAAAATAATCTCTGAATGAGTTTAAAACTGTCCACAGAGTAGTAACTAAAATGTTGTTACAGGAAAAACCAAGAAATTAACATTTATGAGTACAATCATAAATGATTTTTCTTGAACTTATATTTATCTACATTGAGTATAAACTTACAATCTTATAAAAGCTAATTTAGAAATTTTAACAAGGCACAACAAATTAACAAAAGTTAAAAGAAAAACATTTTCAACACAATTTGAATGTTAACAATTACACTTTAATTACCTGATACTTTTCTAGAGAATTATAATAAACACAGTTGGATGCCTGCTTTTACTTAATTCTCACAAATATGGCAAATGGCATTTTGCAGGCTTAAGAAACAGAGTCAAAGTGACTCACCCAACAATTAATGCTAAAATTGAGACCTGAATCCAAGTCCCCTCAACCCAAAGCCAAGAAATAACTATAATCTTTAATAACTTTATTGTCAACCACATATGAACTGGGATGTAGTTTCAGACAAGACTACCAATGGATAAAACCAGATGAAGTGGTTGGCAAGACGGTTCTGTAAAGGGCAGTTATGGCCAAGCCCAGTCACCTATTATCTGTTCCCTGGGAACAAGAAAGGTGAAAACTAACTCCAAGTTGTCTCTGACCTCCCATCAATGCAGTGGCAGGTATTCACCCACAAACAAAATAATGTGTGTATGTGGGAGCTACTTAGATGAGGTCTTTAAAAATAGCACAACTGATTTTTGTTTCATTAAAATAATGGACCTAGGACTCTTGCATCCAAAATACCAAGTTAGAGAGATCAAATGTATCCAGGTCTCTGAACGTTAAGAAGCCAGCGCAGGAAAAGACTTGTTATACACAGATAGTAGTGTTTAATGGCAGCTCCTCCCCAGGACACCATTATACAGACAAAATACAGAATGGAAGCCACACCA
Source organism: Dicrostonyx torquatus (assembly GCA_028555095.1). NCBI lineage: Eukaryota > Metazoa > Chordata > Mammalia > Rodentia > Cricetidae > Dicrostonyx > Dicrostonyx torquatus. The sequence goes on along the minus strand of JAQHUG010000326.1, from coordinate 714,948 downwards.
TATAAAGGAAAACACTGGACAGGAAGGAACTCAGACTTCATGGACAGCAGTGGTTCTCAACCTTCCTAATGCTTTGGATCCTTTAATACAGTTCCTCATGGTGATCCTCAACATAAAATTATTTTCGTTGCTACTTCTTAATCATAATTTACCTACTGTTGTGAATCATAATGTAAATTTATCTGTGTTTTCTGATGGTCCTAGGTGACCCCTGTGAAAGGGTCATTTGAACCCCCAAAGGGATCTCGACCCACAGGCTGAGAACCACTGATGTACAGGCGTAGCCCACCTATGACTAGCTGAGAGTCACAACTCACTGGGTCAGTATCTTCATTTATGACAGAGAGGCAAGCCCCACTAAACAGTTCACAGCTCTTACTTCCTGTGATTTGAAGCCTCTATTTAAAAGGCTGTCAAAGGTAAGACTATTGTCTCTCACCTTTACTGCAGTGGAAACCACTGATGAGGTGGATACAGCAGAAGAGGTGTGGGGTGATGGTGATGGGGGGGGTAAGCTTCAGTTAACCTGAGTCAAAACTTTAATTATCCAAATATGTCAGCACATTCTTTCTTTTTTTAATTTTTTTTGTTGTTTTTTTGTTTTTCGAGACAGGGTTTCCCTGTAGCTTTGGAGCCTGTCCTGGAACTAGCTCTTGTAGATCAGGCTGGTCTCGAACTCACAGAGATACCTCCGCCTGCCTCTGCCTCCCGAGTGCTGGGATTAAAGGTGTGCGCCACCACCGCCCGGCAGCACATTATTTCTTCTCTGGGTCAGTGTCTTCATCCATTGAAAGAACAATTACATCTACCATGGAGGGTTCTTAAAAGGATTAAGTAAAATGGCACATATAAGGTTTATCTGCTACTTTTAAAAGCTTCCAAAAGATTGTCTCTTTATTTCTAACCTATCTCAAATGAAAAACCTTTGCTTGTTCAAATAACAGCAACACTCCACAGTTATCTTTTTTAAAAACCTGTCTGCATCCATTACTGGTATCTATGGAGAAAATAATGAAAAACACTGGAGGAAGCTGTATTTTCGATCTTCAGTTAGCAATATCATTTCATATATCATGTCAAATTTTAATTTCCCAACTGCTTACAAGGTTATAGTAAAGCTTTTTGCTCATGTCAGTTTTAACATGAAAACATTAAGCAAGCCTAATTTTTAATATGGTAATTTTCTTTCGAACCTAAAAAATTATGTTTGTTTACTGTGTGTGTCTGCGAGTGTTGGGTGTACAGGCCAGAGCAGATGTGTGGAAGACAGGGTATAACTAACTGGAGTTATAACTAATTGGAGTTGGTTCTTTCTCCTTCCACCGGATGGGTTCCAATGATTGAACTCAGGTCCTCAGACTTAAGAGGTGCAAATCATTATCCACTGAGTCATCTCTCAGAACTCTTGGCCTCAAATTTGCAATCCTCCTTGCTTCAGCTGTAATTACAGATGTGTGCTATCATACCTGGATGTAACATTCTCCTGTGGTTCAGGAAATATCACTCTAAATGTGAAGTCCCTGGAAGCCAATGACTAGGCCCCATGGAAGCGTTCTGGGGCACAATATTGAAATATGGACTAAGAGATTGAGCCTGGGCACTTTTTGGTAGCAAATAATCTCAAGAAATGAAGTCAATTTTATGAGTCACTGATTCTAACCTAGGTAAGCCCTCCATATAGCTGTGTTCCAAATTTTTTGATTCAATTATTGGTAAAAAACCAAACCAAAACAACAAAAAAACCAAAAACCATGTTTATAGAGAAGACTTATTTTCCTTGTCATAATTCCCTAAACAATACAGTCTAACAACTAATTACATAACATTTACACTGCACTGGGTCACTGAGAATTTCAAGTAATCTAGAGATGCCTCAAGTAGAAAGGAGAATGTATAAAGGCTATATACAACTACACTAATTCAGACTTGAACATTTTTATATTTTGTTACAAGAGGTAGGGGTTGTGGAATCAATTCCCTGCAGATAATTAAATATGACTGTATACCACTAATGTTCTATGAAAATCACAGGGAGGAACCACAAACCATCTTCACCTGTGGCAGGCAACCCCCTACAGTTGGTATAAATGTGATCATATAAATTTCATCAAAACACAAGACCACACAAACTCCTCAAAGCTAGTTATACTGTATACTAACTTTTAGGACTTGGGCTAACTATTCCTTCTTCATAATAAATCTTGCCTCACTTTATTTACATGGTCTACAGTTCAATCTAAAACACCTAACAGTTGAAATTTAGTTTATAGATGCTTATTAGTTTATGAGCAGGACTTTGCTACAGTTTGACAATATATCCCCCAAAGCCCATGTTGGAAACTTTATCCCCAGTACAGTGTTAGATGAAGCCTAATGGGAAGTATTTAGGTCATGGGGTTATCACCTTAAGATTGGATTAAAGCCAGTTTTAAGAGCTTGAAGTTGCAAGTTTGATTTTCCCTACACACATACTCCTGCCTTCCTCCATGAATGTGGCTTTCACCAGAGGCTGTTTGGTATATTAAATAGAAATCACCATCCTCTAAAACTGAGAAATCTTTTTAAATAAAATAGTGTGGTATTCGGTTATATCAACATAAGACAGACTGAAGACAAATGCCAATTACTTAGCACCAAAATTGTACTTTAAATGCAAGCATTTATTTTTGGTGTTTAGCCCTTGAGAACATGTAACTATTCAGGACAGGCTAGCCTTAAACTTGAGAACTTCCTATCTTTGCCTCCTGAGTACTAGGATTATGGGTGCTAAAATGCCTGCCTTTTATGTAGCTACTTAAATTGGGAAAGTGGTGTCATGAAATGTCCATGGCGTATTAAAAGAAAAATGTATACTTCCGGCTTTTTGTTGCTTTCCTTTTGTTTTTTGAAACAGCATTTCTCTCTGTAGCTTCGGAACCTGTCCTGGAACTCACTCTGTAGTCCACGCTGGCCTTGAACTCAGAGATCTACCTGCTTCTGCCTCCTGAGTGCATACTGCTACCTGCATCTGAGAAAAGCCCTGAGTGGTATTTGCTGGGAGGAAACTCATCTTTAAAATAGCCTTTTAAGATGTCCTGGGCCAAAGATTACTAATAGTAAACATGTCCCATATCTAGGAGACATAGCACCCTGAAGAATGCTGTAAAAGCTACATAATTCCCTAGGGTCCATGGATATATTCTCAACTTACCATGTGAAATGACCCAGTGAATCTCACCTAGAAACTATCCATTATTTTGAGCCAGGGATAGAAGTTTGAAACAAGGTCTGAAACATCTTTCACTTCCCAGGCCTTACTTTATTTCATTTGGGTTTCTAGATGAACTTATCATTGAATAATTACACATTCTTAATTCTGTATAATACTGCTGATTCATGGAAGTCTGATTTGGTTCAGTCATATATTTTATTGAAAAAACCTGGGAAAGCATACCTTGAATGGGGTTTGTTACATGTATCTGTACTATAGTTTTAACTTTTGCAAAAATGAAAAACTCTGTATTTATTTATGTTTAAACCAAGCCTGACTTTGGCACCAGTATGTTGATTTAAAAGGTTAGCTTTAAAATGTGTGCTCAAAGAACTGTTAAGTCAGAAACATTTTAGAAAGAACTTGAATATACTGTCTTGCAATTATAGTTGTTTAAAATTATGTAGTTTAGCTTTTTGACTGTAAAGTCAGTAAGGTAAAAAGGTTAAAGAATGTAGTTTCCACAACTTCCCTTGACTCCAAATTAGTGCACACAAACTGACCATAATGATACTGACTCTTGTTGGGACAGGATCTTACTGTGTTCAGATCAGCCCCAAGCTCCTGAACTCGTTGAGTCTATTCATCAACTTCCTGCTAAAAAGTTTTACTAGTCTATTTTGAAAGTAAGCATGGAGCTGTAATGACTGGAAGCAGAATTCTTTTGTAATTTCTGGAGCGCCTTCCTACCATGTCCTTAAACACAGACACATACACAATTCCAAGCATCACCTTACTTTTTTTTTCTTCCAGCAAAACTGGAAATTAGAAGTTTGTTTTAATAACTATTCAAATATTTTCTTCTAAAACAGGGTCTCAGGCCAGCCTTGGACTCCTGAGCCTCCAGCCTCAGTCTTTGAACACTGGAATTACAGGCATGCCCAGTTCTCAACTTTTTTAGGGGGTGGGAGGACAATCTATGTAGACCAGAAGGGCCCAAAACTCAAGAAATCTGTTTGAACATCCCTGCCTCTCAACTGTTGGGATTAAAAGTGTGAAATAACATACCTGGCTCTAGCCTACCTTTTATAACTATCAAAAATAAAATAAATTGAGTCCTAAACCAGGAAGGGTGGTACATTCCTATAATCTCAAAACTAGCAAGGTGAGAGGATTGGGAAGGAGTAACAGTGACTAGGCAACTTTTTAAACTGTTGTATCTTTGTTTTCTCAAATCTTAACTGATTTTGATCTTAACTCAGAGATTTTTTTTGAATGTCATCAAATGGCCATTAAGAGTCCTAACTTCCATGTTCTATGATTACTGTCCCAGTACACAGCCACACCATGGAAGAAATACAATCAAGACTGCTAAAAACCAGTCCAAAACTGTAAATCTAATCTATACAGGCCTTCAGAGTTTGGTTAGTGTAGTTCCTTAACCTTAACAATACTGATGTTCTAGAATAATGGTTGCATATGTGGGGGCTGTCTCGTGTATTTAGAATGTTTGTGGCATCTCTGTCCTATACCAAATAGATTACCTACAACATTTGCTTACCATGTCTTTCTGTCCAGTGGCAAAAAGCAACAATGTCTCTAGACATTGCCAAATGAATGAAGGATGGAGAGCTTGGGACAGATACATTATTGGTTGAGAACCACTGGGCTAGTCCAATTCAAGTACTCCACTCAGTAGATGACCTAACCCAAAACCATAAAGTACAGGACTTTTTCAGGGTCATATACTTGCAGAAAAACTAGCAATAAAACCTATTCTTGGTGAAGACTCCTATCTCACTAAGTCTCTTTTTTTTTCAACCACCTATAAATAGTACAGAGGTTATTGCTAAACGGATTATAACTTAGTCTTTTGCACATATCAGAATCACTGAAAAGTGAAAGGATGTGGAAACTGTGGTGGGAAAGTTGTTTTTCCGTGAAGAGTTGATTCTAAATCATCCTATGGTCTGATCTTAGAGCTAAAAAGAGCTACAGCATTGACACCAATATGCCCAGACATACTGGAGACAGGCAGGCTGTTTTAAAGGCATAATAAAAAATAAATAATTTGGGGCCAGGCAGTGGTGGTGCGTGCCTTTAATCCCAGTACTCAGGAAGCAGAGGTAGACTGACCTATGGGGGTTCAAGGCCAGCAGGTGTACAACAGAACAGCCAGAGCTACATACAGAGAAACACTGTCTCCAAAAACAAAAATAAAAATCTCAGGATATTCTAGACTGAGTGAAGATACTTTATTGTAACAAATTTCCAGTAACATTGGTTCTGAATGGAAGTGTTTATAAAAATGGTTTAATGTTTAATACTATTTTACTTCTGTCATTTTCCCAGAGTGACTTGTGAAAAAAAAAAAAGGGCATAAAATACTTATAATGGCCAAACAAAGGTGTTGCATGCCTTTAATCCCAGCACTTGGGAAGGAGAGGCAGGTGAATCTCTGTGAGTTTGAGGCCAGCCTGGTCTACAAAAGCTAGTTCCCGGCCAGGCTCCAAAGCTACAGAGAAACCTTGTCTTAAAAAAAAAAAAAAGAGTTACTTTTAGTGTTATGTTTAGAGATAATTCAGAAAATACTATCTAAATTGCAATATTCTGGCTTCTGTTGAAGACAAGGAACAATAGAAGGCAACACAGCAAGTACTAAAAATGTTCTGTTTCTGGGTGTTTTACTGCAATCTTATGCAGTGGGGACCAAGTGCCACAATATAAAATTATTTCCAAAACTGCTTTAAAGAGTTCTCTCACAGGCGCAGGCTGTCTGCAGCACCTGTTAGGATACCCAACGGATTTCTGTATTTTGGTAAATGTGTTGGTGAGACTATCAAAACTCTCCAGACCTCTATTCATATAAAGCAACTAAACCACGACTTACTGTGGTCCCTAGTAGCTTACAAAGCTCTGGCTGTCAAGTTCCCTATTTTAGCCCTCACCTGATGACAGGTGTGCTTGTGGTGCTCAGGGCCTCAGGTATGTTAGACAGGAGTTCTATCCATAGTAGAGATTACTCATTTAGTTATTTACTTTAAAGGCTTACAAATCGACCTCCCTACCCTTTCCTTCCCTATGCAGCTTCGGCTGGCCAGGAACACTTACGTTGATCAGGGTGGCCTTTGCCTCTTCCAGTGCTAGGGATTAAAGGCGTGCAGCACCACACCCAAAGGTTCTTTTCTGTCATTTTAAGCTTATTTCCCACAACTCAGCAGTGTCTTTCAAAGGTTACAAAACTCATTTCTCTGAGGTGTAATTAGGATGGCAGAGGCACCTTCCCAGTGTCTGTGGGAGGATAGGCGCCCGACTTCCCTAACTCCCAGATGGCAGAAGCAGTGACTAAGCCTTTGCAGTCAGTCTACTTCATGAAGCTCGGCCTTCTCGCCTTACCCAGTCACTTTTTAAAAGGCCCAAGTCAGCCCTGAGCAGCTCCGCCACTGGTCAGTAGGTCTGGAGCCAAACACTGTCTCACCACCCTCACGCTGGTCCGTACACACTAGAGCTCGAACCACGTCAAGGTACGTTGGTGCGTCTTTTAAAACTTGTCTTCCAGGGTCTCGGAAGCCTAGAAAAGTTTCAGGGTGATCCCCTCCACCTCACCTCGCCACTTCCTTGAGCAAACGTTCAGCCTGGAAGTTCCCACGCTCCCTTCCGGAGGCCCCTACTTCCCTACCCCTGTCCCTAAGTGGCCTGCCGTGAAGTGTCCTCTCCGCAACCACCGACCCAAGGCTGCCCTCGGGGGCGGGGGGTCGCCTGAAGACGGGGCGTCCTCACGGACCCCCACTTCCCTCGGCCGGCCGCCTCTTCTCCTGGCCCCCTCGGACCTCGGCTTGCTCGCCAGGCGGCGGCGTCCCTCGGCCATGGCGCGGCGGGTGCCGAGGGGTCCCGAGGAGAGAGGCGCTCCGAGGGCCGCGCCCGGGTCGTCGGCCATGTCGCAGGCGGGGCCCCCGCTCGGCCTTCACCGGGCCGCGGGAGTGGAGGGCTGAAGCTCGGGCCGCCCCCGCCGCCGGGCGGGAACTCACCTTCTCTGAGGCAGGGGCGAGCGTCTACAACTACTGTCCCCCTCCCCGCCAACAACGCCGGCCGGGGGTCAGAGGCTGCGGTGGAGGTGGCGGAGAGGCAGGAACGCCGCTGCCGCCGCCGCCGCCTCCGCCGCAGAGCAGGCGGGGTGGGGGGGAGGAGGCGGAGACCTAACTTCCTGAGGGGAAGTCGCCGCCACCACCCGCGGCTGACTGGACGACGCCAGCGCCATGGCGGCAGGGCGCGCCGAAGCGCGTGCGCAGCAGGGGGCCTCGCGCGCCGGCCACTTCTTAGCCCGGCCCTCCGTGTCCGCCCCGCCCGTTCCCGCCATTTCGGACTAACCGGGTCTCGGTGTCCTTCCTTCTTGCCATTGCAGGAAAGAAACCGAGTGACACAGCCAAAGCGTGTCAGGAAGCGTTTGGATCCATCCGCAACGTATCTAAACCACCCACACAATCCCTGCTCATGTATATACACAGTACTCTTCAACACACACCCGTATGATCATCTGATTATGTCTAGTCTCCCGCCCCTAGATCACTCCGTTTGTATGCTCTTTCCTAAATATCACATAACCTACACGCTCTCATCACATAGAGACATCTCACACAAACACCGCTAAAGTATGTTTAGTTTTACATTTTAATTATTTTAAATTAAATTATTTTGTGTGGTATTGAGTGAGGTTGGGGCTCTTTAATGGCGTATGAACCCTAGTGGTCGAACTCGGGTCCTGGGGCTTGGCAACAATCTTTACACAAAGAACTACGTGTGTGTTAGGCTGGTCCCAAACCAGTGACTGAAGGGTTAATCACCTAAAAGCCTCAGGTGGACTGAGCAGCCCAGAGTTGACTGAGGAAGTTTCCTGATAAGGCGGTCCACAGATACCACTTCCTGACTGCAGGGGAACTGACCTGCAGTGGAATCTTCCATCCCCCCCCCCAAAGCCCCCGCTTTCAGAGCACTACAAACCCTCGGGCCCATCACAGGCTCCACGTGCTCCTACTCTCACTCCCCTGAGAGCCTGCAGCCCTCCTTGTAATGGAGTATTACACTCCTGATTAAAGAGCAGTTCTATTCCTTAAGACGCCTCTCTTCACCTCATTCCCAGCCGCTGGGTCAATTCCCCCTATCTCTCTCAAGGACTGGAATTACAAGGGTGCGTCAAAGCTCCCCTGGGATTTTTTTTTTTTTTTTTAAAAAGACTGTTTCACTTACAGGATCCTTTTGCCTCAGACTCCCAAGCGCTGGAACTATAAGCACCTTTACCCACGGAGCCATCTCGAAGGCCCTGCCTGTTAATACTACACTACTGTGTAACTCAACATGCTGCGTTTGCTTTCTTCCCGATAAACTCCGATAGAAGGATCACCTATCCTACACACAGGCGAGCCATCTATTACTGAATCCATGCTACTTTAATAACACAAGGACGAGAGAGAACATGAGGTTTCGACTGTGCTGTAATTAGAATATAATGGGCTGTTTATGTGAGTGCTTGATCTGCATATGAACTTTTCTCTCTTCCTCCCACCCTTTAAAATATTTATTCTTATTTAAAAGTATTCTTTATTATATAACAACTTACAAATACATAAATAAATAGAAACGTGATGTTCTCAAAGGTTTGTTTTTAAGCATGTGTCTGTGGGGGGGGGGTATGTGCACATGTGTGGGCATCCATGGAGGTCAGAGGCGTCAGATCCCTTGGAGTCACAACTGGTTAAAAGTGGATGCTGGGAACCTAACAGGTACTTTACAAAAGCAGTACAAAACTCTCAACTCCTGAGCCATCCTTCTAGCTCCTCCCTTGTATTTTCAATGCCATTCTCCCTTATATTTAGCGCCCCGTTTATTCAGTCTTTGCACTTTCTTTTTGTGTCTCTCAAAAATGAAAGAACAAGCCCCCGAGTGTGCGCGGAGGCCGCGAGCTCCTTCTGGCCTGTGTAGTGTTGCCCAGCATTCTGAGCTTTCTATCACTGGACTCTGCAGGGGCTGAATGTCAGCAGCAAGCACTTTGGGCTCTGCTGGTCATGTGTTTTCCATGGGGTGTAGCCTGCCACTGTACTCCGAATACAACTATAGAATACAGGCAAACAAGGGAGTATGTTTGTTTTCTGATAGTTTATATTTACAGTAACTGAAATTTGAATTTTGTCTAGGTTTTTTTTTTTTTGCCACAAAACTCATTTGTTCGCCCCCAACCCATTAAAGACAGTAAAACTGCTTTTAGCCCACAGTAGTGAAGAGCCCTAAAGACTTCTGTTCTAAATGAACTTTGGCACCAAGTAGAAAGGAAGTTGAAGGGTTGTCCTTTTCACAAAAGAGTAGAAGCAACATGACGCCTGCAGCTCCCTTGCTTTGCCATCAGATGGTAATCTTTGCGAGTGGCTAGCTGAACCTGTGGGTCTTTGGCAGAGGGGCATAGTTTTTCCAGGGTGAGGTAGCACCCTGTATTCATTCAGATACACTAAAAACTTATCACAAACCATATTGGTAGTTTTTTCCCCTTTACTTCTGACTTTCATACCTAACCGACCATCGACCCTAATTTTTTTGTTTGTTTGTTGGTTGGTTGGGTTTTTTTTTTTTTTTTAATTTTTGGGACAGGTTTTCTTTGTGGCTTTGGAGCCTTCCTGGAACTTGCCCTGTAGACCAGACTGGCCTTGAACCCACAGAGCCCACCTGTCTCTGCCTTCCGAGTGCTGTCTTCTCGTTGACTAAAGGAACATGATATTTCTTTCGCTCAGCACTTCACTAAGAGATGCTTACTGTATCATAAAGTCATGTTCTAGGCATCAATTCCCCATTCCAGATTTGTGTACCCAGAATCAACCTCACTTTTAGCTTTCACTAACATAGTGGGTACAGTTGGAGGGCAAAGAGCTGGCTACTTTCTGCCTTCTAATATAATTCTTCTTTCCAAACATATGAAAATGAGCCCATTTACACACGTTCGTCTGCAACACACACATATTAACTTATTGTAAGTTAATTTTCATTGTGTTCTCTATCAGGGTAAACTAATTGTTTTTTATGTGAGTTAGTAAATGAGACTCTTCCTGAATTTCATTTCAGATTTGTTTGTTTTGAGACAGGTCTCATTGTGTAGTCCTGGCCAGCCTGGAATTATCTATGAGAAAACGTTAATTATATTTACTGTAATAAGAGACAAATGTAATATTTTGTTAGATTCCTATTGATAAAGTAACAAATTGCTACAAACTTAGTGACTTAGATATAATTTCTTACAGGTCTGGTGAGCAGAGGCAGAAGCGAGATCCCCTTGTCAGTAGGGCTGAGCTCCTTCTGGAAGCTGCAAGTAGGGATCTCTTTCTCTGCCTAGTCCAATTTCCACACATCTCCTGGATTTCTTGGACCCCACTCACCCACCCATCTCTCAAAGCACCAAGAAAGCACTTGGTAGTGTCTCTCTGACTCTGACCCTCTTTCCTCCATGGTTAGCTTCTCTGTCCTTGCTTTCTTCATATGAGGATTGATCACTGTAATTACATTGGTCCCATCAGGATATTCTCCTCCCTGAAAGATCCCAATTTAGTCACATTTGAAAAGTTCCTCCTGGCTTGTATCGTAGCCATTTGCTGATGCTCCAGCTGAATAGGACAGATCAGTTTATAAGGAATACACTTTTTGACCCGTGATTCCGGAGGCTGGGGAAGTTCATGATCAGGTGCTGTGTGCAGACGTCCTCTTGATGGTAGGACCTTCTGCAGAGGTCCAAGGTGGAGCAGGGCTTCGCACTGTGGGGCAGAGCTTGGCCACTCATGTCTTTCCTCTCATACAGCCACAGCACTGACAGATGAAGCTCTCCCTTATGGCCTCATTTAACTTTAATTACTTCCCGCAGGATGTTCAATTACTACAACTGGATTATGTTTACATTCTCTGTATACCCCATGAGTCTCTTTCAACATGAATTTTGGAGGACTCTGGATAACATTTGTAAGGTGGGATGCATAGTTCTGGGGATTTGAACTTGGACATCTTCTAAAGGCTAAAGCTCAGAACCTAACATTTTTGTCTTTCGTTTGTCTTGGGTCAGGTAGATTTCTTACTTGACCATGGCTTAGGCTGAACATGTCCCAGTACAGCATCTAGAGTAGGTTTGAGTCCTTTCCAGACTGAGTGTTGTTTTTACAAAGGCTGTGAGTTATAGAGCAATGTTGATACCGGGCACTTACTGGGAGCTTCTGGGTTGAAAACTCTTTCATACTTTTGTTTGCACCCTCTTAGCATCAGTGATACTTAGGTTTTTGAGTTTTATTGTCTTTCTTATTCCCTTTCCTCCCTCTTATTCTTTGAAAGAGGGTCATACTATTTAAGGCCATGACCTCAAACTCACAATCTATCTGCCCTAATCTCTACAGTAGCTGGTGTGCTGGTTCCATGCTTGGTTCCCAATTGGTGGACTGTTTGGGAAGGATTGGGAGGTGTGACCTTGTTGGTGGAGGTGTGTCATTGGGGGCCAGCTTTTGAAGTTTCTAAAGCCCATACCAGGTCCAGTCTTTCTCCCTCTGCCTCTGTCTTGCAGATAAAATATACACTCTCAGCTACTGCTCCAGCACCCATGCCTACCTGCCTTCCTCCTACAATGCTTTCTGCCATGAGGGTCATGGACTAACTAACAGTCTGGGACTGTGAGCAAGCTCTCAAGTTAAATTCTTTCTTTTTAGTGTCTCCTCACAGCAATTGAACAGTGACTAAGACAGCTGGAATTACAGTGGGTATTCCCACATCCAACCCTGATTTCTACCGTATCAGGCACTCCTTTAAAAGGCCTTGAGTTGTTTTGCTTTTTCAGGATATATCTGAAATCACTGAGATTCTCCAGCTCCCATGTTCTAAGAATCAGGTCATGCTGTAGAACAGGGGGGTTGGTTGTGTTCCCAAAGCTCACAGGAGTTTTCAGACATGCAACTTGGCTGAAGACACACCGGAGCTTCTGGTACATCTGCTAACTGGGGGAGGATGTGACAGACTACATAAAATAAAGCAAAATAGCCATCACTGAATGAGTACCTTATGAAATGCCAAGAGCTGTGCTGCCCTTGCACATGTCACCTCCGTTGATGCTGACCACAACCCAGTGAGGCAGAAATCACCACCCTTGTTCCATAGGTTCCATTTTCAGGTGGTGGTGACAGACTCAGCACTCATGAGATACTGTATTTGTTAAGATCTAGGGCAGAGGGTCCTCCATAAACCAGTGCGTCTTGGTTTGTTTATATTGCTGTAACAGAACACCAGAGACTGTAATTTATAATGAACAAAAATTTATTGACTCATGATTACGGAGGCTGATGATAGAACTTCTGGCTGCATCACAGAATGGCAGAAGGTCCCCTGTGGACGGAAGATGTGGTGAGAGAGGCCAAACTCATCCTTTTAGCAGGAATCCATTCCCTTGATAACAGGATTAACCCATTTATGAGAGCGGAACTCTAATGAACTAATCATTCTTGAAGGTGCTGCCTCTCCAGACTGCAGCATTGATTATTGTTAGGACTCAAACTCAGGACAAGTCTCCCTCAATACCTGTGGCTCCTTCCAGTGTTCCTCACTCCTCTCTCCTTCTGGGGGGGGCTTCCGCTCCCCCTCCCCCAGCCTGAGCCCTATGTAACTCAGCCATTATGGCTACCCTGGTCTCTTGACCTTGACCTCTTGGCTAAGGCCACCTTTTAGTTGGGGGCTCCTCTCTTGCTCTCCCTCCCCTTCTCTCCTTTCACGGTCTAGTTTAGTCTGCCGGCCATGTTCAGCTTGGACTCTTCCCTCTGCCTGTTTCTCCCTTATATTTACAATAAAAATCATCAGACTTTAGGAGTATCCCTCCTCTTTTTATTTCTTTCTTATTTTTTTTTCATTTAGTTGTGTTTTCTGACACCTGAACTTTGAGGGTCAAACTCACACCATAGCAATCTAGAATCTAAACATACTCAGAAGCTAAAACGTACTACATAGAAGCTAAACCTGGGTGGGGGTGGGGCAAGGGGCCCATCTCACTTGAGAAAGTCTGGACCTGACAGCTGAAGGGTCCCAGAGCAGCCAATATTGTCTTTCTCTCTGTCTACTCCAGTTGTCTGCTTTTGATTGACAGAGGCATCTGGAAGCTAAAAATATCCTACTGACCAAGTGCTCTTGATTTTAACTCAAGTTGAACATGACTGCAGTCCAGAACATAGCACACACGGGGATTATCTTCAAACAAACCCATCAGGCTTCATGTCATTTTCTATTTTGGTGTCTTTTCTGGGTGGTGAATGAGACCTTTGTTGTCACTGTTTGCCTTTTCCCTCCAGAAACAGTGGTGGAGGGGGAGGTGAGGGCCGCACTCCAGAGAGGAGTAGGGAAGGGGAGGTGGCCTGTCCATTTATAGTCCTGCTCTTAGGGCCAGTGAAGGTGCTAAATAGCAGCAAGGACAGGAGGCTTGGCTCAGTGTGAGCTACCCACCCCGCGGGCCTGACAGACTGAGATGACAATAGGCAGCATGGAGAATGTGGAGATCTTCACTTCAGAGGGCAAAGGCAGAGGTCTGAAGGCCACGAAGGAGTTCTGGGCTGCGGATGTCATCTTTGCTGAGCGTGCTTATTCTGCAGTGGTTTTCGACAGGTAAGGCATGCGGGGAGAGGCCTTCTCACTGCTGGATTGACTGATGCAGTCTCTCAGATTCTGGCTCCCAAAATCATCAGGGGAAGGGATGAAGTTCAAGTGTGTGTGTCTTTGTGTGCAGAAATACACATGCCACAGTGTGGAACATATATTTAACACAGTGCAAGTGGGAAGGCCAGAGGATAATTTTCAGGTTGGTTTTCTCCTTCTACAACGTAGGCTCCAGGGACTGAACTCAGGTAGTCAGCTTTGTTTGCAAGCACCTTTGCCAACGGAGCCATCTTGCTGGCCCTTCAAATCGCACTTCTTAGAGCTCTCTGTTGGCATTTCTTTTCTACAAGGAGTCCTCATCTCTAACTCTCTATGGCAAAGCTGAGCGGGGCCCTCTAGGCACTTTATCCTAATCACAGAGAGTGTGGCTGAGAAGCTGTGCTGGGGTTGGATGGGTGCGGGAGGCGCAGTGAGAAACATTTTCTTACAAAAACCAAAACTCCTTAGTTTCTTTGGATATACAAAAGAGGCTAACTGTCCGTATAAACCCGTTAGAATTTAAAACATTTGTTGAAACTAGGAAATTGGTTCTAACTAGAAGTAACATAAGAATCCATTTACTTCCAACCAGGGGTATCGTGTGTTTTACTTTAAATCAACTTTTTTCAGAACATACTTACATTATTTCATACATCGATTTATACTGAACAAATTGGATAGCCACAGTTTCATTGTATTTTTTTTTTGCGGGGGAGGGAATTGGTTTTATAGAAATAATATCATGCTTCAAATTCAGATTAGAGCTTGCTTTTTTCTTTAAACAATGTTTCTGGGTCTATCCTTGTGAGGACAGTACGTCTACAAATACCTCATTTGTTTTTATTAATTTAAAAATTGTGTGTGTGTCCCTGCATGTAAGTGTGCACGTGCCACTGTGTACTCGTGGAGGTTAGAGAACAACTTTCTGGAGTCCGTTCTCTACCTCCCCTCTGTGGGTACCAGGGATTGAACTCAGGTCCTCAGCTGTGGCAGTGGCACCTTTACCTGCTGAGCCATCTTGCTGGTCCTCTTACATCTAACACATCCCCAAACATCTAGTTATTTTAACCATGTGTAGAGCTTTTCATATCAATCCCTGAACTACATGGGATATCATGTAGCAATACTGCTGTAAATATTCTACTCCATAAATATATGTACAACATTTTATTTTCTATTTTTGAACCAAGAGACATTTGATGTCATAAAACCAAACATTTGCGCAATTAAAATGCATTCTGGTGTCCACAGGAACACATTGTGATTCTTCTCTAGGTCATCAGCATCCACAGGTACACAGTGTAGTTCTTTTTTAGGGCATGTGACAAGAAGGGACTTGCTGTTTTCAGCTTTAAAAGGGTCTGTTAAAGTTATATCCCCATTTCCCTATAACCCCGTATACACGGAACTATCAACGTAAAAACAAACAAGCAACTCCCCTACATAGTGATTACATTAGGATGACAGCATTTTCTGAGCCACAGTTGGAGAGGCAACTCTGGTATTTGTGTGGCTTGAATAAAGACAGCTTCTGATAAGCTGGGTGGGTGAGTAGCTATGGTGTCAGCTGTCATGGTGTGGGTCCTGCTTCTCAGAAATAACTTGGTTGGCATTTTCATTCTCTTTCCTCCAACTTCCAAGACCTTCAGGGAAATGGTTGTGAACCAGGGCATATGGCTTATTGCCATCTAAGGAGGGATCAGGAGCTCAAGTGACAGGAATAGCAATTCAGAGAAGTCTGTCTTTGTGTGTGCGTACGAGCGTGTGTGTGTGTGTGTGTGTGCTGAGTACGGGTATGAGGTCAGCTAGATTTAGAATTAAAATATAAAAATACAGCAACACACAGATGGCAGATGCTGTTCTTGGGTAACTATTGTGTACCTCAAAGTCCCCAGAGCCAATCTAGCCAGATTCTGTCTCAGGACTCTGGAGTTGAGTGGGATGTTCTAGTAATTTTTTAAAATAGATTTTATTTGTTATGTAATACAATGTTTTGCCTGCATGTTTGCCTGCAGGCCAGAAGAAGCACCAGATCTCCTTACAGATGGTTTTGAGCCACCATGTGGTTGCTGGGAATTGAACTCAGGACTTCTGGAAGAGTAGCCAGTGCTCTTAACCTCTGAGCCATCTCTCCAGTTCCTAGTAATTTTTTTCCCTTTTTCTTTTTCTTTTTCTGAGACAGGGTCTCACTATGTAGTTCTGGATGGCCTGGAACTCACAGAACTCCACTTACTCTGCCTCTCCCTAATGATCTCTGCATTAAAGGTGTGTACCACTGTGCCTGGCTCTCAGTAGAGAATTTTTATTAATTTGTCCAGACCTCCTTCTGGCTCATTTAATTGATTTTACTATGCAGTGAAGCTTTTACTTGAGGACTTATTTTTTCTATCTAATAACTTGAACACCTTCTGTGTTTACCTTGGAGTCTGTGTGCTTGTCATGTGTGTGAGCATGCCATGCTGTGACTGGTGTCTGGTGGTCAGTAGACAACTTCAGGAGATGATTCTCATCTTCCAACTAGTTTGAGGCAGGTTTTTTTTGGGGGGGGGGAGGTAGGGATTTTGAGACAGGGTTTCTCTGTGTTGCTTTGGAGCCTTATCTGAAACCAGCTCTTGTAGACCAAGCTGGACTCGAACTCACAGAGATCTGCCTGCCTCAGCCTCCCAAGTGCTGGGATTAAAGGTGTACCGCGTCTGGCAAGGCAAGACAGGGTCTTTTGTTTACTCTGTCAGTGGCAGATTGAGTGACCTAGGAGCTTCAGGAGATTTTCCTGTCTTCATCTTCTAGAAGAACTGGGATTACAGATGTGTGCTCTGGTGACAAGGGATTCGAACTCAGGTCCTCATGCTCTCTGAGCAAGTACTTTGCCTGCAGTGCCTTCTCCCCTGCTCTTGTTGTGTTCTTTTTTACAGGGATACCTAAGCTTTAAACTTTTTTCTTGCTTGTTTAATTTCTATTTCTTGTGTGTCTGGATATGTATGTTGGAGTATGCATGCATTTGTGTGTATTTGGAGACAAGAGGCAGCTGTTGGGTACCTTGCTACTTAATTTTTTTTATGTGAATTGGTGTTTTGCTGCCTGTATGTCTGTCTGTGTGAAGACGTCAGATCCTGGAGTTACAGATAACTGTGAGCTGTCATCTTGGTGCTGGAAATTGAACTCAGGACCTCTGGAAGAACAGCCAGTGCTCTTACCCACTGCGCCATTTCTCCAGATCCTCTGTATGTTATTTTTGAGACAGGATTTCTCCTTGAACACGTAGCTCACCAACTCAGTGATTCTTCTGTCTCTGCCTCCCCAGTGCTGGGATTAAGGTACCTATGGGCACTTGTTGTCTAGACTAAGGTCTTCATTCTTCTGGATAAGCACTTCACTGATGGATCCATCTCCCCAGCCCCTTGTTTCTTTGTTTTAATTTAGTTCCTATTGCCTGTCTTAATTTTTCATGTTCAGAAAAATTAAAATAATTCTGTGTCAAGCTGAATGATAAGATGGATAGTTTTATTCTCAACAGTGACTTGGGCTTTGTCAAGGAGAGGTGATGCATATCTCTTTCTCTTTGTCTGTCACCTCTATCACCATCATTACTGTCATCATTGTTACTGCCATCACTGCTTTCACCATCTCCACCACCATTGCAATCACCATCACCGCCATCACCACCATCACTGTCATTGCCACCATCACCATCATCACCATCGCCACCATCACCATCATTGCTATCACCACCATCATCACCATCGCCACCATCACCATCATTGCCATCACCACCATCACTGTCATTGCCACCATCACCATCATCACCATCACCATCATCGCCATCACCACCATCACTGTCATTGCCACCATCACCATCATCACCATCGCCACAGTATCACTACAGGCATCATCATCATCGTGATGGGGAAGAACTCATCACTAAACCATTCCCCTGAATGTGTTTATCACACTTGAATAGATTTTATACTTTGCTTTGTTTGTTTAAGAGCTGTGGCTCAGGCTGGCCTGAGACTCACCCTATGCTGAGGCTGGCCTTGAGTTCTCGGTCCTCTTGATTCTACTTCTCAGGGACTAGGGTTGTAGACATATGCCACCACACTTGGCTTCTAATTTGTTTTTTAAATTGTTACTGATTTTCCCTTTGCTTCTTAAAAAAAATCTAGTTTATGAAAATGTTTAACCCCACTAAAAGAGGTTATGCACCAAAGTATTTTCTGGAGATGCCTAGATTCTTTTAAACCTTTGGCACTGAATTTTCTTTTTTTTTTCTTGATATTTATTGAGCTCTACATTTTTCTCTGCTCCCCTCCCTGCCTCTCCCCTCCCTGCTTCAATCCTCCTCCAAGGTCCTCATGCTCCCAATCTACTCAGGAGATCTTGTCTTTTTATATTTTGTACTTCCCATGTAGATTGTATCTATGTAAGTCTCTCTTAGTGTCCACATTGTTGTCTAAGTTCTCTGGGATTGTGGTTTGTAGGCTGGCTTTCTTTGTTTTATGTTTAAAAACCACCTATGAGTGAGTACATGTGATAATTGTCTTTCTGTGTCTGGGTTACCTCACTCAAAATAATGGTTTCTAGCTCCATCTATTTTTCTGCAAAATTCAAGCTGTTGTTATTCTTTTTCTGCTGTGTAGTACTCTATTGTGTAAATGTACTACATTTTTCTTATCCATTCTTTGATGGAGGGGCATTTAGGTTGTTTCTAGGTTCTGGCTATGATAAACAAAGCTGCTATGAACATAGTTGAGCACATGCCCTTGTGGCACGATTGAGCATCCTTTGGATATATACCCAAAAGTGGTATTACTGGGTCTTGAGGAAGGTTATTTCCTATTTTTCTGAGAAATCGCCACACTGACATCCAAAGGGGCTGTACCAGATTGCATTCCCACCAGCAATGCAGGAGTGTTCCCTTTTCCCCACACCCTCTCCAGCATAGGCTGTCATCAGTGTTTTTGATCTTGGCCATTCTTACAAGTGTAAGATGGAATCTTAGAGTTGTTTTGATTTGCATTTCTCTGATGACTAAGGATGTTGAACATTTCCTTAAGTGTCTTTCAGCCATTTTAGATTCCTCTGTTGAGAGTTCTAGATTTCTCTGTTTAGGTCTGTACTCTTTTTATTTTTTATTGGATTATGTGATCTTTTGGTGTCCAATTTCTTGAGTTCTTTGTATATTTTGGAGATCAGCCCTCTGTCTGTTGTGGGGTTAATGAAGATCTTTTCCTATTCTGTAGGTTGTCATTTTGTCTTGTTGACCATGTCCTTTGCTTTACAGGAGCTTTTCAGTTTCAGGAGGTCCCATTTATTAATTATTTCTCTCAGTGTCTGTGCTTCTGGGGTTATATTTAGGAAGTGGTTCCCTGTGCCATGTGTTCAAGTGTACTTCCCACTTTCTCTTCTGTAAGGTTCAGCGTGGCTGGCTTTATGTTGAGGTCTTTGGTCCATTTGGACTTGAGTTTCTGTGCATGGTGATAGGTATGGGTCTGTTTTCATTCTTCTACATGTTGATATCCAGTTATGCCAGCACCACTTGTTAAATGTTTTCTTCTTTCCATTTGATATTTTTTGCTTCTTTGTCAAATATCAGGTGTTCAAAGATGTGTGGATTGATATCCAGGTCTTCTATTCGGTTCCATTGGTCCTCCTGTCCTTATGCCAATACCAGCTGTTTTCAGTACCGTAGCTCTGCAGTAGGGTTTGAAGCCAGGGATTGTGATGCTTCCAGAAGTTCTTTTATTGCACAGGATTGTTTTGGCTATCCTGGGTATTTTGCTTTTCCAAATGAACTTGAGTACCGTTCTTTCGAGGTCTTTGAAGAATTTTGCTGGGATTTTGATGGGCATTGCGTTGAATCTGTAGAATCCTTTCAGTAAGATTGCCGGCATTAAATTTTCATTTCTTTCAGGTGAAAGAGTCCTGGAAGTTCTGTCTAGAGATGAAAAGGGCTATTCTCCAGGGCCTTCCCTATCTGCTAAGGAAGACTTGGTGAGGATCCTGTACACAGAATCAGGCCGCAGAAGGGGACTGAATCACATGACCCAAAAGAACTTACTGTTGGAAATTCTGTCTGTTGCAATGGGCTAAGGAGCAACAAGAGAGAGGTGCTAAGCTAATAAAATGGAGCTTATTCTGATTGTTATTTCAATTTAATATCAAATACAAGAAAGGCACAGTGATGCTGACTGTGGGCAGTGCTAAGAACCCCAAAATTTCATTTCTCCCTCCCTTTTCTGAGATAAGGTTTCCCTGTGTAGCCCATGTTGTCTTCCTGCCTCAGTTTCCTAAGTGCTCCACACCTAGCTCAACTAGGTGTGTGTGTGTGCGTGCACACACACATGCTCACAAGTCAATTGCCCAGGAGGACAAATGAAGGCTTCAGATTTCCCAGGAGTGGAGTTACAGATGGCTGTAAGTCACCTGACATGGGTGTTGGGAATCGAACTCTGGTCTTCTGCAAGAACAATAAATGCCCTTAACTCAGTCCTCTCAACTCTCCCGCCACAATGACAACAATAATAAATAATAATGATAATGTTTCAGAGGTCTTGAATTTGGAGTTAATTTAGCCTCTGGGTTCTCCATGGATTCTAAGCTAGGGAAACATCTGTAAGGAAGATCAAAGTTTGTGTGGCTGTATATGTGTGATTTTTATTTCCAAGGAGAAAGTCAATAGCGTTTGTTGCTTTCAGTATAGAAGTAGAGACCCACTAAATTCATCTATTCCTTTCTGACAGAATGGGGAACTGAGACTAAAGGATATTAACCTTTCCCAGGTCACGGTCACAGGGCAAGCTTGAGTGTCTGTCTCCACTGTGTCTTATCCAAGTCATCACTCCTTAATGCTGCCCCCAAATCAGCATGTTTTAGCTGCAGTGGTGGCGCACGTCTTTAATCCCAGCACTTGGGAGGCAGAGGCAGGCGGATCTCTGAGTTCGAGACCAGCCTGGTCTACAAGAGCTAGTTCCAGGACAGGCTCCAAAGCTACAAAGAAGCTCTGTCTTCAAAAACCAAAAACCAACCAAACAAACAAAAAACCCAGCATGTTCTAAGCATTGCTTACTTAATTCTTTTTTGTTCATATTAGTGCAATTAGTATTATTATTTAGTGTTAGTAAAAGGAAGTACAGGTCTAGAGATGTAGCTCAGACATCTTACCCAATGTCAGAAAAACAATATCTGCTATTAACTTCAGAAAAATTCAAAGTTGAGTTTGGAGCCAGAGAACTTTTAGGTCCATAAAGCAAGTAAGAAACAGGAATATGGTGGCTGGTGGCAGGACAGCTTGGTGGTCAAGCACTAGCAATGCACCAGATATGGCAGTGTTTGTAATCTCGACTCCTCTACATCGAGATGGGAAGTAGAGTCAAGAGTCCTCAGAAGAAGCTCATGGGCTTGAGGTTGAGGTTGTTCTCTGAACTCCATGGATCTGCCATGGCACTTGTGTACCCCCCCCTCTCTCTCTCTCTCTCACACACACACACACACACACACACACACAGAGAGAGAGAGAGAGAGAGAGAGAGAGAGAGAGAGAGAGAGAGAGATTTAAAAAGCAGGAATATACACGTAATTCAAAGGGGGAAAATGCTTGCAGTAGTAAATCAATACATTATAATCTCTAGCTGCTGTAACAAGTCACCATAACCCTATGACCTTAAGACAACCTAGGCTCTCTATCTGTTCTGGGGTTAGGAGTCTAAAATGGGATGATGATTCTGTTTGTTCTCTTTTCCAGCTTTTAGAGGCCACTCCTAGATAGGAAGAAGGCTCACAGTTTTCCTTCTGCATCTTTTTTTTAAAATTTTATGTGCATGTATGCCTATGCACTATGTGCACACCTGGTGCCCATGGAGGCCAGAAGAGGGTGCTAGAGCCCCTGAAACTGGAGTTACAGGCAGTTGCCAATTGCCAAGTTGGTGCTGGCAAGTGAACACTGGTCCTCTGCAAGAGCAACAAGTGCTCTTAACTCGTTGTGGCAGAGAGATGAGCCCTCTCTCTGTAATCTGAAAGTCCTTCATCTTAATTACATATAAAAAGTCCCTTCGACAGACTACCAGGTTCTGGAAATTAGGACCTCGATATTTTCAGAGACCCTTTCCATCCCTCTACAACCATACCCTATTATATAACTTTTCTAGATTAATTCAGTTCATTGCAAAAATATATTAAGAAGTAAGGACAGTTACTGAATTTTTCTTTTCAATTATTTTCCCTCTTCCTGTGCTGCAGGATGAACTCAGTGTCTGTACATACTAGGCAGATGTTACACCACTGAACTATACCCCAGCCCCCACCCCTTTTTTGTTTTTTACCAGATAGGGTTTCTCTGTGTAGTCCTGGTGTACTGAAACTTGCTCTATATACCAGGCTGGCCTCGAACTCTCAGAGATCTGCCTGCCTCTGCCTCCTGAGTGCTGGGATTAAATGTGTGCACCAGTACCAGTTGTGTCCCCTCCGAATGATCTGGTTAAGAACTGAGAGTACCCAGCGTTGTGCATGTTTCTGTGTGTTAAGCAAAATGAAAAGGGGAACATGAGAGACTGGTGTTAGGTTGTTTTTGAAAATCAAATCAGTTATGAGCTTTCCTAGGCCCAGTAGGAACATCTGGGCTTTTTGTTGGTGTATTTTATGTGAGCCCATGGGAGAGACAGGATTAGGCCTGCCATATGCGATAACACACATGTGGCTTCTAATTTGGTAACAGCTGCTGGGTGGGTGGTGGAGGACAAGTGATGTTATAAAAGGAAATAATTTAAAAACAGGACTAGAGAAATCCTTGAGTCATTAGTTCAGAAAAGGAGATAAGCGCTTGCTACATTATTCAAGTTTCTCTCCTCAATGTCTAAACTTGAGAATGACTGTGATCTATTTAGAATTGTGCCTTTTATTTGGCCAGTTTTGGGCACGGACACAAGATATGTTGTCATACCATAAAAACCATTGCTAAATTTTACTAAGTAATAACCCAACAGAGAAGTTTGCAAATAATTGACATTTTATCATATTACTGGCTTTTGGAGATGAGCCTTACAGAGTTCAGGTTGACCTTGAATTCTGTGTTGGAGAAGGTGCCCTTGAGCCACTGATTTTCCTGCCTCTACCTCTAAATGCTGGGATAAAAGGTGTGTGCCACTATGTCTGGCCCTAAGTTTTAATATTTTGAGACAGGACTTCACTGGTAGCTCAGACTGTCCTGGAACTCTACATCTTGATACATTTGCCTTCCTGATGCTCAGGGCTACAGACTAGCAATGACTGCAGAATAAAATGACAAACTTCTGGCAGAAGGAGGTCACTTGTCCTCCTTTCCTTCTGAGGGTGGGTTTGAACTTGTGAAGCTGGAGAACAGAGTGTATCCAGGTGTGACCATGGGAGTGTGTGTCCCATCCTGTGAGCGCCGTTGTGGAGCAAACACTGAGAACTGTGTTTGTGCGTCTCTCAGTGTGTGGGTGTGGGTGCATCACGCATGATTCATACGTGGCAGTCAGAGAATAGAATAGCTTTTGGGAGTCGTATTCTCTACCTCTGTGGGTTCTAAAGACAGGACAGCAGGTCAGGTTTATTTGGCCAATGCCTTTATCTATTGAGCTATCACACAAGTCTTCTCAATCTTAGTTTTTAAGACACAGCCTCTCACTGAATCTGGAGCTCCCTATTTCAGATAGACTGTCTGACCAGTGAATGGGATCCCCCCCACCCCAGCTCCTCAGTGCTGAGGCTGTGGACATTCACTGCCATGAATGTCTATAGCCTGTCTATTTCATGTGGTACTGCTGAGTTGAACTCAGGTTTGCTTTCTGTCTTTTTTATAAAAACATATTTCAAATTACATTGTGTGTGTGTGTGTGTGTGCAGCAGAAGTGCTATACTATGTGGGTGTAGCGGTCAGATAACAACTCTCTGAAGTTGTTTTCTCCCTTACCATGTAGGTTTCAGGGATTGAATTCATTGGACTTGTTTACAAGTTCCTTTACTTGCTGAGGCATCTGTCCAGCCTGCCTTTGATCTTTTCTTATATGACCTTTCTTTAACCCGTATGTATCCCATATACATACATATATACATGCATACACACACATACTGTAGCAGAATGCATGCTCTCTCTCCCTCCCTCCCTCCCTCCCTCCTTCCCTTCCTCACTTCCTTTCTTTTGTTGTTTGTTTGTTTTACAAGACTGGATTTCTCTGTGTAACAGCCCTGGCTGTCTTGGAACTCATTCTGTAGATCAGACTGGCCTGGAACTCAGAGATCTGCTTGCTTCTGCTTCCTTGATTCCTTGAGTGCCAGATAAAAGGCGTGCACCACCATGCTTCACCTGCCATTTCTTCTTTAAGATTTTATTTTTATTTTATTATTTCTTGGTCACCTTCAGAAAGTTAGAATAATGCCTCTTTAATGTCTGGTGGACTGAGTTTCTGGATGTCTTGTCTCCCCTCCCTTGATTCTCACTGCAGTTCACCTCTGTCTTCATCTGTGTTTACGTGCCAGCTCATCCTGGGGTCTACTGTGAAGAAAAGTCTGTTGTTTATCTTAAGGACCCCCTGTGATGATTTGAATGAGATGTCCCCCATATTATCAGACATTTAAACACTTGGTCCCAGTTGGGGGTGCTTAGGAAGCATGGCCTTGCTGGAGGAAGTATGTCACTAGAGGCAGGTTTGGAGAGCTTGAGGACTTGCTCATTTGGTGTTCACTTTGGATTTTCTATGTGAGCTCGTGGCTACTGCCATGCCTACCTGCTGCCATGCTTTCCCGCTGTGGTGGTGATAGGCTCGAATGGACTTTCTCAATGAGACAAATTCTACCAATTGAGCTACATCCCCAGCACCCAACAGATTCAGTTTCAAGCAGTTTAGAGACACAAAGGCTCTGTGGTATTTTTGCAGGCCTGTTCATTCACTATGCCTTGTCTCTACCTTTATCTGTTATGGCTGGTTATCCCCATACAAGGAGCTGCACATAGCTGCCATTCTCGTCCTCTTGACTCTGACAGATGACAGACCCCAGGGCAGGGCTGCAGAGAAGAGAGCAAAGAGGTGTCTGCCCTGTATTCTGGGAGCAGTGGCCAGCCAGGAGCAGAGACTTACGAGACCAGTGTCTCTATGAAGACGGCGATTGCTAGCACTCTAAAGAGCATATTAGAGAGTAGCAGGGCTGGTGAGGAGGCTCAGCTGGTTAAGAACGCTAGCTGCTTTTCCCAAAGGTCCTGCATTCAATTCCTGGCACCTGCGTGGTGCACAACAGTTTGTAACAACAGTTCCAGGGGTGTCGGACACCCTTTTCTGACCCTGTGAGCACCACACACATACCTGGTACACAGAGCACCACACACATACCTGGTACACAGACATACATGCAGGCAAAACATCCATACATATAAATATACAAAAGTTAGGAAGAATGGATAGAAACACTACTTTGAAAATTGTGAAGTTTGGTGAAAATAGGAGTTACTGCCTCCTGTGAACAGGAAGTTCGAGACGGTCCTGGCTGAAGGTCACCTGGCTGGGGAAAGAACTTTTTTCCTGGAATCCAAAAGGAATCTGGGGATCTGGTATCTTTTGGACACTCCCATCACTGGGGAGCAGGGAAGTGGTGGTGTATTTCTGTCAGGGCAGTGTTCTTGTTCCCAAACAGAGGTTTCCCCTTCCCAGTTGTCTTCCTTTCCCATGGCTGCCTGAGAATGTGAGGGCACTGGAGGAGAGAGAACGTGAGTTGCCTGGCCCAGTCTTGTCATGGGACATGGGCAGGATGATGTCTGTGGGACTTGTGCCCAGAGCTGAGTGGTGAGCACCTGCTTTACACTTGCTATTCTTTTTTTATTTACTTTTTTTAAAATTTAAAAACAGACTTTTTTGATTTTACATACCAATCCCAATTCCCCCTCCATCCCCTCCCCTTGCTCCCCTCCCCTTCCCTCCCTGCATCCACTCCTTAAAGAGTGGTAAGACCTCCCATGGGGTGTC
>JAQHUG010000326.1:611426-684410 GCA_028555095.1 Dicrostonyx torquatus | reverse complement strand
TACATCAATTAATTATCAAGATATCAAGACATTCCCACAGGCCAACCAGATCTAGTCAGTTCCTCACTGAGACTCACTCACAGGTGAACCTGTGCTGTGTCCGGTTGACAGCACGATGAGGAAATATGCTTGAGCTGGTAGGGATATTGAGTCACGGCTTAGCAAGTGATTGTAAATGTCTCCTTGTTTCTCAGCCATGGACAAGGATTTTACTGTAAGAACCTCAGAGATCTACCCAACAGCTTTCTCCTGGTCAAAGTCACTCGGACGACATGGGGGCCATGTAGTTGGAACTTATTTCTAGGGATATAATATAGGAGCAGTTCATGGAAAGCAGGTCGTTTTATAATTGTGCTTGCTCTGTTCAAAGTATCAGTTCGTAGGCACCTAGAAGCCATGCCAGTTAAAGCACATTCCTTCCTTCTGAGTCAGCCTGGGAAACCTTGTCCCAGTAAGCCATAGGTTGTGTGGACCAGAAAAGGTCAGGTCAGGGCAGGACATCCGGTTCATTCTTGGTACAGGCCAAGTCCAGAAGTAAAAAGCACTTTGTAGTTGAACTAGGAGGATCAGAAATTCGAGGTCTCCTATGCAGTGAACTGGAGTTTCTCCTGGGCTGTATGTCAAGAAACCAAACACGAGGTGGAGAGATGGCTCAGCAGTTAGGAGTGTCTACTGCTTTTGTAGAGGACCTAAAGTTCAGTTTCTAGCACCCACATCAGGTGGTCTTTCTTCTTTTAAAATGGATTATTTGAGGGCATGTTAAAATTACGTGTGTGTGTGTATGTGTGTACATACACACGTGTGTTAGCACGCCATGAAGTGCATGTGGAGGTCAGAGGACAGCTTGCAGGGCCCTGTTCTTTCCTTTTCCTATGTGGGTCCTGAAGATTGAACTCATGCTGTAAGGCTTGAAGGCAAACCTTTATCCTCTGAGGCATGTCAGGCTCTATTAGGGCTTATTATTATTATTATTATTATTATTATTATTAATTACTTGCTAGGCTTGAACCCAGGACCTTGTCTACACTGAACACACTGCCACTAAGCTCCAAGCCCAGTCCAAATGCATACAGAAGAGAGTAGCACCACTCTGATGCCTTGATGAACCCTCCTTCCGAAGGCCCCACCTCGAAACACATAGTCTAATTGTTTCCACGGTCTTAGTACTTCTCAATGGCAATTACAGCTCACACATTTAGACTGTACCCAGACCTTAGCAGGGCATATGGAAAGGGTACATTACTGGCAGTGGGAGACCTGGGTTCCAGTTCTGACTCAGAATATGGTCTTTATCATTTTAACTTTAGACTTTCACTTTTCAAAATGAAGTTCTCATTCTAAACGTCTCTTCTGAATAAAATCAGTTCTTGAGCAGACAATTTTAACTTCGAACCAGTGTAAATCTGTTTTTCTCCTTTTTGTTGTCCAGGCTGGCTTCACACTCCCCCACCTCTGCAGATGTGCCCCCAGCAAGGCCTGATCTCTCCTCTTTATGACTTACCTAGTATGTGGCAATGTGTTATTTGCAGCAAAATATGGGCAAAGGCATCCCCCTCTTTTAAAAAATGATGTATTTTTTAATCTTCTTAATTATGTGAAGGTGTGTATGGGCATGTGAAGGTGGATGGCCTCTGTGCCAGAGGCATCAGATCCTCTGGAGCTGGCATTACAGTTGGTAATAAGCCACCCGCGTAAATGCTGGGACCACGCTTGGCTCCCATGCAAGAGCAGTATTTGATCATGACTTCATTTTGGATAGCCATCTTATCCAGCCCCAGTACCTCTTGACTTCATTTTGTCCCCTTCGCTGCAGCCTCATTAACGTCGTGTGTCACACCTGCTTCAAGAGGCAGGAGAAGCTTCACCGCTGCGGGCAGTGCAAGTTCGCCCATTACTGCGACCGCACGTGCCAGAAGGATGCTTGGCTGAATCACAAGAACGAGTGTTCCGCCATCAAGAGATACGGGAAGGTGCCCAACGAGAACATCAGGTCAGAGCTGGTCCCCACGACAGGGCTTGGGATTTCCAAATGTTGGGCTGGGATGGCAGAGGTGACTGCATTCTTAGCTCTCAGGACACCAGGCGGAGTGCAAATGTCTCAGGTCCTTTGTCCCTCTCACTCTTTTAGGTCTGAGAGGGACACTGGGCATCTATAGCAGTGATTCCAAATTGTAGTGCTCAGAGAGGCCTACAGCCCCCTGAATAGTTCCTCAATATTTAATTTAAAAAAAACTAATCTGCCAAACTTTGAAATTTGGAATATTATACACTGTGGAAAATTAGGGTTTCTGATTTCTCTGGACAGCAAGATTAAAAATGAAGCTCTGACAAGACCCGCTGTCACTTAATAGCATGCGTCTCTTTTAGCAGGCAATTTTCTGAGTCAGGGAGTTTACTGTACAAGGGTCCTTCCAGCATCCCAGGCACCACGTTCATGATGCCAACTTCCACACAGGACCATTGCTAGGAACCTCGGCCTAGCCTGAGAGTTCCTGCTGAGAGTTGCCCAAGAGCTGGTGGCTCTTCTGGAAGGTGTTAGTGCTGGGATGTGGGCAGGTATGTAGGAAGCCAAAGGGACCTCGGGGCAAAGGGGGTGGGGATACTGGTAATTAAAAGCATTTATAGGGCCCACAGGGTATGGTAATCAAGAATGGAGTCATCAACCAGGTGGTGGTGGTACACGCCTTGAATTCCAGCACTTGGGAACATAGGCAGGCTGATCTCTGTGAGTTCAAGGCCAGCCTGGGCTTCAGAGCGAAGTCCAGGACAGGCTCCAAAGCTACAGAAAAACCCTGTCTCAAAAAACAAAAGCAAAAACAAAATCAAAAAACCAATCAAAAAACAAAAAATCAATCAAGCAAGCAAGCAAAGAAAGAAAGAATAAAGAAATCTCCTGGGAACTTTTAGGAAGCTACAGGATGAAACCCCCAAAGCCTGGCCCCCTCCTTGTTCTCTCTACTGGAGTCACATTCTTCAGGGCCCTAAATGACGTCGTCTCCCGATCTCTTTCCTCAGCACAGCTCCCGGTGATCACATCAGTTACTGACTTGAACTTGGTCACCTGTTGTTCTCTCCTCTTGGGACCATATCCCCCGGATTTAGAAGCTACTGATCTTTCCCTCATCTTATCCTGAACCTTATTTCCCTCCATGCTGCCCTTGGATCTGTAGAGAAACCTTTTGATTCCCAGGTACCTGAAGAACCTAGAAGGGCACATTTCTAAGAATAATTCTGACCCAAACAGAAAGAAATAGAGCCCACACTGTGCCAAGCAAGACAAGAAATCTCTCCTTGCTGGAGCATGTCTGCCTGGACCACGAGTCCCCAGTCAGCAGGTGACAGTGTGACACCAAGGGTCTCTGGAACACAGAATTCATTTTGTGGGGTGTGCCACTTAACAAGGAAGGCCCTGAAGTACACCCTGCTGTTTTAGACTCGAAGGCCATCAGGGTCCCCTCCTGGCCCATTTTGCCTTGCCTCCCTCAGGATTTAGGTCCAAGACCCAGGATGCCACATGTTCTGTGTCCCAGACCTCACGTGACTTGGTTCCTGCCTGTTTATCTAACTACCTTCTGTCTCCATTCCCTGTTCTCTGTGCTGCAGCCTTCGGGCTTTCTTGCTCTGTCTGCTGTGGGCCACAGAATAACATGCCTGCTCTTCCTTCAGTCCCAGGGCCAGAAAGCCTGTCCATCCCAGTCAGATGTATTTCTTGGTTCACACTGACCTGGTCCCTTAGCCTCCTCCTCTCCCTAGCCACTTTTTCTGCCTAGCACTTAGCACTACTTGAAAAATGCTTTTGTTTACTGAAATCTCACGTGATGTAAGAAGCATCATGATAGAAGTGTGTCCCTGACACTGTGCCCGGCGTGCGTTCGGCACTGGTGCTTGCTGAATGAGTAAGTGACCGAATGGATGATGAGTGTGTTTCGGTCTCCCTAACGCTGTCCTCCCCTCTTTTCCCAGGCTGGCAGCCCGCATCATGTGGCGGGTGGAGAGAGAGGGCACTGGGCTCACAGAGGGCTGCCTGGTGTCAGTGGATGACTTGCAGAACCACGTGGAGCACTTTGGGGAGGAGGAGCAGAAGGAGCTTCGGGTGGACGTGGACACGTTCTTGCAGTACTGGCCCCCGCAGAGCCAGCAGTTCAGCATGCAGTATATCTCACACATCTTCGGCGTGGTACGACCTTGCGTCCCCTCCGCCTGCCCTGCTCTGTCTCCTGTGTCTGTCTCCTCCCTCTTTCCCTTCTTCCCCTTTGCGAATATAGAGTTGCTCAGATGGAAGGAAGCCCCAGCTGCCCTGGACAGCGGCTTCTGTTTCCGTGCCCATAGCTGCTAGACCAGGCAGTCAGAGACATGAAGTCTGCCCTCTTGCACCCCAGGTATAGCAGAAATACCTACTAGCCCTTCTGATTCTGAATCCAGAGGCAGACTCCTAAATGATCCCATTAAAATAAACCTAGAATCTTCTAGTATGATTTCTTATACTAGAGGGGCCATGGTGACAACAAGTATTATACAACTAAGAAGCTTCCAGAAGCAGACCAGCCAGATTCAGGAGTGAAGGCCGAATGCCTGGAAGGGAAAGAAACTTAAAATGACGCCATTTTAATCCACCATATTTCTTTCTCTCTCTTTCTCTCTCCATTTTTCTATCTGTCTGTCTATCTATCCAAGGTAGTGTCTTACCATGTAGCCCAGGTTGGCCTTGAATTCCCAAGTCTCCTGTATCCTCCCTCCTCCAGAGTGCTGGGATACAGGTGTGTGCCACCTCTCCTAGCCCAGAGTATTTGTTCTTATGTGCTTGGAACACCCCCCCCCCCACACACACACACACAGAGCATGGGGAGGTAAACCAGGATGGATATTAAAAAGGACTCCTGAGACCTAGATATGGAATCAAGGAGCCAACGTTCCTCTATGTGGCTTTATTAAGCTAGAACTGCTGGAAGGTTCAAAGTCGTAGTGCTTTGGTAAACGTGGGACTCTCCTCATAGTCTCATTTGGGGGATCGTTTGAAATCATACAGGAAACAGGAAAAGGTTTGCAGACTCTGGGCATCTTCAGGATGAGAATGGGCTTTCTATAAAAAATTGACCAATTTTATTATTTATCAATTTCATATGCATATAATATATTCTGATTACTCTCGCCCCACCCCTATTACTTTCCTCCTATCTGGTTACCCTCCTCTTCCCCATTCCTTGCCTGTCCCTTTCCCAGATCCATGACTTTTAGGTCTGTTTCAACACTCATTTAGTTTAAGCAGCGTGTTCTCCATTTTCAAAGTCTTTCAGCAGCTCGGGTGCTATTCTGTACCGGATGCGTGTCTGTTGACTGACTATTCTGTACCAGATGCATGTCTGTTGACTGACTATTCTGTACCAGATGTGTGTCTGTTGACTGACTCTCCTTTTGTCCCCTGGGTAGATCAACTGCAATGGCTTCACTCTCAGCGACCAGAGAGGCCTACAGGCAGTGGGCGTAGGCATCTTCCCCAACCTGGGCCTGGTGAACCATGACTGCTGGCCCAATTGCACTGTCATATTCAACAATGGCAAGTGAGTGTCCCCTTTATCTGGGCTTGTGCAACGGGGATGGGACACAGTTTTCCGCTTGACTTCAACCAAAGTCAAACTTTTGAACTTGAGCCACCATGGATATCAAATGTCCAGCAGCTCAGGGTCTCAGTCCAGACTATGAGGAGAGGAAGGCAGTGAGGTGGGTGTCGAAGGATTCTACCTGGTCAATTCTGAATCTTTGAGGCTGCCGAGAGGTGTTAGATAAATCGTTAGCTACTGTTGTAAAGCTTGAACTCGGGGATCATTTGTCTGGAGCTGAAGCATCAAGGAAAAGTTCTATGCCAGCTAAGGTCTCACAAGAAGTTAGAAAACACTCCAACAGTTTGCTCAAACAGAGCTTAATGAAAGCACAGTTTACTGCTGTGGGGTCAGGATTTAGGAAGTATCAGCCAAGGACTGGCAAGGGTTCACTGCTGAGCACTTAAAACCATTCCTAGACTTAGCAGGCTGACAGAGAAAGCTCTTGCTGCAGCAAGTGAACGTCTGAGCCATGGTGAAGTTCCTTTGGCTGAGCTATGCCATACAACAGTGCCTGCACAAAAGCTAGCCACAGCTGGGGTTACGGGATAACTCCAACTGTGTTCTCCTCCTCTTTGCCAACTCCACCCAGAAGCCAAAGAGCAAAGGAACCTGGGTGATGCCGTCCAGCCCTTTGACCCCAGGAAGACACAGAGCAAACACTTGGGTCTTGGGAGTGGGGCACAAAAGGAAGGGATCAATAAATAACCAAGGCTTGATTGTGCATGGCTCAGGCTGGGGAGATCTGGAGGACGAAGCCTGAGCAGTATGCATTGTCTTCACTCATAAAGATGATGTCTTATAATGTAATCAACTCTGAGCCACCAATCGGCAGCTTTCTCCCCAAAACTTCCTTGAAGCCAGGGACAGTGGTTTCTGGGTCTCAGTTGAGAATCAGGTTGAAGTGTCAACACAGCCAGGACTGTGATTTCTTATTTTCTTCCTGATTCTGACCACAGCATCTAAAACTGTTAAGGAAGATGACAAAGATTCGGAAAGCTTATTTTGGACTCTGAGAATAATATTTTCTAGCGTGTTTTCTCTGTCTAAACCTCATGGAGTCTTTCTTAGAGGGCGTGCTGCTAAGGTATTGGTTAGCAGAGTTAATTACACTTAGCCATGCACAACTTCAAGATGGCCCTTCTGTAAGTGCCAGTTACCCAAGGCTCCTCTTGTCACATGTAAAGATCTAGGAACCTAGGACCCCTACTTCAGGGCATATCTGGTATCTGCTGTAGCTTCTTTGCATCTACTAGTTGTGAGTAGCCATGTGTTCCCTGGGTTTGTTGGCTTTTATGCAAGAAAAATCATTACAGTCATTGCCTGTCTACCACACTGGAAATAACCTTGGATGTGGTATTAGTATGCCAGTTTCAACCCCAACAGTATGAAAGTTCTACATATGCAATTCAGAGCTCTTCCAAAAAGGCCATGTTCATCCATCATGCTTGTCAGTGGGACGGTAATAGCATCCCTATATTTTTAAGCAGTCTGTTCTCAAGCGTGTTATCTCGTGACTGCTTCATTACTGAATTCTAAGTAGAACACGGAGGACATGGGAGAGGAAGTCAGTTGTTCAGCAGTGAATCCCTCTGTATCCTCCTGTCACTCTATTCCAGTGTGCTTTCCACTGTACCAGGCAGCGTCCTGGCAAGGGAGGGATGAAGTTGATTGTGGTTGTCAATACACTGATTGCATCAGCCCAGAATGTTGTGCGTTCTTCCGACTGTCATGGAGCAGATGGTATTGATTTCCTGTGGGTGTCTGTTTTGTCTTTCAGTCATGAGGCAGTGAAATCCATGTTTCACACGCAGATGAGGTGGGTCAGTCTTCTCATACACCCCTGTTTCTCTGACCCATCTCCCTCTCTTGCCTGGCTTCCCGGGACCAGCCTTTCCCGACTCCTTGGCTGTTGTTATGATGTGTCACACCCTACACTGCAGTGTCTTGGCTTCACTGAATGGCGATTTTCCGTGCACTTGAATTCGCTCTGTCCTCCTTACCCACCTACCACTGGCCTGGACTTTGTTCTATTTTGTTTGCTTTCTCTCCGACTCCCAGCCTTTCACTCCTGACTTCATTTTTTCTTCAAAGTTGGAACCTCTCCAGTTCATCATTTTAACCCCAAACTCTATTTTCTCCTTAAACTCTGCTTACCACAAAATAAGAATGCCTATTACTAACCTATTAAAGAACTGTGCAATTGTCTGTAGACCCAGCTTTTCATCCAAGTCAATAGCACCCAGAACTGTGATATTTTGGTAAATATATATTCATAGAATACTTTTTATTGATCAAAACTATGAACATGTGGCTTAGGTAACATTTTACTTTGAACCTTTGGGGGAAAAAAGGAAACAAGAGATAACTTATTCTGGAATCATTTTGAGTGACCATTTAGGTTACCCTAAATTCCATGTTCCAACATCGTAGAAGTTTCATGACGAGTTTGTTTTCTTTTTATATAGTTTCATAGAACAAAGAAAGTCACAGACCAAGGCAAGTTTAAAATGCGTTGGTGAGTACAGCAGAGAGGCAGGCATGGTAAGATGGGGGAAGCTTTTCTATAGGTTCAAGATGCTATCTAATGACATTCTTAGCTTTTGGGTTCATAGAAGCTAATAGTCTGCTCAGCTAATACATTCTAGGAGGCTTCTATCTATAAGTTATAGGATGTTAGTTCTGACACAGAGGTGGGCAAGGCGTGGCTGCTCCGGAGGGCGAGAACTAGCCTGGATGAGGTTAGTCTCTGGCCCAGCAACATCCCAACCGCTCCACAATCCTGAAATTCTAAGCAGCCGATGAGTCCTGCAGGCACAGCTTCATTTCAGGAGTCTTCATCACAGTTGCCCTCTGGCCAAGCACCATATTTCGTACATGTGGGGGCCACATATTACTTATTAAATATTATAAGGTCCCTCATAGTTAGGAAGGCCCATTTTTAGGATCTGATGTAGATGAGGCTGAGTAGTAGGTGGGACAGAAGTCATCAGGAGAGAGGAATTGCCGGCAAAGATCATTAAGAAAGGACATCCTGGTTCATATCAAAGCCATTGCCCAATGTGATCTGGATCTGAATTTTTTTGCACTCTCTGTGTCTGACATAACATTTGACATGTGACAATATCTAAAATTAAGTAATCAAGAACACAGTCTGGTCTAATGGAGTGAACGTAACATATGAAACAAACATTTCTAAAACAACCAGAATTTACATATTTAAATGAGATTAACAATATAGGTCCCCCTGCAGTTACAGTTATTTGTACCCCATGAACTGTCTTATATTTAAATAGTTTGAAATGGGACTTTAGACTGAGTCACTGTAGGATTATTTCCCCTTTGATTAGTAAAAAGTAAATATTGTTTAATTAGTTTTAAATCCTGGCTAATTGTACTGTAGGACATTTTTGATACAAATTAAATGACTAAGCATCAGTACTGAAGATGTAAACCATCATGGGAGTTGTTACTAGAGACTGATGTCGTTTGTCTAATCCAGGTAAGAGGAGTCAACTCAAATCTTCAGATATCTCTAGCTAGAATAAATGGGGCCAAAGTTTAATTTAAAAACTAGATGCTTCGTTTTGTCCAATTTATACTTAACAATGAGAATATATATTTGTGTATTTATAAAAAACAATGAAAACTTGAATTTCTAAGCATTGATTTTGAATAAGGTAGGGTTTAGAGTAAGCAAATAGTCACATGGAAAAGCATGGTTAAAGGAAAGAACACAATATTTTAACTTCTCTAGAACCAAGATTAGTCACATTTTATCATTTAGAAATATATCAGAATAATGGATGCCATGAACTTTTTTTTTTTGGTTTTTCAAGACAGGGTTTCTCTGTGGCTTTGGAGCCTGCGCTGGAACTAGCTCTGTAGACCAGGCTGGTCTCGAACTCACAGAGATCCACCTGCCTCTGCCTCCCAAGGGCTGGGATTAAAGGCGTGCACCACCACCCAAATGCCATGAACGATTTTTAACAACTAATTACAAAAATACGTAAGAAACATAAAAAGTGAGAGAAATGTTTAGTACCTTGGCATTCGTGCTTGTCGATGGCATTGGAGACGAACACCACGCAGCGCTTCTCAGATGATGTGGGAAAGCATCTTGACTCCGGGACATAGTCCTGGTCTTTTCATCAGAATGCAGCCTTTGATGCAATGTCTTTTTTCTTTCAGCTGATAGACTCATCTGGGTTTTTGTTTTTTGGAAGATTTTGTTAACTAACTTTGATTTTTAATTATTAAAGTTAAATTTAAATTTTAAAAATTTATTCTTTCATATATTACAAGTTATTTTTTTACAATATTATGCATTATTTGTTTATCCACTAGATCAAATTTGATTGCCCTGGATCCACATGTCATTCCTCAGTGGCAGGGTCCTGATGGGGAGGATCAGATGATGAGAAGATAAAGAAGATAGAAAAGCTGGGGTCAAGTGATCTTGCATAAGCTATGTTTTACACTAAGCAAGTTTATTAAGAAGTGTAGAATTTTATAAACAATTTGTGGGAGAAAAATAGGACAGAGTCAGCAGGAAGCCATCATGCAATGGGGCAAAGTCAGCAGGAAGCTGATCAAGCAGAGTTGTGCAAGGGATTGCAGGACATCATAGACCCAACACATGGCGGCCTTGGGACCGATAGCTCCAGTCTCTTCAGAGAGAAAAGCCAACTTCCCAGGAATAGAAACTCTTACTTCTTTGAGGCTCTGGCCCAGCCCCAGACTATACCTTGCTAAGCCTGCCCTTGACAAGGACACAGACTAGATTCCTTCTGTCCTTTCACCAGGGCCTCTGAGAAAGCCTTGGACTCCTGGCTCTCACAATTTTATAAACAGATTTAAACATTTGTCCATCAGTACAAGTTTCATCATCACTATGTGACTTAGGACTACTTAAATGGCATAGCTCTTTGCATAGATACATAGATTTAAGCACATACGTCTTTTACGTCTATATAGAGCAAAATCAAAGGTTTTCATTGGGTGGGAAAGCAAATTAAATCACAGATTTTAAATATCTGTGTAGTAAAAGGATATTAAGAACAAATCAGTCCTTGAGAGAATATCATAGACAATCAAGCATTAATTTTGTCTCAGGGAATTGAATTAATCTTAAAACTTTTATAAGTTTCACACTGTTTCTAAGTCACAACTATATTTTTAAAACAACCTTCTACAGCATGCTTTAATCTTAACATTACTATTATTACAGAATCTAAGAACAGTTTTCGTGAGGTAATTTTAAATGAAAGCTCAGAAGGCTGTATCTAAAATACAGAAAACATGAAATCTTAGATATCTAAAAGTTATAAACACAGGGAAAAGTACATTGACTGTTTTCTTAACTAAATTTAAATTAATTACTTGTTAAAAATCAAGTTCTTATAACATGCAGCTTAAAATGTTTTTTATTAGAACAAGTATTTACTTTTCATTAGCGTTTATGAGACACTGGAAGATTCAGCATCTAGACCAGGGAAAAGCTTGGCATTTATAACTTCATTATTATTTTTTAAACTAAAAAACAGAGATGAGTAATTTATTAAACATGTCATTATGATGTAATACACTAAAGTCATCTGTAAACTCTAGGAGGTCTGGATAAACTTTGAAGTAGGTTTTTGTTTATTTTTTTAAAAAAAGGTTTATTTATTTATTATGTATATGGTGTTCTCCTGCATGCATGCC
The DNA here is from genome assembly GCA_028555095.1 of Dicrostonyx torquatus. Lineage (NCBI taxonomy): Eukaryota > Metazoa > Chordata > Mammalia > Rodentia > Cricetidae > Dicrostonyx > Dicrostonyx torquatus. Next base: position 673,107 of record JAQHUG010000326.1, on the reverse strand, counting down.
TGTCAGAAGAGGGCACTGGATCTCACTATAGATGGTTGTGGTTCCCATGTGGTTGATGGGAATTGAACTCAGGACCTCAGGAAGAGCAGTCAGTGAGTGCTCTTAACCTTTGCCCTAAAGTAGGTTTTTAAATTTAAAAAATTTAAGGATTTTTTTTCTTTCTTTCTTTTTTTTTTTTCTTTTTTTTTAGTTTTTCGAGACAGGGTTTCGAGACAGGTTTTAGCTTTGGAGCCAGTCCTGGAACTAACTCTTATAGACCAGGCTGGGGATTTTTTTTCTTTTCATAGATCTCACTAAAATAAGGATTTTGAAAAACCTACTTGTTTATGCATTTGATTTGTTTTTAAAGAGGCGGTGACGGTCGAAAATATCCTTCAAATCCTTAAAATGGTTGTATATATATATACATATATATATATATGTACACACACACACACTCACATAGAAAAATATCTAAAAGCATAGATGTAAGTTATCCTTTTACTCTTTGGAATGAAGAGATTAATATCTCAAGGGAAGGCAATTGCCTACTAGGAAAAAAGCATATTCTAAGTTAATTTATATATTCAAGCATTAGGGACCATGAAGCAGAACATGAATTGGGATAAGAATCAAAGAGATAACATCTTGGCTAGATTAGTGTGGTTTTATTTGTTTGATTATGTAGTTTTGTCTTTAAAAAGCAGATTTAAAATTTTTATTTATTATTTTTATGTGTATGGATGTTTTGCCTGCATGTATGTCTATGCACCGTGTGCATACAGTGCCCACAGAGTACAGATGAGATCCTAGGACTGGAGTTACAGACAGTCTTGACTAGCCATGTGGGTGCTGGGCGTTGAACCCAGGTCCTCTGGAAAAGCAACCAGTACTCTTTCATTGCTGAGTCATCTCTCCTGCCCAGATTTAAATCTTTTTAAATTTAAAAACTCATGCTAATTGTCTCAAAGAAAGATTTAGGGCCATTTGCCATCTCTGTTTGTTTTACCTATGTGGTCACTTTGATTAAATGCACATTTTGTCTTTTATCATTATTTTGTTTCTTAAAATTTAGTTTGACTATGAGCCAAAATGAACCCGAGACAAGTTAACAACGTTAGAGTATCTGCACATGTACTCATAAGCTAGCGTGGCAGTAAGTACCTTATGTAAAAACAAAGCAGTCATAGCCATGTACAGACAGTCTATATAAGTAATCATACACAAGATATATCTTAATAAATCAAGATTTTTGACATTACTTATTGGGATTATATTTTTTATAACTCTCATTATGAAAAGGAAACAGCATAGAGATCTTTAGTAAACATATGCTTAGTAATTTATATACAGTCCAACTGTAATAAAAACTTACATTTAACAATTCTTGGCTCGCCCAGAAGACGCATCATGAAGGATTCCAGAAATGTGAGGGGCTCAAGACTGGGTGGCCAATCCTTCATGATGTGTCTTCTGGGCGAGCCAAGACTTCCTAGGTCCTTCAACTCAGGAAGGGGCACTCATAGGTTATTGTTCATCCTGGGGCATTGCCCCTGATATCACCAGTTTGGCGGGGAGGGAACAAGTACCTCTTTGTCATTGGCATTTTTATCTGTGAGTGTTCATAAAATTCCTAAGCTAAAGCCTTGGTAAGATCACAGGAGAAACTCAGAACTGTAAATCTGAGGAGTGTTAGGAGACAAAGGCCGAAAAATAATAAATCAAAACATTTCAAAGCCAATGAAAACAAGTCTAACAAAAGAAAACCCAGAATGTCTTCGAGATTCCAAAAGGGAACAAAATACTGAAAACCAGCAAAAGAGTCAGCACCCAAAATGCTGCAGAGATCCAAGAGCAAGCAAGCAAACAAAGGCCTAGACTTTCAAAGAAACTAGATACTTTAACCAAATACTTAGAAAGCAGACCAAAAACTGCTCTTTCAAAGTAGGATCCTTAGCCTGGTGGTGGTGATGCACGCCTTTAATCCCAGCACTCTGGAGGCAGGTGGATCTCTGTGAGTTTGAGGCCAGCCTGGTCTAGAGCGCAAGTGCCAGGACAGACTCCAAAGCTACACACAAAAACCCTGTCTCAAAAACCAAAAACAAACCAAAGCAAACAAACAAACATAAACAAAGTAGAATCCTTGCTAACCAGCTCAAAATAAACAAATGGACCACTTACCAAATCAAGTGAGGTCCAGAATCTGCCCCTGCCAACAACTGATCTGACGAAGTTGGTAATCCCAGAGTTTTGAGGATAAAGACCGCTGACCCAAACCACCACCACCAAATTAAGTTTAACAAGCAATTCATTAAAGCAAACTTTTATATTTGTGTACACAGGCTGTCTGCCTCCCCTAAGACAGGGTTTGAGAGATCAGTATTGGATGTGAGAAAGACAAGGCTTGTTTATACTCAGGGGGAGGGGATTTCCAAGTGGGAGAAAACATGCAGGGTTACAGAGCAGAATGTAAGCATAATAAGTTGATCATAACAACCTTTAGAAACAAAGACATGATCATAGTAAGGTAGTCATGACTATAGATAATTATAACAACCTTTTGAAACAAAGATAGGGTTACAAGATGATTGTTACAACTGTTTGAAGCAAAGACATGGGGCTGGAGAGATGGCTCAGAGGTTAAGAGCACTGACTGCTCTTCCAGAGGTCCTGTGTTCAATTTTCAGCATGGTGACTCACAACCATCTGTAATGAGATCTGGTGCCCAACTTCTGACCTGTAGGCATACATGCAGGTTGGACACTGTATACGTAATAAATAAATAAATATTTGAAACACAGCCATGGCTGCTGTTTCCTGGAAGAGGCAGTACAGAACCATTTGTAGTTGGGGCTACAGGTGAAGCCCAGCCCAGCCCTTGAGAAACAGATTTAATCATAAGCAGGAATGAACCTAGTTTGTCTTTACTATAATAAGGCCTTTAAGCCTAAGATGGTTACAAGTTTGGATTCAATGGATCCATGCCTATACCTGGCTTCTATTCAGCAGAATCTTCTGGTAAAAAGGGGATCATTCTCAGAATCTCATGTTGTGGCACCATAATTATTGATTCAATAAAAACCACAGCTCTCCTCTTAAAAGGAACAAGAAATAGCTTATTCTGGAGCCATTTTGAGTGACCGTGGCCTGGAAACACAAATTTAGGTTATCCCAAATTCCATGTCCCCTGGACCTTTTTTTAAAAATGACGACCACATAGGTCTTTTGCTTGGGTTGGGTTTAAAAACCCTTCAAGCACTCTCTGGATTTAAACAGAATTTTGTTTTCGTGAGAGGCAGGTGTGGTTGGCTTATCTGTGTCTGTGTGTACTGCTTGTGACTTTGGGCAGCTCTCACTGTGTCCGGGTCTGGGGTTCCAAACCTAGAGTGTGAAGGTCAAAAGCAGGTAATTGAGCACTTGTGTAAGGCAGGAGAATCAGGAGTTCCAAGTCATCCTTGGGTACAAAATGAGCTTGAGACAGCCTGGGCTACATAAGACCTTGTTTCAAAACAAACAAAACAAAAAATAACAACATAAACAACAACAGCAATCAACTCTCAGGATGGATCTCCCTGGCTCTGGCTTGTGTTCTGCAAGAAGCAGTTGGATGAGTTGTTGGCTTGCAGTTAGCTTAGCTCCACTATAGAACTGTAGGGTATTGGAGATGGAAGGGGTTTGCAGCTCAGGGTGAATCAGATTCTCCCAAGGAAGCTGGGTGGAGGAAAGAGTCCCGCTAAGCCTTCAATTCTTGGCTCCTGCTGTGATTGTTTTAGCCACTGTTCATCTCTCATTTCATGATTCTGAATATAGATAGTTCCTAACGTAAGGTAGGTTTGATTAACAGCTTTTATGTTAATGGTGATAACAGACACATAAGGATGTAACTATGATGTTTCTCACCTTCAGTATAGCGATAAGAAAATTATGGGGGATGTTCATCCCTTCATCATGAAACACTTTTGCCAGTTGATTTTCCTAACTATGGCCTGTTGGATGTGTTCTGAGCACAGTAAGGCAGGCCAAACTAAGAACATTCGATGTATTAAATACATGCTTATAATATTTTCAGCCTATCATGGATTTACCGGGGGCACACGCTGCTGTGTATTGAGAAGCATCTGTAGTATAAAATAGCCTGGGGATCTATGTATCTCCTCCTTCCCTCTCTCACCTCTACTCTTTCTTTTCTTCCTTTCCAGTCCGAGGGATTGAACCAAATACCTCAGCTGTTAGACAAGCAGTGTCCTCCTGAGACATATCCCCTGCCCCATCTCTATTTTTTTTTTTAATCGAAACCATTCATCACTAATCTACCCAAGTCTTGCTTTGAATTCTGTCATTCCAGCAGGCCTTGAACTTCCTGCCTCTGTCTTTGGAGAAGCTGAGATTATAGGCATATTGTCATATTTAAGTGACATAAAGTTAATTCATTTTTGGAAATTTTCTTTTTCCTCCCTTCCTGTGCCTTCTCCTTCCTCCTTTTCTCCCCTCTTCTTCTTGTCTTCTTTCTTTTTCCCCTCTTTCTTTTCTTTCCTGACCCCAGCACCTCTCTTTTTTTTTATTTCTTTCTTGATACAGCGTCTTGCTGCATAATCCAGGCTGACCCCAGCTTCCTCGGTAGCCCAGGATGGCCTCAAACTCATGCTCTTCTGGAGTGCTGGCATGGCAGCCTGCACCACCATGCTCACTGTGCCTTTGAGCAACTTCACTCCACGCTGTTTCTAATCTGAGATACCTGAGGTCTAGCATGGAAATCAGAGTTTCTGAAAGTCCCGACCAATCTACCCCTGAATCACACTGGATCATGATATGCCACTATGGTGGCCAGCTCTATAAAAGGGTCTAGTGGGGAACATATAGTCCCCCCAAACATGTCATTCCCAAAACATGGAATAAGAAGACTGGGGATATATTACTCAGCAGAAGAATGCTTTCACTAGGGGCACTAGTCATCCACTGTCCTCACTGGCCCAGGAGTGACTGAATTACCACATCTTAGGATATTAGTGGAACCCTAAAAACAAGGCCCTTGCCCATGTATCACAGACCCAGGAGGCAGCTGAAAGCCATCCGCTGTCAGTCTGAAGTGCACAGAGGGTTCCTGAATTCTAATCTTGGCTTCACCTCCCTAGAGCTCTGGGATCTTGAGATCCGGCTGCCTGGCACCATGAGGAATTAACATTTAAACTGTGCTCTGTCCACACAACCAATGGTATGCAAAGGCAGAAGACTACATCTTCAGCCGTGACCTCTGCCAGGAGAGTATAGTGGGGGGGGGATGCCAGGCAGGCAGTCCCTCTGGAGGAGCTCAGTCTGCCCTCAGGGCAGTAGACAGTCAGGTCTCTGACCCTGTCTGGGCCTCTCTGCTTATCATTCATTGCACTCTTAACTCATTTGGCAGATGTTTGGACCAAGACACTTTATGACATACTGGGTCTAGTTAGTGTGCCAGTCTTGACTGGGTACTGCTAAGTGGGCGTCTTGGTGGCGTGTATAGATAGCAGTTACCTTGGAACGGAAGAACTAGTGCTATCAGTAATATATACATGCAGGCTCCTTTCTACAACATGGAGTTTAATGAATAGTGCCCCTACCCTTTCTTCCTGCCCCTTTCAAAGGGAACAAAGGAGCAAGAGGAGAGTGGCATTCAGGTTTTCCAAGGCTCCATTCAGTTGTTTTTATACACATCCATTCTCTCTCTCTCCCTGACTTTAGTGCTGGGAGCTAACTCAGGGCTTCATGTGTGCTTAGCGAGCATTCTTCTACTGAGCTACACTTCCACCCAGCCACCCACATTTTCACATGTCCTCCATTTATGAGGAAGGCTTTGGAACCTTAAGTAGTCACCACAGATACCTGGGCCTGTGTATCCCTGCCACTCAGCAGTTACTTCTCTGTTTATCTTCTCAGAAGACATGGAAGGGGGTGCCTCTGAATCTCTCTGGGGTGCTGGGATCTTGTTTTTCACATGGTGTCTGACATTCTTTCTGGGAGGTTGTGACCAAGAATTCCTGCCCAGCAGTGAGACTTCAGTCTCCTGGGGATTCAGGAACACAGTTGAGCCCTGAGCTTACAAGCCTTGCCACTGCTACTTCTCCTTCTCCATCTTCTCCTCCTCCTTCTCCACCATCTTCACCACCACCACCTCCTCCTCCTCTTCTTACAGTGTGACTTCGTGGTCAAAAGTGCATGACTAAGAGGCACTGTGCTGACTCAGCTGAATGGATGTCAGTTGTTCAGGGGCCTTTTAACTTCAGCACAGTAAGATGGGTAGTTTTCTGAGTAACTGGAGAGCCATGCTCAGGCTGAGAGGAAATAAAAATAGAAATACTGTTGCTATTCGAGGCCAACCTGGTCTACAGGGTGAATACCAGGACAGCCAGTGCAGTTATACAGAGAAACCCTGTATCAAAAAGAAAAAAATAATACTGTTGCTAACAACCAGCTAGAACCACCTTCCAGAACACACAAAAGTGAAACAAGCTGGGCCGTAGTGGCGAAAGTGAAACAAGCTGGGCCGTAGTGGCGCATGCCTTTAATCCCAGCACTCCAGAGGCAGAGGCAGAGACAGCAACTCTCTGAGAGTTTGAGGCCAGCCCTGCCTACAAGAGCTAGTTCCAGGACAGGTTCCAAAGCTACAGAGAAACCCTGTCTCAAAAAACAAACAAACAACAACAACAATAAAAAAAGTGAACCAGGCTAACAGCCCCAGCCTTTTTATATTCAAATTCCTTTGGTGGTCTCCAGTGAGCATAAATTCCCTACATAACATAGGCCTAAACCATGGAACAGGAGCATAAGGTACAAGGTGCCAAGATGGCGGCAGCTCAGCATGTCTGTTACAGAGGATGTAGTCTCCAATCTAAGAAAGAGATTTTTAGATCTCATCATGTTTTCTCTTTGCTATTATTCCCATCCTGTTACAGCTCAGTAGCTGAATGTATGAAACTGTGGGTGTAGATTCTGTGTAGGGCTTTGAGACCAAGCCCAGTCTTTCATAGACTTTCTGTGTGAACCGATTCCAGAAAAGTTAACTGAGCAGAGCAGATGTGATGTCGAATGAGTACCATGACCTGGTTATGAGCTTTCGGGAGGGAATGGGTGTTCTCTCAGAGCTTTACTGGAAGCTGCTGTCTTTGGGGCTGGGTTCCTGGAAGCCCTGGAGAATGCTCACCAGCATCCCTTTTGTCCTGTTCCAGAATTGAGCTCCGGGCTCTGGGCAAGATCTCGGAAGGTGAGGAGCTCACCGTGTCCTACATCGACTTCCTCCACCTCAGCGAGGAGCGCAGGCAGCAGCTGAGGAAGCAGTACTACTTTGACTGCTCCTGTGAGCACTGCCAGAAGGGGCTGAAGGACGACCTCTTCCAGGCAGTGAAGGAAGACCCCAAGGTACACACAGCTGTGCTTCAGAGTCCCAGGAGCTGGGCAGGGTGGGGCTTATAGCCTTGAGGAGGAGACAGAGGATGGAGCACAGGGCAGGGCTTGCAGGTCCCAGCAGATCTGGGGGCTTTTTGAAGAAGTCAGTTTTCTCTGGGAAAGGAGAGCAAAGACCTAATTACACGGTTATTATGAACACTGGACTTGTACAAAAGGGCTGGCACACAGGCACTCAGCAGGGATCAGCTCCCCACCCTGCTCTTGTGCAGGGTAGTAATGTGGGGAACTTTAGAGACTAAAGTTCAATAGGCAAAGGGATTTGAATATGGTTTTCCCAGTTCTGTAGAAATGGGTACTATGGAGCTGGGGCAGACTTGCCAAGGGGATGCCAGGAGCTCGGCTGAGCTGGGAGAGAGATGAGCTGCCAGGGGACAGAGTGTCCAGTTAAATGAGAGAGAAATATTTAGAAACTTACAAACAGTATAAGCAAGAAGGAGAAACCAGAGAGGGTGCCAGTGCCTGCTCATCCATGTCCCCCCTTGGAGCACATACGGGTGGAATATGGTCAGCACAGGCATGGGGATAACGTTCTCATTGCTGAGAAAACTCTGTCAGAAGGCTCAGGCAGATTTCTCCATCTGTGATTGGAGGAACAAGTAGGGAAAGCTCAGGGCACAAAATGACAGGACTACCAGGTCAAAGTGGAAAAAAGTGTCTTCATGGCTTCTTCTCTTCCCCAGTGAGGGGGTCTCGATGGAAGTACACGCAAGGTTAAGTGGATGCTTCTGTATAACTGGCACTCCACTAGTGTCTGTGGGATATACATACACGGACTTCTAACCTCCCCTCTGAGTGCTGTGTGGAGGAGCAGAGGTGCTGGGTGAATTCCCGGGTGCTGGTCATATGACCTACCTCATGGCTCCATTACCTAGTGGTGTATGTGCTCACTAATGTTCATAAACACCCCACTTCACCCTGGAACCTGCCACCCCAGTGTAGCTCTCCCTTTCGTCCCTGGGCTGTTTGCATAATTTTCTGGCCAATAACTTACTTGTATTTTTTTTTACTATATTATATAAACATTTCACCAACAAGTTCTATTTCTAAGAATCTACCCAGAAGAGATGCTTACACATTTGCTATAAGACACATGGATACAGATAGACTGTGGTGGTACTTTTAGTAACAATAAAATACTGGGAAAAAAAACTCTCAAATAATACACATTGGTAAACATATGAATAGGAGAAATGGCCCAAACCATTCAAATGCATGAAGAGTTAAGGGGCCCAAAGATGCCATGTACACATCTCAGATTGCTGGAGTTGCTATTCCGCTGCCCCAAACTGGGCAGTGTAAACCTCAGTGTGACCTGACCAGTCTCACAATCTAGCCACTGACAGGGTATGAGGGAAGGGTCTATTCTAGATGTTTCTCCTTTCTTGTTATCTCTCCCAGTGTCTCTTTACAGCTTCTCTTTTGTTTATTGGTCATCTGTTTTATAAGGTCCCCAGTTGTGTAGGGTTAGAAATCTACCCTATTTCACCAACATGACCTCATCTTAAGCAAATGAATCTGCAAGGATGCTACTTCCAAATAAGGCTGCATTCTGAGATCTTGGGGCTTATGACTTCAGTATATGAATTATGAGAGGGTGGAATTCAATTCATAATATCATGTCTATTTACCATGCTACAAAAATTAAAGGGGCACGCATGCACATTTTGGCAGGCAAGCCAAGTTAGTACCCATGCAGAAAGAAACAGAAGAAAGCTGGGACCCTATAATGAAGGTCACTGAAGCCCAGGGGTAGAGAAATCAAGTCAGTCCTCCCACACAGAAGATAAAGTAGCTGGGCCAAGGATTACAAGTTTTTTGTTTGTTTTTTTACAGAGACAATCTATTTTTCATAGAATCAAAGGTATTGTACTCTGGGGCTTGCATGTTACTAGGATTCGTGGACAATGCTCTGCACTACAGAGAGAATGAGGGACCACGCCCAACTCCATCCTGCTCTTTTTGCACGAGGATGTTATGTTTGTCCATGAGCCTTGAGCCTGGCCCTGAGCACGTGCTCCTGCCACTGTTCTATTTACTTCTAAGTAGATAAGATCCTCTCCCCCTGCCCTTCAGAGCTATACAAGACACAGTAGTTTAGGTCTTTTATAGTTTTGGTGTGTCTCCACAGTTCAGAAGGTGACGGTGGTCTTATGTCTACTCTGTCTCTACAGATAGGCTGCTAGCAATGATAATATGTCGATGTCTCTCAAGTTGACATGTCTCTGATGAAAGATTGTTGATTTCTGCTTGAATGTAATTAGATTTAAAGCAAAATTTTTCTTTTTTTCTCTTTTTTTCTTTTTTCTTTTTTTGGTTTTTTGAGTCAAGGTTTCTCTGTAGCTTTGGAGCCTGTCCTGGAACTTGTAGGCCAGGCTGGTCTCGAACTCACAAAGATCAGTCTGCCTCTGCCTCCTGAGTGCTGGTATTAAAGGTGTGCGCCACCACCACCCGGCTCTTTTTTTATTTTTAATTAATTTATTTATTATGTATACACATGCCAGAAGAGGGCACCAGATCTTACTATAGATGGTTGTGAGCCACCATGTGGTTGCTGGAAATTGAACTCAGGACTTCTGGAAGAACAGCCAGTGCTCTTAACCTCTGAGCCATCTCTCCAGCCCCAAAATATTTCTAATAGTTCTTAAATACCATATTGGGCTTTTTTTTTATTTTAAGATTTATTTATTTGTTATGTATACTGTCGGGGACCGTTGCCCCAACATAGAAACTGGTGTTTTTCCCCAAATGTGTCCCTGGAGGCACGAGGAAAGAAACAGGCTTTTACACCATTCCCGTTCAAAGGCCGCTTAGGACTTTTTCTCTTACAGTGTGACCTTGTGTTTTATTATCTCCCCAAAAAACCATCCTGCTCTGAATGCCCTCCTCCCTCTTGAGGAATTTTCCTATTGATATTACTTTTTCCGGGGCACCTCCCCCAGCACACACACACCTACCCCCCCCACCCCCCCCACCCCCCCACCCCCCACCCTTTGGAGATAGCAACCTCTCATGGAGCAATCTACAAATGAAAAGGAAGGCTGGAGCAAAACCCTCATCTATTGTCTTTCTAAATTGTTGGCCTTCAGCTACGAAGCTGCATGGCATCCTCAGGCTGGCGGATATCAGAGCCCACAGTATACAACATTCTGCCTCCATGTATGCCCGCATGCCAGAAGAGGGTGCCAGATCTCATTACAGATGGCTGTGATGTGGTTGCTGGGAATTGAACTCAGGACCTCTGGAAGAGCAACCAGTGCTCTTTAACCACTGAGCCATCTCTCCAGTCCCTGGGCTTCCTATTTTTTAAGAAATTAAATTGCGTTTATTTGCTGGGTATGGTAGTACATGTCCAGGGAGGTAGAAGCAGGTGGGTCTCTGTGAGTTTGAAGCCAGCTTGGTCTACACAGTGAGTCCCAGGACAGAACTACATAATATAGAGACCCTGCCTCCAAAACAAATAGCCCCTCCCAACAAACAAAAACAAAATTCACATTTATATATGGGTGCATGTATGTCTGTATATGTTTATATGTATGCATGTAAGTGTGTATGTGCATGTGGCGATCAGAGGACAATGTACAGGAGTCAGTTCTCTTCTATCATGTGGGTCCTGGAGATTAAATTCAGGACACCAGGCTTGGTGGCAAGTGCCTTTACCCATTGAGCCATTTTGCTGGCCTCTTTTTTTTGTTTTTGTTTTTGTTTTTTCGAGACAGGGTTTCTCTGGTAGCTTTGGAGCCTCTCCTAGAACTAGCTCTTGTAGACCAGGCTGGCCTCAAACTTACAGAGATCTGCCTACCTCTGCCTCCCAAGTGCTGGAATTAAAGGCGAGCGCCACCACCACCCGGCTTTGCTGACCTCTTAAATTGGGTTCTTTATTAAAGTAAATAAATGAACTCGAAATAAAGGTAACTCGGCCCGGGCCTAGAGATATACTCCGCAGTTACAAGCATTGGCTGCTCTTCCAGGGGTCCTGAGTTTAGTTTCTAGCACTCATGACAGCTCACAATGGTCTGTAATAGAGTCCGATGCCCTCTTCTGGTGTGCAGACATAGATGGAAATAAACTCTCATACACATAAAATACATAAATATTTTTTTAAAACCTTAACTCAGTCAAACATTTGGCCAGGAAAGATTAAGTACACGTTTACAGTTTTTTAAATTTGAGACGAAGTCTTGCTGTGTGGCCCGAACTGTCTTGAAGTCATTATTTAGATCAGACTGGCTTCTAATTCATCATCCTCCATCTCAGTCTCCCCAGTACTGGGACTGCAGGTGTGTGCCATGCTTGGCTGGCTTACCTTTTTTTTTTAAAGCCATTATAATGAAGTAAGAATATAAAAACAAAATTTGGAAAAATGGGGAAGCCTATTTCCTAGTTCCAGCTGTAACCCTGAACGTCTGAGCCTGGGCAAATCTCTTCCTTTGGGACCTCTATTTCCTTTTCTGTAACACATAAAGTTGGAAGAATTACCAGTGTCCCCTCAGTTTGAACTATGTACTGTGTCACAACAATGGCTTATTTTGTTTTTTTATGATGCGGTGTCTTATGAAGCCCAGGTTGACCTGCATTTGCTGTATAGCCAAGGGGACCTTGAATTCCTGGTCTTCCTACCTCAGCCTCCCTAGGGCTGTACCTACAGTACTGAGCCACCATGCCAAGTTTAGCTATTTTTAATCTTCCGTTTAACACTTTTCCACAGCCCTGTGATCAGTGCCTTGGTCAGCACGCCAGCATGACTGTCAGTCCTAGAAGTTATCCTACCCCCTTCATATGTGCACAGTAACCCATAGGAAATGCAAACCAAAAGTTTTTTTTTTTTTTTTTTTTTTTGGTTTTTCGAGACAGGGTTTCTCTGTGGCTTTGAAGCCTGCGCTGGAACTAGCTCTGGTAGACCAGGCTGGTCTCGAACTCACAAAGATCTGCCTGCCTCTGCCTCCCGAGTGCTGGGATTAAAGGCGTGCGCCACCACCTCCCCGCGCAAACCAAAAGTTTTAAAAACAGAATATAAAACACCTTCCTCAGCTGTACCTCTGGACACTTTCTGTTTAGCCTGATCAGGTTTTTCTTTCTCTCTCTCTGTCCTGCAAGGTTACTTTTCCAAGATCAGGAAGCATCCCTCAACTCTTCCTTCTCTGCCTCTGGCTGCAGCTGCTTCTCCTCTTTTCTTTTAGCCCCACCCCTTATCTAGGCCCTCACCTTTACCTGGCTCCTCCTCCTGCTGCTGCTGCTTCACCTAGCTCCTGGGGTTTCTCTTCCAGATCCTCCTTTCTCCTCTTCCTTCTCCATCACCTTCTTTGGACTTTGAGACATTTGACACTCCCTCTCCCACCAAAAACAATGACAAAACAAACAAAATAAAACAATCCCCCCCAAACTAATGTTGTCCTCATAGGAGCTACTTTTGCAGCCATGGTACCTTCTTCCTCATAGACTAAAACCTAGTTGGATTGGTTTTGACCAGATCACTAGACTGCTTAGTCTATCTAACGTGGCCACATGAGTCCGGCTTTCAGAGAGCTGACAAAAACCTCTTGTGCTATCCTTCCAATGGCTGCATGCTAAGACGCTTGGAAAGGTCTGCATGACCAGAAGAGCCCTCTTAGCAAACTCCAGCGGCCACTGGCATTCGATTCTTGGACTGGGCTACCAGGCTTTATTCATGTTCTGGCCAGTAATTATTTAGTAATTTTATTTTATTGGTTTCTTGAGATGGGATCTCTTGTAGCCCCAACTGACCTTAGACTCCAGACTCTCCTGCCCTCTACCTCCTAAGTGCAAGGGCTATAGGCACACCCCTGTGCCTGGCTTCTGTGTATTTAAATCAATGACTCAGATGAAGACAAAAAAATGCAAGGCCTAACTGTGGACTATGTGGTTGTCTTGAAGCAAAAAAATTTTAGACAACAGAATCCCGGTTCAAAATTCTAGAGGAAACACAAGCGAGGTCAATGTCAAGTTCTGTTCTTGTGTCCAAAAGGCCAGCAGGGAGTCAGACTTCCAAGGACTGGGTAGTAGCAAGATTCTGAACCTTAGTCACCAAAGTGTGAAGAGGGAGCTGCAGAGATGGTTAAGTGGGTAAGAGCTTGATGCTCTTCCAGAAGATCTGAATTTTATTCTTAGTATCCCTGTTGGGTAGCTCACAATTGCCTGTGACAACAGCTCCATGGAATCCAATGCCCTCTTCTGATCTCTAGATCACACACATGCATACACATGGCATACCTTACATAAACACATGCACACACACTTAATTGAAAAGAAAAAAACAGGTATAGCTCGGGTTGCATAAGACTTTAACAATCCATATTTAAAATGTAGTGTGTGTGTGTGTGTGTGTGTGTGTGTGTAGTTTAAACAGAGTTATGCAATTTTGAGGGATAATGTTTCCCCAAAAAACTGTAGATTGTCTAACAGAAGCTCCCTTTGAGTTGGTCAAGGATGTCCAGCAGACTCCCAAAACAATATAGGCTACTGCCATTGCCCTTGGTTATCTCCCAGCACTTGAAGGTTAGACCCTATTATGGAAGTCATCACAGACTTCAGACACAGGACTTGGAGGGATTGAGCTGGAACCTTCATTCCTGAGGACCAGCTCTCATAGTATCAGAAGGTGCTATGCAATCCACTGAGAGAGAAAAACAGCTGGCTTCTACCCACGTGGGAAGCCTACAGACGACAACGACTGGCCCAGCAAGGTATCCTCAATGATGCATTAGGGCCGACTTCATCTAGGCAGTAAACAGCAGATCTGGCCTAATTGGACTTAAGGCCCGATCACTAGGAAAGAATTTATGCCTGGCACTGTAAATCTAGCCAACTATCCATGACTGGAGAGGTCGTGGACCTACTGCTTTCCTAAACCAATATAATTTCTCACTGTACTCTAAATACTGATCCTTATATTCAGGTAAGTGTAGTCTCACTCCTCGTCAAAGGAAGTTATTTTCATGCAGACAGAATCTATGACAGAGTTCCATAACTGGTCAAAAAGCAGAGGATAGGTGACCATGTGTAACATGAGAGTCCTGCTTGTTGGGGTTACTGTCCTGCCCAGTACCCTACAGCCAGCAAGCCCCAAAGAAAGTCACCCAGAGAGTCTACATTAGGTTATTAACTGATTGGCCCATTATCTTAGGCTTCTTACTAGCTCCCATAAGTTATATTAACCCATTGTCAGACATATAGCCAGTACCTTCTCTCAGCTGGGCTGCTACATGTTGCCTTGTTGGAGATCTGCACAGGAATGCCAGGGAAGCTTCCTGCTTCCCAAATCTCCTGTTCTCACCTCTACTTTCTGTCTAGTTTTCCCGCCTATACTTCCTGCCTGGCCAATCAGCATTTATTTAAAACATGATTGACAGAATTGTCCCGCACCAACCATGGGGTGACCAACCCCAACCGATACACCTGCAATGCAGTCCCTACACCCAAGGCTCAAGGAAAATTACAGAAAGGGGGAGCAGAAAGAATGTAAGAGCCAGAGAACCAGGATGCCTGCTGTGAGAGAGTGTCTTCTAGATATGACAGGGGAGCTGCACCCACGAAATCTCAATAATGTGGTTGCCTAAGCAAGACCTGCATAAAGTCAATAGTCAATATGCCAGTGTGGACAGGGCAACTCTTGTAAGGCCCTGTCCACAGAGTCAGTCAGTGGCTGTGTAGAGGGAGAACCAGCTTTCCCCAGGGATGAGCTTCCTGGTAAGTGGTCCTCCCTAAACACTTGTGAACAATGCTGAGAGGGAGTGGGAAACATGGGAGGGATCGAAGTTGGGCAAAGGGTGGAAATGATATGAATACAGTGCTCATGTGTGAAATCCTCCACAACCAAACACCTTTAAATTAAGAAACTGAGAAAAAGAAGCCTGAAGAAGCAATTGGAGAAGCCACGAGACATCCGGAGTGTAGAGGGCTCTGATCCTATGCTAATGTGAAAATCAAAGATGGCAGACACTTGAAGACAGTTTACTTTCGTTTCTCTTTTGGTAGTAGTGGGATCGAACCTTGGGCCTGATGCATGTAAGGCAAGTGCTCTACCGTGGAACTACACTCCCAGACTGCAGGTGCTCTGAGATAAAATGGGCTGCCCCATGAAGTGATCTCAAACTGCATGTCCCTGTCTTTACAGCCCTCCGCAGAAGTGGTGAAGGAGATGGTACAGTTCTCAAAGGACACACTGGAAAAAATAGACAAGGCTCGCTCTGAGGGTTTGTATCATGAGGTAAGAGCACTTACCTGGGGGATAGCGATGGGGAAGAGGGTGGAAAGTAAGGGAGGTATGTAAACAGAAAGAAGAGACCCATGAACAGGGTGTGTTTCCTGGAAGGCCGTTTCTCTATGCCTTTCCATCTTAGCACCCATTAAGGGTGCATTCTCAGTGACTGACTGTTCAACCCAATGAGATCTGACCAAGGAGAGCTAATGTTGCTGGATCCACGTGTTAGGGGCTAGAGGAGGGCCTGTGATAGATAGCTCATGTGGCATCAGAAGTGGACAAATGACAACGGCCTTGGGGGACACTGAGAGTGGCCTGCTTGCTTTCCCATCGCTGGACATGTCTCTTACAACCTGTCACCGCCCACTGGGCATTCAACTTTGGCTCCTAGAGCCCCATAGACTCTCATCTGGTTCTATATTATAATCATATATGTAAACACCTCTTGTCCCTCCTCAAACCAGCACAAGTTCTCTAAAATCTCTGTTAAAGAGATCTAGGCATCAAGGTCTCATAGCTTCCATAGGCTTTCAGTGTGCAGCCAAGTGGTCTGCAGAAATATTGCTTCATTAGTTTTTGGAGACAAGGCCTTGCTATGTAATGTAGGCTGACCTTGAACTCTCTATCCTCTTGAGTATGGATATTACAGGCATATACCTCCATACCTGAGAAGTTGCTTTGAATTAATCTCAACAGCTTGTTGGAAGTCAGTCCTGTGTCTCGCCCTCTAAGCTGGGATCTGTAACGAGTAACTAAATTGTTCCAGTATAATAAGAACTTGGGAGTCAGAAATTGAGATAAAGAATCTGATACATCCAAGGAGAGCTGACCCTCCCTCCACATTTTCCCTCGAAGCACCTCTCCCCGAAATCCTCCCTTCTCTCTTTCTGTTCTCTCTAGCAGGTCTCCTCAGTCCTTTAAGAACTCTATGGCTAATCTTGGTCAGGCAAGGACTCAGTCCTTTGATTCAAGGTGGCTTTATTGGGACAGTGGGATGGCTATACAAACAATTCTCCCACAACAGGGATCTATCTATTTATTCTGAAATAGACAGAGGCACCATGAATTAGTGACTTTTCCCCCAAGCTCATTTTGCAGCTTGAATGAGCCAGGTGTGGACATCACTAGGATATGCTGATATGGTGACTAATTTCACTTCGTGTTGGTTTCATGTCCCTTCTTTTCCTCCTTCTCCTTTACTTATTCATCCATTGCACATGTATGAACCCTTGCTAGGGTGACCAATGCAAGACATTCTCTTCATTCCCTGAGTTCTGTCAGGTGAGAAGAAGCCATGAAAATGAAGTTTTGTGCTTGGTAAGAAAAGTGTGGCAAAGGCTTTGTGTTAGGAACCAGAGAAAGTGGTGGGGTTCCACGGGCTCCATTCCTCTTCCTTTTTCTCTTCTATCTCCCAGTAACACCACAGGCTGATGAGTAAGGCTTGAACACATAGGCCTTCGGAGTGGGCACTTACCCAAACCTTATCAATGCATTTACGTTGTGTATATCTATACATATGTATATGTACATATGTATACACAAGTTTAGTTTATGTGTAGACATGCACACATACATGTATATGTAGTTTCTACAGCTCTCCTGCCTATTGACTTGGAGTGGGCAAACTTCCTCACTCTGCTGAATCATCTTTATGTCAGCCCTACCCTTTCTCATGTCAATGTCTTAGCCAGGAAGACCATTTTGTTGAGCTCAAATCACAAACCTTGCTTTTTCCCTCTATTTCTCCAGCTTTCAAAGAGTGAGTCTTGTCTTGATGTTCCGCCTGTCAGTTAGGCATAAACTCTGATACAGTGGCGATGGCTGAAGCTGTGTCTCCCTCCAGGTTGTGAAGCTGTGCCGGGAGTGTCTGGAGAAGCAGGAACCAGTGTTTGCCGACACCAACCTCTACGTGCTTCGTCTGCTAAGCATTGTGTCAGAGGTCCTCTCCTATCTCCAGGCCTTTGAGGAGGCCTCACACTATGCCAGGAGGATGGTGGATGGCTACACGTAGGTGATGGCCCTGAGTTAGCCTCCCAGAAACCCTTTGTTCCAGGGATGCCAAAGAGATGGCACACATTTGATTGCTCCTCCTACACCTACAATGACATGGTCACAGTACACAGAGCCACAGGCCACAGCCAGAGTTTGACTTCTCCTCACAAATTAAGCTTTTATCATGGTGCCCCAAGCAGTAATGATTAGACCGTCAGAGTTGACACTCAGATGAAGCCTAATTGTCATCACTGGTGGGTTCGTTTATTTTTACTTCCTTATTTGTCACTTGAACGGCATCCTCTGCTTTGGATTTTCCTAAATGAAGCTTGATTTTTAAATGCTTCGAAAGTTTTTTATTCTCTTTTTAATAAACTATGATCAAGCCTTTAACACACGGCACTTAACCAAACCATAGCAATATATTTGCATTGTGTGTATATTTACATATTTATGCATGTGTGTACATACATACACATAGTATAATATGTGTGCAGATACACACACATATACATGCATATAGTTTTCACAGTTCTTCTGTGAAGAGAAAGAGGCCATTCTTACTTAAAAATTATAATATGAGGACAGTGTTGGTACACTCCTTTGATCCCAGCACTCAGTAGGCAGAGACAGGCAAATCTCTGTGAGATCGAGGACAGCCTGGTCTACAGAGTGAGTTTCAGAACAAGCTCCAAAGCTACAGAGAAACCCTGAGCCGGGCGGTGGTGGCGCACGCCTTTAATCCCAGCACTCGGGAGGCAGAGGCAGGCGGATCTTTGTGAGTTCGAGACCAGCCTGGTCTACAAGAGCTAGTTCCAGGACAGGCTCCAAAGCTACAGAGAAACCCTGTCTCGAAAAACCAAAAAAAAAAAAAGAGAGAGAGAGAAACCCTGTCTCAAAAAAGAAAAGAAGAAGAAGAAGAAGAAGAAGAAGAAGAAGAAGAAGAAGAAGAAGAAGAAGAAGAAGAAGAAGAAGAAGAAGAAGAAGAAGAAGAAAAGAAAAATCCTCTGGGCTGGAGATATGGTTAAGAGCTCTTGTCCTTTTAGAGGACCTGGGTTCAATTCCCAGCACCCACATGGCAGCGCACAACTGTCTGTAACTCCAGTTCCAGGGGCTCCAACTCCCTCACACAGACATGCATGCAGGGAAAACACTAATGCACATAAGATAAATTAAAAAATTGTAATGTGCTGCTTTCTCATTCCCCCTCCACCCACATTGTCTCTTGCCTTCTATGTTCACATTAGCTTAGGAATTTGTGTTTCTGGCCAGAAGAGTAAGTTGTCATAAGAAGGCTTTGCATTAAAAACTGCAGGCAAATGGTCCAGCATACAGGAAGGAGTCCTGCCAGGAGAAGAAAAACACAGTGCAGCCCCAGGAAGGATACTGAAGTTATATTTCTTGCCTTGAACTCCTTTTCATGTTCCCCAGAGAGCTGGGGGTGCTCCCGATGGTACCTAGCTTCCTGTGGTCAGACTCAGTATAGCTGTGGCCCCTTGTCCATGAAGCCTTGACTTGGTGGTCCAGGACATAGTCCCAACTCTCCTGGCTTCTCTGTGTAGAACACTGGTCAGCTCTGTGGAATTCGGTATTCCACAATAAGCCGCTGATGCCTCACAGCAGGAGACTTGACCAGTAGGAGTACTGGCCTTGGTGTCATTTCCATTTGCTGTGACACAAAACCCCAACGAATCATCTTAGAGGAGGAGGGGCTTATTTTAGCTATAGTTCCAGGTCACAGTCCACCATTGTGGGGACGCTGAGGTCACATCTGCTCAAGAGCAGAGAGGAATGAATGAATGGAATGAACGAATGCATGCAAGCTTGCTCTCAATTGGTTCTCTCCACTCTTACAAAGTTCAGGGTCTCTTGCTCAGGGAATGGTACTACCGCAGGTCCTCAAGACAGTTGCCCACAGACATACCCATCGCCAACCTAATCTAGAGGATTCGTCAATGAGACTCTTCTCCCATGTGACTCTAGATAACAAGTTGATAATGATAACTGTCAGAGTACTTTAGGGGTTGTTCTGTGCTATGCAGATGTAAGAAAGATTGGCACGGCAGGTCATGATTACTTTCTGTGCCTCTGCAGGAAGCTCTACCACCATAACAATGCCCAACTGGGCATGGCTGTGATGCGGGCAGGGCTGACCAACTGGCATGCTGGCAACATTGAAGTGGGGCACGGGATGATCTGCAAAGCCTATGCAATTCTCCTGGTGACACACGGACCCTCCCACCCAATTACCAAGGACTTGGAGGTAAATAGCATCCTGGAGGTGGACAGTCACAGTCTTGTTTGGAGGTCTCTTGAGACGGGAGTCCTAGTGCATCTGGACTTTGCTTTATGGAAATCTGTAGGCTGCCAACTAGACCAGAAAGGACCTTAGGATGCTTGCCCCTTGCCCCTTTGATTACATATGAGGAAACAGAGGCCCAAGGGAGGGGAGGACTCACCTATCAAACCCAGGGGTTTGATGGTAAGATCAGAGATGACTAATTTTATATCTAGTATATTAAGCTTATCTAAGGCTTATTGAGCCTCTGAACACCTAACTTTTTCTGAATATTCCCTGAGTGGGTATGTGGGAGAACAAAGACTTTGTTGTGTGCTGTACCACTGTAATCTTTCCAATCCACTGTGGGTAAGTCCCTTCACTGAGGTCTTACAAGCACAGAGGTCAGGATCCACAGTTCAGATCCAGGTCCTCAGGCATCAGGGAGAAGAAGTGGTCTCTGCTGAGAGCAACTTTTCAGCTACCATCTCAAGGGTCCAGCTCCCTCTCCCTATGATGCTAGGCATGCTGCTACACCATCAGTCCACAGTGGTGCCCCCCCCCGCCACGCATGTGTGTGCACCCCCCCACGTTTGTGAAGGGATAGAACTGAATCTTACTGATTAGGGGTTCATTCAAAGCTATATCAAGACTATGTCTTGGGAACATGTCACATTCAGTGCTGTTATCTGTCCCACAGGCCATGAGGGTACAGACAGAGATGGAGCTTCGTATGTTCCGCCAGAATGAATTCATGTACCACAAGATGCGAGAGGCTGCCCTGAACAACCAGCCCATGCAGGTCATGGCTGAGCCCAGCAATGAACCAGCCCCAGCTCTGTTTCATAAGAAGCAATGAGGACTTTGTTGGAGAGTGGGGGCAATGTGACTGGGAGCTGGGAAAGTTACTAGTCTGTGTCCCTCACTGTCATTTTGATTCAACTCAGCTTAGCTCTATCCCATCCCAGACCAACTCTTTCTATATGTGCCGGGTGCTAGATTCCACCATCTATTCAATAAAGAAGCCCCAAATGTAATGGGGCCAGAAGAAAAATTACAAACAAAAAAGGCATGTCATAATAGTGAATGCAATGGCAGACTCTATGGAGAAGGGTCCAGAGGAGGGTGAGTGTGCATGTGCCTGTGTGTTTGCGTATGTGTTTGCTTGTGTGTGGTGACATCCGAGATAACAGTGGCAGGGACCTAGAATCTCAGATGACTGCTTGTCTGTCTATGCAGGTGTCTCTGGGGCTGCTGGTCTCATCTATGGCTGGGAATATCTAGGGTTTGGTAGACTGGGATGGGTGACATCCTGTGTCCTCAGCCTGGGGTGGAGTTACTAACAAAGGGCTGGACTGTGTTTGGCCCTTTGAGATTCACTCTGACCTGAACCCCATTTGGAATGGTGGCTGGAAAGAGGCAGGGGCCTTGATCAGACCACCTGTGGTCTCAATTCTAGTTTGAACTTGAAATAACTCTAGGACACACAGAAGGAATTTGTCCCTCCCTGGTCCCATGCACCAAGCCTGTAGTGCCTTGTGATGTGGGGACTACTTGAAGAGAAGCTGAGGTTTTCCTTGCCATTGGCTAGAAGGAGTGAGCAGGCTTTTAAGTGTGAGGCCAGTGGACCCAGCAGAGGAGGCTGCAGGGCTTTCAAGTCTGGGTGGTGTGTATCAGCTTAGGCTTCGTCACTGGCCCCAGTGGGGCCCTGCTCTTCGTAGTGAGTGGCTGCTACTTCCTGGGCTGAATTTCCTTCTCCTGTCCATGCTCTGGGGGCTTCTGCCCTTCTTAATAGAAGGCAGTTCCCCTGGGCTGGGCTCTCTTCAGAAGAGTCCCCAGCTCGTTCGTATTTGCTGAGAAGCTCATTTTCATCTGAGAAATTCTAGGACCCGAACTTTCTCACCGACATGGTGGAGGATCATGAAGTAAATTCTTTTAGCTGAGGGTGTCACCAAAACTTCTACACAATCTTGAGCTACCATTGACCCCAGAACTCCAACATCTTGAAGTCACATGATTCCCACTAAAACACAAATTTAGTTGCCTAAAATGTTAGTTTCTCCGTCTCCACCCTTTTATCCGCGAATGATCCCCTGCTTCCCCTTGAGCCCTGCCTGGAAGTTGAGACCTCTGAAATGGCATCTCCTTGCAGAATATTAGTACCCTTGGTTCTTCTTCGAGGATTTGTTCTTCTCTAGAAGTTTCTATGAAAGACTGACAGTTATTTCGATCTCTATGGCTCAGGCTTAGGGACAGCACCAAAGTTCTCCTCGGGAGCCCACAGAGGCAGTCGGTCGAATCATCCATCACTCTTTCTCCAGTGTAGACCCCCAAATCCTCTTCCTTTGCCATCGTCGTGCACCCACCCACTTTCACTGCTGCTGCTTCTCATCGTCCTCTCAGCTGTTTTCTTCAGCATTAGTCTCTGTGTGCACCTCCGTTCCTCTCCGAACTGGAGCGTTACTCTCCGTGTGCACTTCCGTCTCTCCGAACCGTAGACCGAGGTTTCCCTTCTCTCACTAGCTGGATGCCCCTGCTCTGGACTCCTGCCTTTCTGTGCCCTCCAGAGCTTTCTCCAGTATCACTCTTCTCCATCCTGAGGTCTTGCCATTCTTCTACCGTGGGACTTCTTTTCTTTTTCATTTTTTCCCTCCTCTCATTTTTTTTTTTTTTTTTTTGGAGACAGGGTCTCTCTGTTTAGCCCTGGCTGTCCTGGAATTTATTATATAGACCAGGCTGTCCCCAAACTCACAGAGCTGTGCCTGCCTCTGCCTCCTGAGTGCTGGGATGCACTGCTGGGCATCTTTAATGAAGTCACTAAACATGCTGAGGACCCATGACCCATCTTCACAGCTGCGAGTTCTCTCCAATTGCACATTTTTTTCTGTTTCTCTTCTCTTTCCATTTCTTCTGAAACCCATTGCATACTGGTTTTTACATTTGCCCCCCCCCATTAAAATGTCTTTCTTCTAGTTCCTTACATTATCTAGCCTCTCTTGGTTTCTGTGGCTCCATCCCTTTGCAATCAACTTCTGATGTGGTTTCTCTAGCTTTCCCTGGTCTTGTTTCTCACCTGCCCCTGATGAGCCCCTGAGCTGATCTTGTCCTTGGTTGATTCTGTTGTTGCTCTGCACACCCCTAGCACGAATATACCTGACACTTTCTGTGATGACTGCACTAAGGTTTCTGGTTCTCAGGTCTGTTATCTGATCTTACAGCTTGAACTCCAGCCCCTCACATCCTCTTGGGTGCTTGCTCTGCAGGACGAGACTTCCCTAACACCTCTCCTAACACCTGGTTATTCTCAGAACACCACCCAAGAATACTGTGTTCTCATCATGTTGTGGGTTCCGGAGGGCAAGGTCACATCCCTTGGTTCGTCTTCCTGTCCCTAGCACAGGTCCTGGAACCTGATAGTGTTCACTAAGTGTATATTGAGTAAATAAATGAATGGAATTCTTATCTCAAAGTTAAAGAGTTACACAGCTGTGTATTTTGAGTATTTTTGTTATAACAGTCAGCAAGGCCCATTAAACCTTCTGTGTTTGCGGGCCATGGCTTCTTTCCTTATGACAGTCTTAGAAATTTCATAAAATTTCCTGTGATGATGGAGAGGACTTATGTCTGTGATATCCAGTTTAGTAGTCACTAACAGATTGTGACAACTGAGCACTGAAATAATAGTAAGGGTATAAAATTTAGTTTTATTTAATATGAATTAATTTATTGTTGTTTGTTTGTATTGTTTTTTGATTTACAAGACAGAATTTCTCTGTGTAATGGTTCTCACTGTCCTGGAACTCACTTTATAGACCAGACTGGCCTTCAACTCACAGAGATCCACCTGTCTCTGCCTCCCAAGTGCTGGGATTAAAGCTATGTGTCACCACAGCCAGGCCAGTTAATTTATGTTTAACTAGGGAAGATGACCAGTGGCTACTTCATTAAACTGTGATTTCAGAGAAATACCTTAGTGTTGTTTTAAGAGCAGGGATGCTGATAAAAGCTACTTAAGTTCATCTTCTTCACAGCTATCCTGATATCAGACTGGTTACTCCACCCCTGCCTCAGTTTCCTAATTTCTCTCTCTGCCTAGATTGGCAGTGAAGACTGGATTTTTAACCTATAATGCTGTTAGGATAGCACCAGGCCCATCGGCCATGTCTAAAGAAAACTCCATAGTGGATGAAACCACATTTCTCCCAGGGTTTCCATTTTCCCAATTAGAAAGGCAAGGAGTGGGTCATGAAATGGTGAAATTGGCTTTGTCAGCAATGGGAGTCAACTGTGCACCAGCACACCAGCACCACGCTTACCAATATCACACTGACAGATAACTTGAAGTTGGCCATGACAGGAATGTTAAGCCCATGCCTGTTGTCTTAAGCTTAGAATACCTGTGTTAACCTATAAGAGAGGAGTGGCAGAATGGATCCTTAGAATATTAAAGGGATCTCTGCTTAAGCAGGAGTGGAGACTCACTCTCAAACCTCTACCCCCTCAGAGCCACACTGAAATGTCTAAGAGTTCTATGTGCCACCCTCACCATGAAGCCACCTGCACCGACCTAGGTGAGCCCATGCAATAACCAGACATAGCTTGGTTTGATGACTCTCTTAGGGTCTGCCTCTCTAAAGATCTGAGATGGAAAACTGGTGGGACCTTCACCATGGCCAGATGGTTTTCCTACCAAGTATTTCATGTCACTTCGCTTACAGCATGTGAACCCCTCAGGAAACATCAAACT
The DNA here is from genome assembly GCA_028555095.1 of Dicrostonyx torquatus. Classification (NCBI taxonomy): domain Eukaryota; kingdom Metazoa; phylum Chordata; class Mammalia; order Rodentia; family Cricetidae; genus Dicrostonyx; species Dicrostonyx torquatus. Next base: position 648,456 of record JAQHUG010000326.1, on the reverse strand, counting down.
CCTTTCCAGAGTGAAAAGGTTCTCTGCAGAGACTTGGTTCTGTCTGTGTCCTCTCACATGTAACCCCATACATCCTAGCCATTTGCAAAATAAATAGCTCTGGATGCTCTCGACCCTCTTGTGATTCTTTTCTGATGTAGAACACTAGAAAATTGTGGATGTTCAACATGGATATAAAGAGTGATCCAGGGCCAGTGAGATGGCTCCGTGGGTAAGTGTGCTTGCCAATAAGCCAGGCAGCCTGAGTTCAACTCCCAGGTCCCACAGAGCGGGAGGAGAAAAGACTCCCACGAGTTGTCCTGGCCTCCACAAGTGCACAATGGCACCTGCACACCCATTTCCCAAGTAAATAAATGAAATATAAAAATCAATAAATGAGAAAGTACCCAGAAGCTTGAGCATAGACCATGTTAGAGTCTCCCCTCCTTTACCCTGACAAATCACTTTAAAAAAAAAAATCTCAAGAGTGTGATAAACCCAAAGCAAGTAAGGATAACTGGCATTGTTTTCTTATTTTTTTAATATTCTTTATGGTTTATTTAACTTTATTTTATGTGCATTGGTGTGAAGGTGTCAGATCCCCTGACACTGGAGCTTCAGACAGTTGTGAGCTGCTATGTGGGTGCTGGGAATTGAACCCTCTGGAAGAGCAGTCAATGCTCTTAACCACTGAGCCATCTCTTCAGCCCCCAAATCACTTTCTTTACCCTAATACAATCAATTATGAAGAAAAATTAAAAAGAGAGAGAAACAAAAACAGAAAGAAAAAGGGATGAAAAAAGAAGCAGCTATTTGGTGGACTTACTTAGTGTGCATTAGCCGTGAATGTGGTCTCACAGGGATAAGCGCCCCATGTTGGTGAAATGTCCATGGGCTAGGCAAAGGCAGAGGCATTAGCAAGTGTGTGCACACTGTGTGTGAATGTGTTGGGGTGGGATGAAGAGAGGAGGAGCCAAGGTGAAAATGGCAGATCTCATCAGCAGCTGTCTGTTCAGGCACTGAGTTCTCCAGGCACCTGTACAAAATCTGAGTTCAGCGTCTCCCAGGGCAAAATATACAACCCCTACCCAACCCAGAGCTCGTTTCAGTGCAAGACTGTGCTAGGAGTCATTTTGAGGAATGTTGTCTGATCCCTAGAGACTTTGCTGGAAAACCTCTGAAATACTTTTTCCAGCTTCAGAGCCAAAGAACTTAGTGGCCCACTGGCATACAACGCAAGCCTCTTTCCCCACACAAACGCTCAGCTTGATTTCTTTGGTCATGAGAGTTTCTGTCAGTTCTCTGAGTATCACACTGCTCTAGCTGTACTTTGATGCTGATGCTGTGCCAGACAGCACAGTAAGGAGCAATTCGGGGGGAAAAAGGGTTTATTTCAGCCTACAACTTCCAAGTAACTGCCCATCATTGAAGGAAGTCAGGACAGGAACTCAAGGCTGGAACTCAAGCAGGAACTGAAGCACAGGTCATGGAGGAATGCTAGTCAATGGATTGTTCTCTCTGGCTTGTGTCCAGAGAGACACATTCATTCTTACACAACCTAGTCCTACCTGCCTAGGGATGGTGCTGTGGGCTGTGCAATTTGACACCAATCAGCCAGGACAATTCCCCACAGACACGCCCACAGTCCAATCTGATGGAGACAGTTCGTCAGTTAAGATTTCTTCTTCCTAGGTTACTTAAGTTTGTGTCAAGTTGATCATAAAGACAGTATACACAGCCTATTGGCTGTGAAATCCAAAAATGGAGGATGTATGGTCTTCACCAGTTTATAGCTCTACCGCTGAAGGCAGAGTCATTCATTCACAATAGTTTTACAGATTTGGTGTAAATAATGTTAACTTTTACTTGTGCTTTTGTATTTTGGCACCTTATCTTACATTCCACCCTCAGTTATAATTGTGGCAAAAATAAACATCTTTTCTATGGGAGTGGCCTATTAAATGTCTTTGACTTGCTTGTCCTTTGACTGTTGGTCATTTATTTTAATTTGAGGAAGTTTTATAGTCTACAACCTTCATTACATAAGCCACAAGCATGCTCTCCCACAATATTGCTTTTCATGAAAATTACATTTACATTATCTTTCTCAAAAGCAACTGTGAAATTTTGGTGGTTAATCTGGTGAACTCAAATTTACTAACCTTTTCTTATGGTCTTTGCACTTTATGTAAGAGATCCAGTGCTAGGGAGATGGCTCAGTAGTTAAGAGTGCACACACTTAACACTGCTGTTGCAGAGTGTAAGTGTTACAGCTCCGAGGGAAAAGGCTTCCCTACAGTGTTGCAGCGCTGCAGGGGATGGTCCCCCCCACCCCTGGGCAAGTGTCATAGTTCTGAAGGAAAAGGTATCCTAACAATCAGAGTCAAGGCATACCACAAAGTCACACTGCACAACAAACCTCACACAAGAGATTTATTGGGAGGGAAAACCCCAGGAGGGTGGCTGCCTCTGCTTGGGTGAGAAGCAGTGCAGGACCAAGCAGAAAACAGGGTTTATATAGCATTTCTGGAGCAGGGGAGCTTTCTAGGGTGGAGATTGGTGGGATTTCAAGTCCTGAGCTTGGGGCTAGTCCAGGGATTGGTGGGATTTCAAGCTCACGGACTGGATTTTCAAGGCCAATTGGACTTGGCCACCTGCATCTAGAGGAGTAGGGTCTGGCCATCATTGCCTTTAGAGTATTCTGTGGGCAGAGCCTGGAGGTCCTCAGGGGCAGGACCTGGCCACTTACACACCTTGAGGGTCGTACACAGAGGACCCCAGCAACTACATCTGGTGGGTCACAACTGCCTATAACTCCATCTTCAGGGGATCTGACACCTTCCTCCAGCCTTTGAGGGCACCCACACACAGGCACACACAGATACCATAGTTAAGATTTTAAAAGAAAGTCTTGTATATTAGAAGTTATCCACTGCCATGTGTCTCTTTTCTTTCTATTTCTTTTTTTTTCTTTCTGTTTTTTTGAGACAGGGTTTCTCAGTGTATCCCTAGATGTCCTGAAACTCACTCTGTAGACCAGACTAGCCTTGAACTCACAGAGATCCTTCTGGTTTTGCCTCCCAAATGCTGGGATTAAAGGCGAGACCACCATCACCTGACTTCTTCCTATTTCTTAGCTGTTTTGTATGGAGGTGGGGACTCATCTAGCTCAGGCTGACCTCAGACTCCATGTGTAGTTGAGGGTGGCTTTGAACACCTTAAGCCTCCAGCCTTCACCTCCCAAATGCTGGAATTACAATCATATATTATCATACCTGGCTGTTTTGACTACTTACAACATTGCATATTAATTTCCTTAGCTCTTCAGTATAGAATTTATTTATTTCTGTGACTGGCATATTAGTGTATGCCATTAGATTTTATTTTCCCCTGTAGCTAGTTCTTTGCCAAGGCTTCTACAGGCCAGGATACTTCTAGTACTGAAAGACTGTGCAGGTGGTAATGGCAGAAGTGGGCAGCAATTTGGTGTCTGAGAACTGGATTATTTTGCCATTGCTCCCCAAATTGGGTAGCTTAAGCAGCAGACCCCACAGTTCTGGAGGCTGGAAGTCTGAGATCCAGTGCTGGCAATGCCAAGTTCCCTCTGAGGGAGCAGGGAAAACATCTGGTGCAAGGCTCTGCTGGCTTCTGAGAACTCCTTGAAGTGTGTCAGCACAAGGCCAGTCTTCACACAGATGCTTCCCGGTGTGTCTCAATAAGGATGTCGGCCAAATTGAATTAGGAGCCCACCATCTTTCCCTTATGGTCTTTGATAGCTGCTATAACATGTTTCTAAATAAGGTCACATTCTGAGCGACTGAGCATTAGGATTTCAGTGTGTGGATTTCTGCTGGTTGCTGTTCAACTCATACCAAGCCCCTAGCAGTCTGGGACAAGTAGTATTCAGGGGGTTGTTTCCATTTTCTGCTTCCTGCTTCTGCCCATGTTGTGAAGGAAATCCACCTGTACTGCTTCTGTACATTAATCTCTCCAATAAGAGAAAAATTTCATTTGGTAGCTGAGGGCCCAAGCTTTTAGAGCCTGTGCATTGATGGGTGGGTCACTTGTTGCTGTGTTTATGACAGTGCCTCTCCTTGCCTGCCTGGTCTTCCTCATCCCTATCCTTATGCAGAGACACCCTCAGACTCACTGAGTCCTTCTGGCTCCAGCTTCTTGCCCATATGACTAGCAAAGAGAGGGCATGCTGGCCACTCCACAGATCCAGCCACACTTGGAATTCTTGTCAAGGACACCTGAGTCCGAGGCTGGTGTTTAGGGTGAGTGGTACTTTACAGATCTGAGCTGGTAGAGAGACTCACAGATTAGAATTACAGTCATAGGTGACCGATGCTCACTGAAAACATCAGGGCTCGGGGTGTAGCTCAGTGATAGAGCTTATGCTCACGTGTGCAAGGCTTTGTGTTTAATTTCCAACACACACACACACACACACTAAAAAAGAGCAGTGCCACAATGAGAAACTATCAAGAAGAAATACTTGCAAAACAAAGGTAACTTTATTGCATAAATTTTACACTGTAAAAGAATAGGAAATGCAGCCTTGTCTAAATTCTCTTGCTGATCCTCTTGTAGACAATATCACCCAGTGTCATGGTCTGAAAGTCAGAAGAGAGATTATGAAATATTTTCTTGATGATAGTTATAAAAGAAACAAATAATAACATCCACAAATGTGTTCACACGGGACAACTTTAAAAATTTCCATTTTCTTTATGGGCAGAGGAATGGTTGACAACTTCATCTAAAACACCATGCTGTGTTTTGTCATTTCTCTCGCTCACGTGGTGGGGGGCTGTCCTGCCAGCCACTGAACTGTTTCCTGAATCAATGACAACTATAGGAAAACCATCCAGAAATGCCCAATCTGTTGTCTCAAAATTTCAATACAATCTATTACTGTACATTAGCTGCCTGTGGCTGAAGAGAAGGATATGTACGTGGATACACGGGGCAACTAGACTGGAACATAGAAGCGGCCCTATGATTTTCCTCTTAAACATGTGAATGAAGCACATGAGAACACTGGGCATGTGTTTGTATGACAGGATGCTTGCTTAGCATGCTCAAAGTGTCAGCACAGCAGGGGAAAAAAAACCATCAGTTTTAGGACTGGTGCTGAATGGTCCTTCCCTCCTTCTGAGGTCTCTGATTTTGTGTCGAATGTTCTCAGCTGGGAAAGGAGCGCCTTAGCTCCAGCAGTCACCCCGCCCCATAGGCTGGAGTCCTGGTTTTACACTGTAGGAGCCAGGAAGACTCAGTCCAGAGCGATTCCTCTCTGCCCACCTGCTCTGCTATAAGAGTGAGGTGCAAGAGTGGGGACTGAATGACTTCTTGATTGACACTCCTAAGAGATGGACCCAGTTCTGGGGGATCTGTCTGCCACTTGACCAGCTCTCCTGGTCATAGCCTTACTTTGAAAGAGTCAAGATGACATGTATTGACTACAGGGTACGTAATAGATTCTCTTAAGTGGTAGATGACATGGACAGCATCAAGGTCTCGAGGAGGAAAAGATGGAGAATGAGAGATAACGTCCAAGTGCCCCTCACCCTTTACTTTTCCACTCCCCTCAAACACTGGGATGGTAAGACCCGAGTGCTTGCTTACATTGGTGATTGTGTCGCCATTGAGTTCAGTCACAGACTTCATGCCTTTGAAGCTTGTTACCATCTTATTGTCACCTTCCATCTTCACCACTGCCTGCAGGGAAGAGAGGTCAGGCCTAGTAATGGAGCCAATGGGGTTCTTTCCCTGCACGGTAACAGCTAACAATGACATCCTGCTCATCGCCAGTTCTCCAGGGCTGAATGAAAATTTATAAATGAAAGAGAATGTCAAGCCTGCCTAAGTGGTTCTTCACTGAAAAAAAAAAAAACTAACTAAAATAAAATGTAAACTCCCATTTGTCAAGCTTCCAGAGAGGGGCTTGTAGCAGAACTCCAGTCACCAGCAGCTGAGGGGACACAGTCTGCTATGGTAGATATTTAGTCTTTTCCATTGTGGTGCCATTTCCAAGCCTTATATATCAAGGATGGCCGTAAGCAGAAGCATAGCTGTGGCTGGGCACAGTGCAGCATTCCAGCACTCAGCAGGCGGGAGCTGGAATGATACTGAGTTTGAGGCCAGTCTGGGCTACATGCGAGATGCTAGAGGAGAAAAAAAAATATGAAGAAAGGAGGGGATGGAGGGAAGCAGGGGATGGGTGGAGGAAGAAATCTAGTCAGGAACAAAAGACACAAGGTCAAAAATCTGCCTTCACAATGGATCGTTAGAAAACCCAGGACACCCCAACCCTCGCAATGAGTGGATCAGGAAAACCCCCTCCTCCTCTCTTCACCTTGAAAGAAAGGCAGAAACAAGAGCAATCTGAAGAGGCAGAGGTCCTGCTGAGCCCGAGGCACAAAGCTGCCTGGAATGGCAGGAGCAGAGAGAGCAGACACCCAGTCCACTGGCTACCCTGGGCTGCGCAGGCTTCAGAGGGAGGGGCAGGTGAGAGGACCCGCAGCACCTGGATCTGTGCTATCATCTGTCCACTGCTCCCATAGCCCACAGCCAGCTGGCACTGCTCCTTGAACCACCACCCTGAGAAGTTGAAGCGCAGATTTTCATTGACACCGATTTGCCCCAGTTCCGGGCTCTCCTTGTAGGACTCCCAAGAGCTAGGAGCACTGTGCCTGGGAGACCCTGTGACTGAGGATCTCACCTTGTGCCCTATTTCCCTCACATCCTCCATAGTGAGAGCCCAGACATCTCATGATCCCTGAGACAATGAGAAGTCTGTTCTCAGAGCTGTCTGTGGCTCCTGCCTGAACTGGGTTCAGTGATGTGGTCTCTGTTAGGAGAACTTTTGGGAAACAGGAGGTGGGACTACATACCTTGACCTTTTCCCCGCTCATGGTCTCCAGCTCGCACTCCTCTCCCAGAGTGAACTCATTGTGGAGCACTTTGGGGCCATAGGTGAGGGTAAGTTTGACATGGTTCCCGTTATGCACGATTTCTGATATCGCCTTGATGTCCCTCCCCTTCTGGATGAGGTCTTCAGACAGACCTGGAAGAGGCCATGTATGGTTAGAGACAGGAGAAGCAGAGGAGGTCACTGCACGTTCCTGAGGCCTCACACGGTAACTATATAGTAGACCTGTGAGCAGTGAGGCCTTTGACGTCTGACAGGGAAAGTCAGTGGCCTGCTCCTATTTTTCCTGTTAGTATTATTAGTTTTTGAGGCAGGGTCTCTTGTAGCCTAGGCTAGCCTTACCTCACTAGGTTGAGGGTGACCTTGAACATCTGATCCTCCTGCTTCCACCTCCCTGTGCTGGGATTACAGTCATGTGTCACCATACCTGGCTTATATATTCTGAGGATTGAACCCAGGGCTCCATGCACGCTAGGCAAACACTCTACGCACTGATCTGCATTCCCAGCCCACCAACTCATTTGTGACAAGGACCCTCATTTGGCCTCAGCCCCTTTTCTTTGTGGCTCCATACTTTTTACTCCTTCTCTCTCCCAATTTCCCCCTCTTCAATGGCCTTGTTCTTAGAATGAAAACACTTTATCCTCCAGGATGTTTATCTTCCAAATCAAATGGCCCCATGTACAAAGTGGGACCTTGCCAAGCAAACTTGCTGTGGCCTTTGGAGTCATGGCTCTTGTGAGTAATGTATAAAAGTCCTTGACCCTAGAGTAGGGCTTTGCAGATTTCAGAGCAAATCTGTGCCTTTCCGTGAGTGGAGGTTCACAGGAATCAGGAGTTCACAGAGTAGAGAGTCCTTTGTAAACTAGGGGGTCCTCACGCTTGTGAGCTGTGACTTGTCCACCAAAGCAGCTTTCAGTCCTGGGATGACCTGAGTGTCTTCCTTTCACTGCTCTTGCTTTTTCTCATCTCTTCCCTGTTGGTACCCTCCTTTGTCCAACTTCACCCTCTGCTCCCAGGGCTCTCTCTCCCTGGTCCCAGGCTCAGCCTTCACCACCACAGTCTTCCCTCCTGTACCCTGGCAGACATAGGGTATCTAAATAGGGTCTCTGGGACCCAGTGCCTTCTCACTCCAACTCAAATATTTCCCTTGTCATAGCTACTTTCCTTTCTTGGCCTCAGTTTCCTCAACAGTGATCAACTAAGTTTTGTGGTAAGTATTAAATGTGGACGTTATGATGCCTGCTATGACTGATCAGTATTATAGCCTTGTCTCCAAACACTGATCGGGATTATAGCTGATCTCATTCTGTCTCCCTGGTGTCTCACTATGTACAAGCATAGTGCTTCAGGCATGGTTACTTTTGAGGCAATGATTGCTAGAAAAACGAATGAATGGATGAGCAAATGAACAACCCTGAAATGAAGAACCAGGAGACACACATCAATCAGTTCAGTGTCATTTCCACTGCCTACCAGTGGCCTTGTCCAGCGAGGAGCAGTGAAGTAGCAAGAGACCAAGAAAGGCACTAAAGCACTCCTCAATTTGGGATAGCCTGGACCCTTCCTTCCACCTCAACATCAGACCTTGACTAGCTGCTGATAGTAGGGCTAGACCCTCACTGCTGTTACATCAGCTTTGGTGTTCTATCCAGCACTCACCCATTGCCTTCATGAAGGGCTCAAAGTTCTCTTGGCTCTGCACCTGGTACTTGCCGGTGAAGTTCATGGTGGCGATGAGACTCCCTTTCCACAGCTGACCACAGCAGCTCTGCCTTCCAGGCCACCCACTTTGGCTATTTTATAAGGGGCTTCTTCCTCCTCAAATATAGGCCATAGGTCAGTGGTTGTCGATTTCTTTATGGCCAGGTTCAAATATTAACTCCTGAGAGCAATGGTCAACGATAAAAATCAGAATGGGCAAGGTAGAGGTTTGTTCTAATTCAGCAAACATTGCTGAGTGCCAATCAAGCACAAAGCTCTCTGTAAATGTCGCCTTTACCGTGACTTACCACCACTAACGAAATAAGTGTGTGTGCTTGCCATGTATGTGCACAGATGTATATGTGCAACAGACATGCCAATCATGTCTCTAACAATGTACATATGTGTTCATTCATATGTAGATGGGTGTGTTTATACACCTGTATACACATATTCACATACATGTAGCTACAAATGCACACACACATATGTACATAAATACGTTTATGTATATGTGTTACATGGGGAGAAATACCTTTAAACTCAAAACCTTTTTCACATAACCTTAGGCTTGTTTCTTAACCTTTTACTATACAAACATAATTTTACAAGCATGTCATCAGTCCCTAGAGCTCCTCAATGGGTCTGAGTAGTTGCACACTCCAGGCAGGCCTCCCTTTAGGATTGCTAACAGGGCATCTACGCTCAGCATGTGCAAGGTCTTTACAGCAGCAGTGTGGAAATCTCGATGTGTTTTTTTTTTGTAGAGACAAATCAAGGGAAGAAAGAAGGCCTTGCCTGCCGACTTGTCCCGTCCCTGCCTCAAAGGCAGAAACAGGGAACTGGAGTGATCCAGGGGAGTTTGGTCTGACTGGAGCTGGCCGTGGGCAGAAGGCATAGGGATGCTTCTCCCCTGTGAAGATGGTGCTCGTCATCCCCGCCGCAGCTTGTGTCTGAGGCAGTTCTCATCAAGTGCATTTCACACCTCCTCTCTGTCTAGACAGAGCCTCTTCACCATCGCCTGCAGCCTTCCATCCTCCAGTCCTCTCTCCCTTGAGGCTACATAGATTGTTACAGATCAGAACCTGGACTGTTTCATTCCTCAGTTCTAAACCTCTGATGGCTCCTCGTGCTCTAGCGGTCACAGGATGACTTGGATGTCCCTGTGCCCACTGTCCTGCCTGTGATGACTGCTCTCAACAGAACTTGCTCTTTGCTGTCTTGAGCTCTCACTTCTGTCTTAGAAAATGACAGCCCTTGCCTAGACTTCTAGTGTGACCTCTAGGCCTTCAAAAGCCAGTTCTAGTCATACCCCCTTTCTCTGGAGGTCACAGGGCCAGCCAAATGTGTCAGGGTGTTCACTGTGGTTGGAATTTGTGTCTCTTCTTCTGCTCTTTCCTCCTTCGCCCAGCTAGGGGAACTTATACTGCCCCCACCATAGCCTGCCTCCTCCATTCAGCTGGGCTGACTTCTCCATGTTCTTCCTCGGCATTTCCCAACGTCTGGCACATGAGATGAGCTCAATCAGTGATGGTTCAGCAAAGAAAGAAACAGCAGAAGATAACGAGGCCGCGGCTCTTGTGGCTAAGAGGTAATGAGAGATATGGAGCAGTCAGGTCAGCAAACCAGTCCTGTAATCAGTGAATCATAGGAGTCCAGAAGCAAGGAGCCTCGAGGGCAAGTGTGAGTGCGTGTGCATGTGGGCACATGTGTGCTCATGAGGCTGAGGCTGGGCTGAGAGCCAGCAGAGAAAGATGGGAAATTGTTGCTCCAGGCTGACAGCCCCCTTCTCTCCCCCCGCCCCCACAGTGTTCTCTTTCCTCTGCATCTCTGCTGTGTCATCCCAGACTATGGAGATTTTTCATAGCATGGTGGGAGATTTTTACATAGCATCCTCTGTTCCTGGACTCTTCCCTCCGACTCACATCATCAGCACCAAAAAGATCAAATACTCATCCAGTCCATCTGCCCAGCATGTCTCTACTCCACCCAGAAACTTGCTGGGTTGCAGTGACTACTTCTAGGCCACAAGACTCTGCAGTAGGGATGAGAGCGAGGAATTTGAACTGGTGAGAGCTCATGCCAGAGGCACCAATGCCAGGAACACAGCTTTGGACCAACAGCCCTGCCAGTTCACAATTCAGATGTATCCTGTCACCTTAGTACCCATGCAGACTCCCACAACCTTTGGAGTCTACAGCCAAGCATTTAGAAAGTCTTTGAATCCTTTCTCACTCAACCCCAATAAGTAGTGTTTATGTACAGTTGATATGAAGGAAGCCCTTACCTTTGGCACTGTGAGAGCAGAAGCATTAGGTGAATGTGGCATCACACAGATTCTGTCCCCAGCCCAGACTACCACTCCACTCTGCCTCCCCTGCTTAGTCCTCTTCTAATAGTGTTGAGGACACATTGAAATAATCCATGGGAGAAAGATACACACAAGCACACAGGTTAAGCCAATTTAAAGCATATGAGTCCTTTAATTTTGGTTAGCAACCAAGAGTGAGCCAACACCTCAGAGTCTCTTGGTACTGAAGCTCAGGGAGACACATTTTAAAAGGCAAAACTCACAAAAATCATAATATATATCAAAGGTAGGTGAGGGTCAGATTAACCCTGAAACAATCGTTCCGGCAGAACGTAATAGTTATTTCATACATAAATAGTGATGATTTCTTTTCACTTTTATATTTTTCTGTTAGTTTAGTTTATGTCATGTTTGTGTAAACTTAATACATCTGGACCATGGTCAGGGTCATGGAAATCTCACATGTGTTGCCAGGGCAGATGTGACCATTGTGAGATAGAAGGCCAAAAGTTATCTAAGAAAACACAAAATGGGGAATCAAGATGGCATGATCTCGGTCACTTCAACACCAAATTAGGGTTGTCCCTGAGCATTCTTGGATGTTGAGAGTTTATGTCCATTTGCTGTCACCTGACCCCTAACACAAGGACAGGACTGGACAAAGTGGCTCAAAGGATGATCAGAACATGCAAGCTGTCTTCCTGCTTGGGGCCTGGAGGGGAAAGAGAGGGGCCAGTGAGGCTGAATGCAGTCTCTGGTGCCTGCCATGCCTGCGCCCTCACCAAACAATGAATAAACAGTAATAAGAGGAACCAGTGAGAGTTTAGAGAACAGGCCACTAAGACACCGCCAGTGAGCAAAGCAGGGGTTTCCAGGCCAGTGTTGACATTGAGCCTAGCTGTTTATCCTAAAGTGAATTATTTCCTTTGTTTAAAGCCCTCCCCTCCTACCTTAAAAGCTTCTGTAGACGTAATTGTTGGACTGGGAAGATGACTCAGTGGGTGGAATGCTGGTGCCGCATGCATTGGGTCCACCCTGGATTCCATCCACACACAATATAAAGTGGATGCAGTAATGCATGCCCATGAGGAAATGGAGGCAGAAGGGTTAGATATTCTGGCTACATGAAAGCCAGACTGGGCTATATGAGACTCATTTAGTGCTCACAGAGAAAACGATCAGGGACTTAGTTTTGTTTCTGGATTGATACAGCATGCACCTGAGAAACCTCGTGTAGAAGCAGTACCACAACACCCACGGGGATACCCTCCCTCAGAGGACCCCAAAAATCTAAGAAAGAACCTTAGGAGGTTCAGGCTCATTTAATCTGAGTTGCAGGCAGCCTATGCCTGAATGATGAGCATGCAGGGGTGGAGTCCTGTGATGAAGCTATGAACACACCCAACCTCCCTTCATTATGTCTATCTTAGAGAGTCACTGTGACAGGGATGTGAAGCCAATGAAGTCTGGGACTTGGTGTTTTGGTCTGCCATGATAGCTGCATAAACCTGAAAAGATGGGATTTGTGGGCTCACTGCAGAATGTAGAGGCAGCATGCCAGCATGAAGTTGGAAGTTTGAGTAGTAGCTCTTTAGCAACTGAAGGCTGGAGCCAGCAGCCTTGGCCTTCCACAGGTCTGTCTGTTCCCCTAGCTTAAGAATTGAGTACAGTTTGAATTGGCAGCCGCAGCTCTGCCCAGAAGTTCTGTCTCGTCAGAGGATGACCAGTTTTAAAGATCAGCATCTGCCATCGGTTTAGGCTCTGAAGACCTCCACATTTTGATGCATAAACACTCCTACCTTATGTACGAGGCTGTCCTCAGCAGCCAGAAGTGTCAGACAACTCTCTTCCAGGACAGGCAAATATGCTGTCACTAACCTGCCCCATAGGAGCTCCTGTTCCTCACTCAGCCCTCTTCATCTACACCTGGCCAAAGAGCTAGTCCAACATGATGGAGTACTAGCCTAGTATGCACATGATCCCTGTCATACAAGCGAAAAAGATGGAACTAGAAGGAAGGGGAGAGGGAAGAAAGAAGGCAGGGGAGCCTAGGAGCTTTGCAGGCTAACACCAATGAGATAATCACAAAGGAACAATGATAGAGCCACCCCACCCAGTCCACCCACCAAGTTCTTCCTTTGAGAGGATCTGTGGGTAGTGCCTTCTATATACCACATATCCTGCTGCCCATGGGATGCCACACTCGTTTAAAAGCAGTATCTAACATATAAAAATCTCACATCTTGGTCTTCTTCCCTTGATCGTAGATATCAAACTGCAACTTTCTGGGGCTTAAGGTGGGCATGGGAAGAAAACCATGAGATTTTTTTCCATAGGGCAAGTCAACACTGATCCCAGAGACCTCTGGGAAGGCCTGAGTCTTGGGTAGCTTTCTAGAATCTGAGAAAGAGCAGAACACGTGAGCAAATTTCTGTTGGAACCTCTGCTTGGCCTCTCATTTCTTGTCTACCCATCTAGGCAATGCCTGCAAATGGTGACCAATTCTGGGCCATGAGGCTGGTTCAGGGCCTGGCACGGCAGGTGAAGATGCAACAGACTCTTTGACAGACAGACAGACAGCCTAACAGGAAGAAAAGCAAGTAAAGCAGGTTAGGAGATTTTAAACAGAATGCACTCCTCACAGATGCCAGGCTTGACCATTTGTAGATAACCCCAATAGCTTTCTTATGTCAAGATTTGGAGCAAGGAGATGTATGAGTCTTGAGGCCACAGAGGTTAGTAACTATGTCAAAAAACTGTACTGTGTGGGCATGGTGGCTCACACCTATAACCTCAGCACTTGGGAGGCAGAGGCAGGAGGATTTACTTGTGTATGAAGCCAACTTGGACTACAGTGTAAAAACTTTGTCCCAAAAAACAAACAGATATCATCAACAACAACAAAAACCAAAACAAAAAACAACCAAATAAACAAACAAAACCCACCAAATGGCTCAGTGCTTAAGAGTATTTGCTGCTCTTCCAGAAGACCTGAGTTTCATTTCCAGCACATATGTAGGGTGGCTCCCAACCCCTGTAACTCCAGTTCCAGGAGATCTGATGGCCTCTTCCTGCCTCTGTAGCCATCTGCACTCATGTAGTATTAACTTGCAAACAGACACATACATAATAAAAATGAATAACAGCAGGAAACAATGTAAAGGAACAGTAGTTGTGTGAACTTTACATAAAAATTCGATGAGTGCAATGACATCTTCCACCTACTCCCTGAACAAACACGGGAGGAGACAAAGCTCAATGGCAATGTCAAAGTTCAAGTGACAGTCAAGAAAAAAAAATCAAATTTTAAAAAAAAAATTGTAACAACAGCAATACCATGGGCAGAGTTTTGGGTTTTGTTCAACTCACAGACTGTCTCTCTTCCGGTCCCACTAGCCACCTGTCTCCTCACGTTCCCTCATCAGATGGAGAACGTGAGCCTGTGGAGAGGAAGGAAGGGCACACTCTTGGCAGTCAGAATACATCAGGCATTCTTGTGGAAGTGCAGCAGGCACTTCTGCACTTGTACGCGACCCAGAGTGCCCGCAGTGCCCGTGTGCCCATTTCCTGTGCTCAGGGCACAAGCAGTGGCTGAGGAATTCATGCTGCCCCCAGACCTGGACTGTAGAAGGAAAGACAGTGGGTTACACTGCCCTTCTTTATGCCCACAATACCATCCTTGAGCCTCATCGGGCCTCTACTTCCCTTACCTGTTAAATGGTCATAATATTCTTTGCCCGGTGGAAACTGTCCTGTGCTTTGGGAATGCAAAGCTCCAATCACAAGGGGTCAAGACACTTGGCCTTTGCACCTGCTAGTTTCTCGGTGGGATCACTGGTCTGGGACCCAATTGTAGTTCATCTCCTGGCTTGAGAGGCCTTGCTTCCCATCACCCTGGGCTACTGGGTAGTGTCTCCAATCCCAGGTTGGCTGAGAGTTCAGCTGGATCTTTTGCAGGCCTGAGTCCTAGTCTTTTGGTTACAGGACATGTGAACTCAAGCTGCTGAGCACTTGAGTTTATGTCCAGGTCTGGCTACCAGCCTAAATGACCCAATCTCATTGCCTTTCACTGAAGCTTTTAGTTCCCTCAGGGTTCCTAGAACCTGGGGTGTTTAACAGGTTCATCTGAAAACTGTGATGGCTCAACCCCCACTCTCAGCCAGGCTTAGGGAACACGGGTAAGTTCCTTAAAGAACTGCTGCAGCTGGGGATATTGCTCCGTGACTGAGTGCTTGCCTAGCATGCACAAAGCCCCGAGTGGACTTCTGAGTTGCCTGTGACAACTGCATGGAACTTCCCATTGGCAACAGCGCTCTGCTGCAGAATGAGACCCATGGAAGCAGACCATGGCGGAGGTTTTATTGTGGTTTTAGAAGTCTATCTCCTCAGAAGAACTCACTGTGTAGACAAAAGTCAAAGCAGATGCCAAACAACCATTGCAAGGGGCTGGGAAGATGGCTCAAGATTAAGGACGATAATTGTGTAACCTTGACAACCTGAGTTTAATCCTTGGAACCCATGTTAAAACAGAGTGCACAGGGGTGCAGCACACACACCTGTGATCCCAGAATTCCTTTGGAGAGATGGAAGGTGGAGACGGGAGGTTTATCTGGAAGCTTCTGGGCCAGCTTCTGGGAGGGCATAGCACAGCAATAGTAACAAGACAGGTCCTCCCCTGAGAAGGTAGGAGAGGGCCGACCCTGAACGCTGTGCGTGCTGTACACTCATGCCGTGGTGCGTTTGCACCACACACACAGAAAAGTAAGCAGACAAGAGAGTAAATAAAGAGACAAATGTTTAAAGATCACAGGTAGTGGTGTGCAGGTAAAAGGAAATCTACAGAGAAAGTGCAATCAGCGTGGAATTGGTGAAAAATAAGCTGTTTTTGAATGCACACCAACCAAAAATTAATTCCAAATCAAATGTGTGCTGAGTCCCAGGTATTTTTGGCATAGGTCAATTGTTGTTACATGGAAATTTTTTAAAAAACCTCCTATTCAAGACTGAACCCAGGGCTTCACTCACGTAGGCCAGCGCTCTACCACTGGGCTAGAAGCCCAGCCTTGTTTCCGAATACACCACAGTCATATTTCCACTGAGGTGCTGCCAGCCATTAAATGCCAGAGAATGGCTACTCTCTTAGTTAGGGTTTCTACTGCTGTAATAAAACACCATTGGCCCAAAAGCAAGTTGAGTTGGGGGTGGGGGGAGAGTTTATCTGGCTTACACTTCTACAGCATTGTTCATCATAGGAGGAAGCCAGGACAGTGAATCAAAGTAGGATCCTGGAGGCAGGAGCTGATGCAGAGGCCATGGAGGATGCTACTTACTGGCTTGCTTCCCTTGGCTTGCTCAGCCTGTTTCCTTATAGAGTCCAGCACCACAAGCCCAGGGATGGCACCACTCACCATGGGCTGGTCCTCCACCATTGACTGAGAAAACGCCATACAGCTGTGTCTTGTGGAGGCATTCCTCAGCTGAGACTCCTTCCTCTCCGATGACTCTAGTTTGTATCAAACTAACACACAAATCCAGCCAGCACAGCTGCCTAACCTTGGCTCAGGGTCCAGACTGTTATATGTTAGTGTGGTGGTTTGGACAAGAATGGTCCCCATAATCTCATATAGCTGAATGCCTAGTCATCAGGGAAAGGCACTACTTGGGAAGGACTAGGAAGTGTGGCTTTGTTGGAGTAGGTATAGCCTTGTTGGGAGGGAGTGTGTCGCTGGGGGTGAACACTGAGGTTTCAAAACTCCAAGCCAACCCCGGCGTCACTCTTTTCCTGCTGCCTGTGGATCCGGATATAGGAGTCAGATACTTCTTCAGGATCATCGTAGGCAGAGTTTCTCTGTGTCCCAGCAGCTGCCCCCAAATAACCACACTGAAACTTAGTATTAATTACAAATGTTTGGTCAATAGCTCCAGCTTGTTACTAGTAACTCTTACATTTTAAATTAAGCCATATTTCTTATCTATGCTCTGCCACATAGCTTGGTACATTTTCTCAGTACCGCAGGCTCATTTCCTTCTCTCTTGGTCTCCTTGCAATTCTGAGACTCCTCCCTTCTTCCCAGAGTTCTCTTAGTCTAGTTCTCCACCTAATCTTGTTCTGCTTAGCCATAGGCCAGTCAGCTTCTTTATTAAACCAATCACCGTAACATATATTCACTCAGTGTAAAGGAATATTCCACACATCATTTTCACCCGAGGCTACCATGACGATAACGCATTAAACCACTGAAACTGTAAGCAAGCCCCAATTAAGCCTTTCTTTTGAAGGCGTTGTCTTGGTCATGGTGTCTCTTCATAAGAAATATAATTTTCCCCTCTTTTTTTGGTTTTTGAGACAGGGTATATCTCTTGGTGATATTGTTCTAGGATGCTTGGTTTTTTTTTTAATTTCTGTTTCTGTTGACTTGAGTTTTATTTTTTTAAAATATAATCCAGTGACTTTTAGGTTGGTATTATGGCAGTATTGCCTACTTATCAAATGGTCCTAAAAGCACTTCTGCCATTTTGTATGATGTATTTGTGTGAAGTGGTATTTTCAGCATTGACAATGCTAGAACCAGAATACTGACCAGCTCTGAATCATGTTAGAGTGTCTTATGCCCTATAGTGTCAAACATTCAGTCAAGGTTGTTTATCTAAAAATAAACAGGTGCAACCATCTTGTTGGCATGCAAATCTCCTTTTATCTTTAATAAATGTTAAAATTATATGTATACCAAAGCATTATTTTTAAGCAAATCTCTTTTAAAATTTTTTTAAATTTCATTTATTATTTGTATGTATGTGTGTGTATGTGTACATATGACAAGTACATGTTCACACATGCCATAGCAAGTATGTTGAGATCAAAGGGCAACTTTGGGGAGCTGATGATGTCTTTCACTGGGAGTTCTAGGGATTATACTCAGGTGGTTATGCTAAGTGTGCCTCTACCCAACTGCCCCAAGGTCAATGTTTTTCTTTAAAAAATGCTTTAATCATCATTTTACTTTATGTGTATGGATATATTGTTTGTATGTTTTTGCAAGCCTGATGCCCATGGAGGCCAGAAGATGGCAACAAATCCGTAAAACTGGAGTTACAGACAGTTGTGGCCCTTCATATGGTCTGGGAATTGAACTCTGGTCCTTTGGAACAGTAGCTAGTGCTCTAAATTGTTCAGCCATTTCAATAGTCTCTCTCTCTTAATTAAAAACTTATCAGCCAAAAATGATGGCGTACACCTTTAATACCAGCACTCAGGAGGCAGAGGCAAGCGGATCTCTGAATTTGAGACCAGCACGTATGTGTATGTATACATGATATGAAGATGGAGTGGTGCACACACCGCTGTGATCATCTGGAGATCAGAAGACAACTTTGTGGGGTCTGTCTTCTACTTTCTCCTTTATGTGGGTTCTGGGGATCAAGCTCCGATTACCAGACTTTTACAAACACCTTTGCTCACTAAACCTTCTTGTTGGCCTGTAAATTTCTCTATAAAAAAAAAAAAAAGATAAGTGCATTCAACAGACAATCTTTTCTCTATATAATAACTTAGAACTGTGTTGTCCAAAAATGAGAGCTTGTGATGTTTGTTTTATGGTTTTCAATGGCTTCTTGACACCATGGACTAGAAAAGCCCAGATGGTGTGGGAAGTGGTTCAGAGCATGTGCAGCCTGTTCTGATTAAAGAACACAAATTATCTCACTAGCCCAGCAGACAAGGCCCCATTCTGACTGCAAAAGCAAATACTGTTTGCCCTCTGGTGTCTCTCTGTCCCTTGCCCTCTGAGGGTTGAGTGCTAGCCTAGTTTGGTTCAAAGTGTGCACGCCCCTTCAAAGCAGTTTCTTTTCTTTCTTTCTTTCTTTTGTTTTTTTTGTTTGTTTGTTTGTTTTGTTTTTCGAGGCAGGGTTTCTCTGTGGCTTTGGAGCCTGTCCTGGAACTAGCTCTTGTAGACTAGGTTGGTCTCGAACTCATAGAGATCCACCTGCCTCTGCCTCCTGAGTGCTGGGATTAAAGGTGTGAGCCACCACTGCCCGGCAAATTACTTTTCAACTTGCCACACCTACCCTACATCCTGAATCCTGGCTGCTGAGCTCTAGGCAGATAGGTGTGCAGCCTTTCCAAGCCTTGTTGGCCACACTAGGGCATCCATCAGGCATCCCTATCCAGAAAGGCCCCTGGGGTCTCTGCACAATATCATCATCATCATCATCATCATCATCATCATCATCATCATCATCATCATCATCATCACTTATGCCCTGGCAATGCTTATGCATGCGTGGACAGCCGTTTATGGTAGTTCTCCAGTTGTTCCTATCCTGGGCAGTCCCAGATGCTTGTGTTATTGTCATACCCAAGGCTCCACAGTCTTCCTCTATGCTTTCTATCCAGTGTTTTCTGGGCCTTCCTCTTCCCCTTATCCTGTGCACTCCTCCAAGCAGTGCTATCTTCGGGTATCTGCCATCATTCATTCTCATAAGATGGTCCAAGTATCTCAAGCACCATTGCCGTAGCCTGTAGTTTACTTTCTTCTGTAGATGGAGATGTTTCTTAATGTCATCATTGTACAGGCTATCTCTTCATGTGATGCCTAGAATCCTCCTGAGACATGCCATCTCAAACACATTCAGTCGTTGTTCTGAGGAGCGTTTCATTGTTCAGGTTTCGGAGTTGTAAAGAAGACAGCTCAGGACAAGCGTCTCGTATATTTGTGGTTTTGTTGTTGTCATTATGTCAAGCAAGAGTGCACAATAACCCCTCTGTTTACATCCCATTTCTATTCTGTTATACTAATAAAGATAAAACGATGAAGTGCTTTTGATTGTGAAAGCAACCAGTGCTTTTTACACTGAATTTTCAAAAACATTACTACAAGGTAAGCATTATTTTTTAACTTTTTTTCTCAGATGAATAAACTATGTACCCAGTTACTCACTCAACAGAAATGCTCTGACCTACTATGTGAGCATTGTGCTGGGAATGTGTAGTAAGGCCCGTGGAGGAAGTTAAAGCCACCTTTTAAATGAAAGAATAGAATAAAATCTCAAAATGTAGGAACTGTTTGGATTAAGAGAAAGGTGGGTTTTCTGGCTGGGGAGGGAGGCAGGATATCATCATGAAGAGATAACAAGGCGTTCGGAAGCATGAAATTTCTTGCTTCTGTGAAAGGTGTGTGCAAGTGGTAGAAAGATGGAGATTTGAGGAGCCATACTAGGGGAATGGAGTGGGAGGTGGAGACAGGGCCTCAGAAGATGGGGGAAGAGCCTGGACTACCCTGGATGGCCATTTTAGATGTATAGAGGTTAGTACTAATTATGAATTTGCTCTAATATATGTTAGAAAATAGATAGCAACTCACTATCTTATAGATATTTTTGTTTAGAATAAAGTCAAGTGTATTTTGTTTGTTTTTGTATAGATTGAACTTGAGGCCCTATACTTGCTAGGCAAGCAAATGTACCATTGAGTTATATCCCCCACACCCCTTTTTGTGGTACTGGGACTTGAACTCATAGCCTTGTACATGCTAGGCAAACATTCTATCTCTAAGCTACTCCCTTAACCCAAGTTTACGGAGCATCTTACAGAAATCTTGAATTTCCTTCATCTTTCTACTGGAAAGTTGCTTCATAGGTTCATGACATAGGTTAGGAGTCTAGTGTAGAAAACACATGATAATTAGAAATTGCAAAATAGCAGATTTCACTGATGAGATGGTTTGCTAAAGTATTGAAAGAGCAAGAAGAGGGAGGGGTTTGGTTCTTTCATTGCCTGGGATAATAGATAATAGATGCAGGGGTCTGATCCTGCTACTGTAGGCTTGGAGGAGGCTGTTGCCTGTAGGTGTGAATGCAATCAAATGGTACCACACTGATTAGGATTTGAGTCACAAAAATGGAAGTAAAGGCAAGGACTGAGAGACACAGGCAATAGCTAGCACAGGACATATGAAGATATGAGAGATTCTAGCAACGGATTAGAACCTGGGGATGGGTAGGAGATGTGGACTGGAGAGCTTATGCAGTCTAAACAGATCCCTTGGAGATCTATGATAGGCAAGCATGAGGAGATGGCAGGAGTTGGGCGCAACTGCAAACTCCTCATGTGGTCACCATGGCAATGCCTGTACCATCTGCTGAGGGGCACAATGGAAAGAGAAACAGCCAGTCTTCTCTTTCCCCATCTCCAGGGAGCAGTCTCCTCTCACTCTGAATCTCTTACTGTAGACCCGTTGTTTGGATTGCTTTCTTCCTCAACAATACCCAGGTTCACATCTTTCCTTTCTGGTTGGCAAAGTGCTTGGAGGAAGAAGGGTACAAAATTCACTTCTGTCTCCAACCAAAGACTTTTATGGTTCATTTGTACAGACAGGCTCAGTGAATATCTGAGGAAACCGTGACTGTCGTGAGGTAACGACAGTCATTCCTCACTGTCCTTTAACTTCAGGCAGATGGTCTGTCCATTGTCGGATGCCCTATGTACCCTCCAAACCCTGAGGGTAGGGGCCAAAGAGATGGTTCGGTGGTTGGGAGCACTTACTGCTCTTGAAGAGGACCCAGATGGTTCCCAGACTGCTCATAACTCCAGCTCCAGGGCAACTGACACACTTTTCTGGTCTCTGAGGGCACCCTCATGTGTGTTATACACATGTACATATACATGTGTACATTTAATATGTGTACACACTAAGTCTCTTCTGACTTCCCTTAGCTGCTTCACTTCTATCACTGCAGTAAAACCCCATGACCAAACGCAGCTTGGGGAGGAAAGGGTTTATTTGGCTTCCACTTCCAAATCACTGCTCACCATGGAAGGAAGTCAGGACAGGATCTCAAACAGGGCGGAGACCTGAAGGCAGGAGCTGATGCAGAGGCCATGGAGGGGAGCTGCTTACTGACTTGCTTCCCCTGGTTTGCTCAGCCTGCTTCCTTATAGAACCCAGGACCACCAGCCCAGAGGGGCACCACCCACAATGGGATGGACCCTCCTACAGCAAATCACTAATTAAGAAAATGCTCTACAGGCTTGCCCACAGCCCGATCTTATGGAGGTGTTTTCTCAATTGAGGTTCCCTCCTCTCAGAGGACTTTAATTTGTGTTAAGGTGACATAAAACCAGCCAGCACAGCATCCTTCAGCAAATGAAATTCTGTGGGTTCCTAAATGTTTAAATAACTAAGGGGGTTTGAAAAAGAAGTTCTTAAAAAACAAAAAAGATACAATTGCCATTCTTTGATTTCTGTGTATTAATCTTTGATTAGGAAGATTTTAACTTTTGGGAAATAAACATAAGAATTAATCAAGGGTCCAGTGTGAATCTAAACATGGCAGTTTGGGTGTTTGTAATGGTGTTTTTATTCATTTCCTTTTGCTCTGGGGATTTGTATGCATTCTTGTCTATATCTCTAGGACTTAAGAATGTGGTTGAGAAAGGCATTCGGATCACGCATGTTGAATGGCTGATTGAATAGGAAGTGCCACAGATTTCACTTTCAGGAGCCTCCTGGCAGAATCCTTCATTACCTATGAGAACAGAAGCCTTGCAAAGAGTGGAGATGAGAGGGATCTATGAGAAAAAGAGATGATAATATGAGATCTATGAGGAAAAGCCTGGAGTCTATTCAGTGGCATCTTTATACACATTTATGGAAGGGCTGGGACTACAGTTCAGTTGGCAGAGCACCTGCCTATCCTGCGCGAAGACCTAGGCTGCAACTCCAGCACAGCATGAAACAAGACAGCATGGCACATGTCTGTAGTCTCGGCACCCTGGAGGCAAAGGTGGGAGGGTCAGAAGTTTAAGGTATCATTCTCCACTAAGTAGTGCGTTCAAGGCTAGGACAGAGACCCTGCCAACAAATAAACATTTCACAGCATTTCACAGAGATCCTTATACTCCTGCATTTGGTGTGAAGTGTCTTCAAGAAATAACTGGGACAGGACAGGTCTCCATGGCTTACACAGAACTTGTAAATGTACATTGCCCACTGAGTGGCCAGACAGATCACCCCACCTGCTGAGAGGCGTGTATATAGGGGATCGTTTTCAATCATGTGGACAGCTCTGGACTGAACTCCTCATTTCACTAAAGCTTTTGACAATTCAGTTAAATTTCAACTACATTTTATTTGACTAAACTATTCCCTGATAACTTAGAGTCCTGGGACTGTCAGCCCTCTCTGGCTTTGCTGATTATAGCATAGACAGGAGTTAGCTTTCAAAACCAGGGCAAAGGGAAACCTCTGTGTCTTGAGCAAGAACAGCAACGCTAATCTGAGAGGGATGCGAACCTTTATTTACAGAGACGTATAGCCCTGGCAGGGATCGCCAGAATGCAATGGCATAGCTCACCAATTCTCACTCACAACCACCAGAACTGCCAAAGTGAGATGGTTACCTTTGTCTATAGCCAGGCTTACTCACCCCTAAGCTCATTTCTAAGCACCTGTTTGGCAGAGGAGGCACTGACAATTACCTCATGTTATCAGAGAGAACCCTGCTTTGAGGAAATGTTGCCTGAGGTCACACCCTCATGGGACAGCAGGGAAGACAGCCCTTCTAAGAGACCTCTACTCCCTAATACCTGAAGAACAGGGCAGCGTCTGTATTTGAACGTAGAACTGGAACACTTCTTGGGCTTTGGAGATTTTCTTTTATCTTAGTCAGGGTTCCTTTTGCTTTGATGAAACACCTAGACCATAAGTAACTTGGGAAGGAAAAGGACTCTTTGCCTTACACTTCCACACTGTGGTTCATCACTGAAGGAACTCAAACAGGGCCAGAACCTGGAGGCAGGAACTGATGCAGGGGCCATGGAGAGGTGGTGATTACTGGCTTGTTCTTCAAGAATTCCCCAGCCTGCTTTCTCATAGAACCCGAGACCACCAGCCCAGGGATAATACCACCCACAATGGGCTGAGCCATTCCCCCATCAATAACTAATTTAAAAAATTCCCTATGGACTTGTCTACAGTCTGATGTTATGGAGGCATTTTCTCAATTGAGACTCCCTTCTCTCTGATGACTTTAGCTTGTGTCACATTGACATAAAACCAGCCAGCACACCCTTGCGACATCA
Organism: Dicrostonyx torquatus; assembly: GCA_028555095.1. Taxonomy (NCBI): domain Eukaryota; kingdom Metazoa; phylum Chordata; class Mammalia; order Rodentia; family Cricetidae; genus Dicrostonyx; species Dicrostonyx torquatus. Next base: position 624,450 of record JAQHUG010000326.1, on the reverse strand, counting down.
CTGGAGAGTTTGGGTATCTGCATTATTGTACTACAGCTTTTCCCTCTAGGCACAACATGACTTATCTGTGCCCATGGTAGCGTAGAGACTACTGAGGCCTGCTAGTCAGGCCAGGGAAATAGAACTATATAGAGATCTTTAGGTCTGTGGCAATGGTAATGTGATCACAACACTGTGTGAGAAGACCGAACCCTTGCCTGGAACTGCAGTCACTACCCTCTTCTGCTTCTCACTGGCTGCAAGGGAGAGCCTAGAATAACCAGAAGTAGGTGACTAAAAGCGAAGCTCCCTGATGCAGCCTCCATGAAGTCATTAGCAGCGATGGGGTGGGACTTTGTGGTGAAGCAATTGTTTGGAGTCACCCAGGTACCTGTAAGTGGCCCCTCACCCATGCTCTATAAGTGATCCCAATAAGCTCACTGGTTCACCATGCTGGACTTCACCAGGATTTTTACTTTGGTCTGTTATTGGTGCCCTATCTGAGGCAAAGAGAAATTTGTTCCCATTTCCCAAGGAAAAGTAAATTTAGTTAGCACACTGTTGAGTTATAAATGGTAAGCCTGGTGACTTTGATGTCTTTCTTGTTCAACCCAATGAAGTCATGTGGGGGCAGGGCTCATGTCTGACTCTCTCAGATGGTGCTTTCTCTCAAAACTTCTAAAGGTTCAGAAGAGAATCTTCTCACTCTGCACATTGAATGCTGTGCCCATCTTCCATGTTTGCACTAAGTTATGAAACAAATCTTATTTATTTATTTATTTATGTTTTTTGAGACAGGATTTCTCTGTGTAGCTTTGGGGTCTGTCCTGGTACTCTCTTTGTAGACCAGGTTGGCCTCAAACTCACAGATCTGCCTGCCTCTGTCTCCCAAGTGTTGGGGTAAAAGGCATTTGCCACCACCGCCTGGCTCTAACAATGTTCATTTTTGACGTTACATTTTTTTTTTTTTAGTATGCTTAATATTGCAGTATGAACATGGGAGGGCACAAGTGTCACAGCCTGTACGTAAGGGTCAGAGGATGACTCCGTAGAGTTGGTTCCTCCTTCCCCATTTATGTGGGTTTTAGGTATTTAACTTGGGTTGTAAGGTTTGTGCAACAAATATCTGGTCAACCCATCTCTGATCATTTTTTTAAGACTGCAACAATTCAGATAACATTCTCTGGTGAGAACACTCGCCCAGCTACAGCACTCCCATAAATGAGCTCATACCAATTTCTGCTGGATCTCCAAGAACAGTAACCCTCTATAACCAAATGTCTTGCACAAATCTCTCCTTTTTCCCCTTAAAACTCCTGCTTTCCAGACTGATAGGCAAAAGCACTGACTATGCAAGCCCAGAGGCCTGAGTTCAATTCCTAGGACTCATGTGTAAACTGCACAGAGTAGTGCATTTCTGCAGCCGCAGAACTCCTGAGGTGAGATGTCTGGAAGCTTCTGGGCCAGCTAGCCCAGTATCGGGGACCATCGCCCCAACATAGAAACTGGTGCTTTGCCCTAAGTGTGTTCTCGGTGGCGTGTGGAAGAAACAGACACTCACACCATCATGATCATTCAAGGACAGCACAGGACTCCTTGTCCTTCCAGCATGAGCCGCGTTTATTGTCTCCCAAAAAGCTCTGAATGCTCTCTCAACTCTGGAGGTATTTCCTCTTCATATTCCTTTTCCAGGGTACCTCCTCTCAGCCACACACCTGCATACCTTACCAGCTTTGGAGTCAGAAGCATCTCTTCCTGGGCAATCTACAAGTCAATGAAGGCCGGAGCTAAGCCTTTCAATCTTTTGTTCTTTCTAAGTTGCTAGCTTTCAGCTACCAAGTTGAATCCAAGCAATGGCTATCGCCAGCCAGTCTGAGGAATATCAGAGCCCACAGCCCAGAGTATGCAGTGTAGCGAGAGAAGCAACAAGAGAGACTCAAGAACACGGTGAAGGAGAACCAGCTCCTGTATGTTGTCTTCTGACCTTCACACAGGTGCGTGACACATGTGTGCTCATACTCACACACACAGCACATCTATACACTAATAGTAAGAGCAGACTTATGATGTAAAGGAGAATCCTGCCTTGCCTCTCTCTCACATATGCACATCGTCTTTGTGACAGAGTAGTCCACTGCGGTACTCCGCTGTCCCCAAGTAAGTCTCATTGGTTTTTAGAGCTTCTCTATGATTATTATTTCGATTGACATAAGTTTTTATTGGAGAATGGATGAATGAATGGAAGGGAGCATGAGAGCGTTTTTGTGTTGCCTTGGAAACCCCTATCCTGCACAGGCAGGCACCCCTTTCCTGATTTTCTATGAACTATTGATGGTCCAGATTGAGCCAAGGAGGGGACCGCAGGGAGAGCATATTCCATCATTCCCAGGGACTGAGTCCCCCATCACTGTGATGACTTCTCAGCCACCAAACTCACTGAGCCAGTGTTCTGAGGTACTGTGCCAAGTGCCAGGCCTCTGTGTAGCTTCCAGCACTGAACCTCTAGAGCAGAATGTGCTTTGTGACACCGGCTCTCCATACAGAAGTGACACAAACTTCCATTTCCAGCACACATCACCCTCTCCTCCGACCGTCAGGGACATGCATTAGGAGCAGATGAGGAGTGTCACATAATCATAGGGAGAAACTTAAATCCTCTTTAGAAGGGAAAATGAAAACAAGCGAGGCACAGATCAGCATGCTTCTTCTGCACTTCATCTGACAGCGCAGCCCAAGCCATTCCAGGGATTGCTCTGCTGAAGACTGAGGTCTGCTGGAGAGATGCCATGAGCATCCTAATATCTTTCCAACGAGCTTTCCCCCCATTCTCTAGCCCCTTTGGAAGGTGTCCATATGCTCTGAAGGTTGACCACCGTCTTCTCCACCCAACTGTCCATAGGCACCCTGATTTAGGAGACTCCCCTGTCTCTCAAGCAAGCACAACAACATTGCCTCTTGTTGTATTTTCCATTCCCAGACTCTTCAGTGACTCTTGAGGAGGTTCCCCATTTTCTACCCCACCTGTACTTCCATTCCCCTTAATGGACACATGCACTGTGACAAAATGAAATGTGAACGATTATATTAACACATCATGGATTCCTGAATACACAATCCTGGGGTGCATTGGTCTCCTTCACTGCCATTTTCCGATTTATAGAATAAGCAAGTTGCTTATCTGCTCATTTAACAAATATTTATCAAGCATTTAACTAGCAGTTTGCCGAATAGCAAACTACTCTCTGTCGTTTCAAGGATCAACCCTGGCTGCCATCTGAGGTTGCTAGGTGGATGAATGGAGATCAACCATCAGAATTGGTGTAAAGGACAAACACCAGGAGTCCTAGGGGCTAAAATCAGCTTTTTTTCTCCCAGGGGTGCTGTGCAGAAGTTGAGGATATAGGAACAGGGATCCCGGAGAGTGGATCAGCTTTTCCTAAGTCTGGTACCTTAATGCTGAAATACGAGGCTAAACACGTCATAGAAACCAAGGAGCCCAAACTTGCCTTCGTGGATGACCTAAGAGACCAAAGGCCCTCAACCTCAACCTCCTGCTCCCTTGTGTGCTGCTCCCTTGTGTGCTGAAGCTGGTGTTTGAACTCTGGACGCTTCTCTCCCACCCAAGCCAGTCTTCCTACACAGCTTTAGTCACACCCCACACACTTTGCTCTTCTTCATAACACATCTCTCTCTACTTGCCATCGATGCTGAGACATTCCCAGTCTTCTTCCTAACCCACCGGAGAAAGAGATCCCCAGTTTTCCTGCACCCTTCCCAGTAGTTACTATTGTCCCATCTTTTAAAGTGCAGCCTCCAGGCAATGTTTATGCAATGCCTCCCTTAGGTGTCACTTCAATTAGAAAAAAATTTAATTTCCATGAAGGCACCAGCGTTTTCAGCATTTGTATTTTCTGTGTTAAATCAAAGCTACTGCCTAAACTAATATCTCATTTAAAAAATGTATTACATATGTTTAGGGTGTGTGTGTGTGTAATTATTCCATAGCTTATTCATGGAAGTCAGAGGACAACTTGTAAGAACTAGTTCTTTCCTTCCACTATGTGGCTCTGAGGTCAAACTCAGGCCATCAGTGTTGGTGGCAAACAACTCTGCTCACTGAGCCATCTTGTCAGTTCTAGATCATTAATTTTAAAGGGTTCATTAATACATTGGTTTTCTATGTTCTGTCTTTCTAGTTATTTACTATTTTCTCCTTTATTTTCCATCTTTCCCTCTTTTCTCCCTTTGTGTGTCCCTTTGGATTGATGACACACTATTTCCTTTTTAGCTGCTTTGCTTGTGTATCAGTTGTGAGTCTTTATTGTTCTTGTGGTTGTGTTGAGTTTAGAGTACATACCTTATCAACACTCCCTTTGAACCATAGTGGACCTGAGATGCAGCGGAAAAGCTTTGAAGCTGTGTGCTTCTATTTCCTACGTGTAGACCTTGACGGACTAGTGGTCACATTTTACCCTTATGTACATGCTGTGCTGTGATTAATATTTAAATGGCTAATTATCTTTTAAGAGATATAAATAATAATTAAAATCTTATCACATAATTTCCTCTGCTGGCCCTCCCTGGCCTTCCGCCTGCTGTCGTTTTTCTTATTAAAGGACTGACTGACTACCCTTTGCGCCTCAAACCATTCCACACATTAGAAATGGAAGGACTGCTTCCTAGCTCAACCATAAAACTGTTACCCTGATATGAAAACTTTCAAGGACATAGCAAAACAGAAATCTATAGATAATTTCTTTTATGGATATAGATGAAAAAGCCCCTAGTAAAATATTTGCAAACTGGATTCAACAACTTTTTGAAAAGTGAACACACACTGATAAAATTCACTTCATCCCAGCAATACCATGGTACTTAAACACAGGCAATTCGGTCAATGTAATTACATGACTTACTTACATACTATAAGTAGTATGTAAGAATCAGAGAAGGAGACTGCATGATACTCTCAAGAGATTCTTAAAGGCCTTCAGTGAAGCACAGCAGCCCTCTAGGATCCCACCCTGGAAGATACAGTAGTATAAAGACTGCATTTCAGTATAACAAAGGCAATAGACTCCAACTCTGAATCATCAACATTATAACAGAGTGAAGGAAAACACTGAAAGAATGTCCTCTTACCTCCTGGGCTGAAGAGTGAGACGTGTCTGCTCTTGAAGGAAGTACTTTGTATCAGGAGCATGTACACTAGGCCCTGTTCCTACCCAACTGAGCCATATGTACATAATCCAGACTCTTTTATTAGATTCTGTACTTTTTTTTTCTTTTTGGTTTTTTTTTTTCCCAAGGCAGTGTTTATCTTTGGCTCTTCTGGAACTTGCTCTGTAGACCAGGCTGACCTCAAACTCAGAGATCCGCCTGTCTCTGCCTCCCGAGTGCTGGGATTAAAACCGTGCCCCACCACCATCACTGCTCCTCCCATGCCAGATTTTGCACTTTTTTCGACTCTCTTTGAAGATTGATACATTTGCAAGATGACCGACTCCATCTTGGCCTAAATCCAGGGAGTGCACAGGAAGCTTGAGGAGACAATATTGTAAATTTTGAGGTGTGTATATGTGGAGGGATATATAAGAGGGGGCAAAAGGACTAAATCTGCACTTTAAAAAAATCACCAAATCTATTAGAAAACCAGTTAATGTGCGTAAGACTGAAATTTGGGGAGCATTCAGATTTCTGAATGCATGAAAAATGCCAGGTTTTGTTTGTTTGTTTTTTTTTTCTTTAAAGGGTGTTTGTATTTCACAGTGTGTTTTTGTCAGCAGTATTAACTTAGAATACTACTTGTGTTAGGTATTTTCTCTTAGATGAGCCTCTCTGCAGATGCTAATAATCCCAATCAGACCAAATCAAACCAAATTAAAGATGCCTATGTTTAATAGATGGCCTTACTCCCAGGTAGCCCCAGGAAAACATGGAAAGGGGAAGACCATGCGAAACCCGGAGACCACGTGTTCATTCTCTGGGGGGCAGTTTAAGTAGCCTGTGGGAGTGGTCTTGACCTTCCCTGGGGAGGGGAGGGTGAGCTTGCTTGGAGGTGGAGTTTGGACTGAGGCAACTCCCAGGGGAGGGAGCTTATGCCAGGAGCTGGGGTGAAGCCCCCAGGCAAAAGATTGTTAGGGAGCTGAGGTGATGTCTCCACCAAACACTACTGCCTTCCTGTCTCTTTCCCTTTGAGGCAACAGCACATGTGACAGAGTAACAAATCATTGGATTTTGTTAATGTGTTTATTTCATTCTAGTTTGATTTATTTTAATGTTGATGTTTAAGTTGTCAGACAGTAGACCGCTTTGTTTCTGACATATTTTCACTTAGTTATGTTATTATATGTGGGTGTGAATATAGATTTGGTGTTTCACAAAACACAAAGAGAGTGAGACGAGGGTGTTCGCTGTCTGCAGTGTTATTGGATTCAGTGCTGGGTTCTTAGCTAGAGCGGCAAGTCTGGATGGAGCAAGAAACAAGGGAACTGGAGCGTTGGCTCGGAAGGTACAGCTTGTGCCGCCCAAGCATGAGGACCTGCGGTAAATCTCTAGTGCCTACATTGGCCTTGTCAACAAGCGGTGTTGGGAAATCCAGACATCCTCACATAGAAGAAGCCAGACTCTCGCCTTGCTCAACACTCCTTTCAAAATGGGTCAGAGATCTGAATGTATAATTTTGAAATTGCAGGAAAACAAGAGGGAACACTTCAAGAACTTTTCAAGCGTAACACTCCAGTGGCCCAGACAGCAATAGTGAGAACTGGCAAATGGAGGACAGAAAATCTGAAAGCTCCAGGACAGCAAAAGAAAGCACCACCCCCATGAAGACAGACCACAGAACCGGGAAGACTGACAGGGAGCTGTCATCTAAAACAAAGAGTTAGCACAACAACAACAATGACGACAACAACACAAAACCCAAAGACCAAACAACTCAGTCAACAAGTGGTCAACTCACTTAACGGTTATTTTTTTTAAAAAAGTAAAAACACAAATGACTGATAAAGGAGTTTTTCAAAACACCAGTTTATGAAAAAAATGATCACTCTCTGGAAAATACAAACTCAGCTGTATTGAGATCTTACCTTAGTAAGAACAGGGCAAACTCTTACCTTAGTAAGAACAGGGCAAAGAAAGATAGGCAAATGCTAGTAGGGATCAGGAGAAAAGGAACCACCATGTGCTGCTAATGGGAATGGAAATTTTGCAGCCACTATGGAAATTAGTATGGAGACTCCTCAAAAAAAAAAAAATAGAGCCACCATATCAGTCAGGTATCTATTCCTGGGTATATGCTTGGTGCTGGGGAGATGGCTCGGCTGTTAAGAGCATTTCCTGTTATTTCAGGGGATCTGAATTTAGTTCCCTGCACCCATGTTTGGTGGCTTACAATTGTCAATGACACCCTTCTCTGGCCTCTACAGGCACTGCTCTCAAATGTATACACACACACACACACACACACACACACAAAATAAATAAAATATTGTTTCAAAAGATATTAACTCAACTTAAATGTCATGCAACAGATGAATGGATAAAGAAAATAGGCAGGAACCTGGGAGGTGGAGGCAGGAGGATCAAAAGTTCAGTACTACCCAGAGCTACATAGTAAATTCAGCTGCCTGGCCCCCTCAAATAGGAAAAGAAAGAAAATACATACGCACAGTGGTGCTGTGCTAGCTGTAAACAATAATGAGACTGCAATCTGCAGAAAAGTGGACGGACCGAGGATCATCACGTTAAGTAAAGTAAGCTAGACTGAAGAAGACCAAGGCCTCCTGTCTTCTCTCATAGACAGAACACAGATATTTTCAAGGGAAAGTACAAAGAAAGCTTTTTGAGAAGAAGGAGGCAAGATGGGAACACAAGAGAGGGGCCGGGAGATGAATATGAGCAAAGCACGCTCTCTTTCATGAGTGTGTGCATGTTTAAATATATATGGAGCTGGAAAGGTGGCTCAATAGTTAAGAGCAGGTGCAACTCTTGCAGAGGACTTGGTTCAGTTCCCAGCACCCATGTCCAGCAGCTTACAACCTGTAACTTTTGTTTCTAAGGCATTCCACGCCCTCTTCTGGCCTCTCAGAGTAGCTGCATGCACATGATACACATACGGAATAGACACACATATACACACACTTACACACTTTTTTTTTAAAGGAACATACTCAGGACAAAAATACACTAGTAAACTTTTTACTTCTTGTAGCATGGGACTGCTGTATATGAGTTCATTCATCTTTTGTTTGCCTGATACAATCTGTCTTTCCCTTCACTCCTGGGAGATCTTTTTACTACTGTCGAATTCTAGGTTGTCAGGTCTGGTTTTCTCTCATTTCTTTAGAACATAACGCTCATTATGCTTACACTGTTTCCCACGTGAAGTCTGCTGGTGTCTCTACTACTGTTCTTCCCGTGTGACAGGCCATTTTCCTGGTTTCTTTACATCTTTTTCTCCATTATCATTAGCTTTGGACAATTTTATTGATGCTGGACCATGGTACAATTTTCTTCCTCTTACTTGTGCTTGGGATTGGTTGAGCCTCTGCCTGTCAACAGTTTTAACAAAATTTGGAGAGGCTGTTGAGATGGCTCATTGAGTAAAAGAGCTTGCTGCGAAGCCTGATGCCCTGAGTTTAATACCTGGAACCCACATAATAGGAGGGGAAAGGTGACTCCTGCCAGTTGTCCTTTGACTGCCATCCATGTGTGCATGCATGAATATGTAAGTACACAAATAAGTGAGATACAAATAAGCACATGCAAAATCACTATGCTATTGTTTTCCAAACTGTTTTACTTCTGCCTTGTCCAGCTCAAAGTTCAGCTCACCAATGCTTTATTTTCTAGTTAGAATATTCTCTGTGTCTGGGTTCTTATTTATTTGCTTCTTTGGGTTCATTGTTTTTCCTTTGTTTGTTTGTTTTTGTTTTTGTAATATCCAGTTTTTTAATCCCATACAGATCAATAAAATATTTTGTGTGTATGCATGTGTGTATGTGTGCCCACCTAGGACAAGCGGGGGTGTCAGTTGCTGTGAAACTGGAGTCACAGGCAGTCGTGAAACACCCCGTGTGGGTTCTAGAAGCTGAAGTTGGGCCCTCTGCAAGAGCCATGTATGCTCTTAACTCCCGAATCAGTTGCATTTCCTTATTATTATCCTTATTATGTGCATTTTCTCTGGTAATTTCTGACTGGATGCATATAAGTAGCAATATTGGACAGTGGATGCATTTTTTATTCCCATAAATATTCTTGGCTTTTATTCTGGATGCAGTGCAGTTACTATGAAACACTTTTGTATCTTGTTTTTAACTTGACAGGCAGGACTGGGGAGGTGGTTTGACTGGGGCTAACTGAACAGTTATTCACCAGTGATGACAGTGTACTGGAGACAGCACTTCTTAGGGTACTGGCCATGGCTAACTATTCACCAGTGGTGTCAGTATACCGGAGACAGCACTTCTCAGGGTACTGGCCATGGCTAACTATTCACCAGTGGTGTCAGTATACCGGAGACAGCACTTCTCAGGGTACTGGCCATGGCTACTGCTCTTCCCACCCATGCCATGCTCCGTCCTGACTGTTGGAAGAAGCACTGTCCCTGATCTTGTGTGCTCACCATGAACTGTTACTCTCTGGTTTCTTTAGTTGGTCTTCTGACTATTTGAAGGGCATCTTCTGGCATTTTCTCTCAACTTAGAATTCATCATAGTCTGGACATGACTCCTTAAGCTGTGCCATGGCCTGGAAACTCCCTTGAGACAACAAGCTGAGCTAAGTCTAAGGCTCACCTCACTCGTTCTGAAGCTCTCAGAGGACAGTGGCTTGGAAATTGCTGTCTCATATATTTTGTTAGTTCTTTGGTTTCATGGGGTGGGGGCTATCTTGTCCAGAAACAGTAGTAATAGTAGCAGTGGTTGCAATAATGGATAACAGTAATGGCACAGTGGTGATGGTGGTGGTGCAGTGGTGATGGTGGTGGTGCAGTGGTGATGGTGGTGGTGCAGTGGTGATGGTGGCGGCGCAGTGGTGGTGGTGGTGGCAGCACAGTGGTGATGGTGGCGGCAGCACAGTGGTGATGGTGGCAGGGCAGTGGTGACGACGGCAGAAGTGACTCTGGTATGGTAGCGACAGTGTTTCCTATCCTTTTGGCCCTCTTCATATTATCTTTAAATCATCTCTGACAGTTTTATTACTCCCTTCCCTGTCTTTCTAGCTGTCATTTCCTTTCTTGCATTGTAATCCTCAGAGCCATGAGCGAAGCAACAGTTAGGGCCTGGTACTTCATTTTATTCTTAATATCAACTTTGTTTGCATGTCATTTACATCTGGGCTATAAATATCCATGGCCTTCTTCAGGATAACCTAAGTCTTGTGGGACAGCACAAATTTTCTGGGAAGGGGCAGGACAGCCTGCAGGTGTGAGGTCAGAAGGTCGTCAGCCGTCTTTGCCGATGGAAGTGGCGGCTCGGCCCTAGGGTCATCAGAGGCTTCTGGTTAAACGTTGATTTCGGGCTAGTCCAAGCCTAATCATAGGAGTCATTGCTCCTGCTGCTCCTCTAATTGTGGGGAGATTAAGTTATGATCTGAGGCTCCTAGCCAGATGGCCAATGGTCACAGAGCCACTGGGCAGACACAGGGCAGACACACAACCTAGCCCAGGACTCCTGGCCACAGTTCATCATGGCTCCAGTGTGGAGGAAACGGCTGTGTGTATGTGTGTGTGTACACATGTGTGTGCATGCGCGTGTGTATGTGTGTGTAGGTCTGTGTGTGTGTATGTACGTGTGTGTAGGTCTGTGTGTATGTGTACACGTGTGTGTGCGTGTGTGTGTGGTCCCCAGGCTGAAAGCCATGCCCTTACCCAGGAACTGGGCTACACAACACATTAGAATTGGCTTGCCACCTGCTCTGAGGCTCTGTCTGTTCTGCTGCTGTTTATAGCGCAGCATGATCATCTACACTCCCGGGTGTTATGCTTATTTTAACATCTTCACTACTCGAATCCTTTGGAAGATAATAATGATTCAGGAAATTGAAAGCCTGAGGGGGAGGGTAGTTCAGATTGCTAAAGTGGTCCTCTCCCAGCCTGCCCAGCTCTCCTTATTCCTCTAGATCTCTGCCGTCACTTCACTGGAGACCACAGAGACAAGTAGGCTAAGGGCATAGGCAACAGGCGGAGGCCAGGAGTGGTCCTCAGCTCCGCCACATCCTCACCCACGTTTGCTTTCCCAGCCTTCCTCCACCATGCCCTGGAGCCTCCACATCCCGTCTCCATGGCCTCCGTACCTCTCTGTTTTGAAAACGCTTTTCCTTTTGCAAACCCTACTGAATTTCCCTTTGGCCAGATGGTGAACCCCAACTCATCCTTCAATATTAGGCCTGGGGACCACTGCCTCTGTAGGCCTTCATGATTTCTCACCTGGCTTTACCATCGAGCAGGTCACATGTAGAAGACGGCAGTGTCACCATCCAGCTGCTGCTCAGGCTCTGATACGTTTTCAACCGCTCCCCTTTTCCACCACAGGTGCCTTCTGGGACACCGTGAGTCCCTAGCAAACAGACTGCCCGGTGCCAGGATCTCTCCTGAAAAGTGAGTTCTATTAAAGGGGGCATAGGTGGCCATACATCCCCTTCCTCATTCCTTTCCCTTACCCTGTGAAACCACCCCCATCCCCAGGAAGGTGTACGAAGAGCCCCACTTCTGCCTTGTGTCCCTGCTGTGTGTCTGCCCTGGGGCTGGGGCCTGACCACCTCTGTCATGCCACTGCCTCTCTGTCTGTCTGTCTGTCTGTCTGTGGCAGTGGTCATTTTCTAATAGACTCTTTGCTCCCATTTGAATGTCCCCCTTGAGCCCCTCCCCGGAAACCTTGCACACATATATTTCCTCTCTGTGCCCACATCATCCTAGATCGTCTCCTGCTCAGTGGGACTGGAATTTCACTTGGATGGGTTCTCTCTGTTTCCTGCCTTCCCAATTAAGCTCGGAGCTCCTTCAAAACCTCTACCACCTGCCCAGCGCCTAGCATCCCACTTGGAATCCTGAAACTGCTGCCTCGATTCAGGACATGTTCTGGTAAGGACACATCCTTTGACAGTACTTTTGTAAGAGACCATCACTACGAGTCTGCAGGACTCTGGAGGTTCCAGGAACAACTAAATTCTATGAAAACTTTCAGACTGGACTTTTCTAAGTCTTCTATTACATTCTTAACCTTTTCCTCCACCTGAATCCAATAAGCTGTGAGTATCCTCAAACGGGTGGTCCTCCTGCCTCAGCTTCCCTAATGCACCATAATGCCTGTCTAGTAGCTATCATCAGCTAATTTATTAGCATGGAAATTAGGATCCCAAGACATATCTGGTGGTTTTCAGCTGCTTGGCCTATGCACACCTGGCATGTTTGCCAGCAATGCTCCAGAGGTGGACCTGATGTGTCTTACTTCACCTGCCATGTGTGGGAGCCTCTGCTCACAGGATCGAGGGCTGGAAGGGCTGGTATTAGAGATGGCTCATGGTCTCTGATCCTGCCCCTTTCAGGGCTCCTCTAAGTGCATATGAACCTAGGAAACTAGAAATATTGCTATAGGATGCTGAGGATGGGGGAGGGCTCTGTACATTCTCTCCGCGGTGAGGTCAGCTGGGCAAGTCTCTGTGACATTCTCCTTTGCCCGGGCATTTGCTTCCATCTCCTGCTCATCCTTTTTTCATCCTGTATCATCTTTCCAGCTTAGAAGAGAGGGAGAGAGAGACCCAGAGACTCAGCTGTGTTTTCTCCTCTGCTTCCCTGTATGCAAGCATCTGCAGGTAGAGACTGCCACATTTAGCTTCTCCTCCTTGCCCTCCTGTGCGGCATGCAGCAAATGCTTCTTGTGCGTCTGCTGAGTGACTCACTTTAAAAACAACCACTGGTGGGGCTTCCCTCCTCCTCAGAACCACGTGCTTTCATGATTTCTCTAGTGCTTCCCGCTCCACTGAAGATACTTTCACAGTTCAATGTTTATTTATTTATCTTCAATTGTGTGAGTGTTTCTGC